>VZSV01000050.1:1261110-1294784 GCA_013398735.1 Nothocercus julius | reverse complement strand
AGAGATCAACTGGAACCCTTTTTTTCCCTGTATCTTTCTTTAGATTTTCTTAAGAGGTCCCATTTTGAAATGTGCCAGTTTGACTAATGTCAAGTTTCTGATTAAGAAGTGAATATTTAGAAAAAAATAAAGACTGTTTTATCTACAGAATAGAGAACTGAGAGGAAGAAATCTTAATGTAAGTAATCCTAAAGTCAGCCCTTTCTGTTCACCTTCTACTGTATCCACTTATTTTCCATCTACTCATTAGATTTCCTTCGAAATCAATGAAATGAAAGAAGATACCTGATATGCTCAGTAGAACAATGGACAAGGTGACCTAGAAATACCTGCAAAGTATAGGAACAGTAAAATAATACCATGCCTCTTAAATAATTGCAGATAGCTTGGAGGAGGAGGGGGAACTCTATTCTTCCACTGCCCTTTTCAGTAAATGTAGGCAATTAAGGCACTTATTTTAACTGGCAATATTGTAGTGCAATTAGCAGCCTTAACTACTCGGTTAATCCATTCCCAGAATATACAGATTTCTTGTATTTTGGAAGAGGAAGTGAAATGAAAAATACAGTCCATTTTCATTCACCCACCGTTGAAATGAGCGTGACCTAGCTTTGCCGACTGCTCTGTGCAGCCACCTTCCTAGGTGCTGGTGTCTGCCCAGCGCCAGGGGAACAAATCCACCCCAGTGGATTTCTGACCTGGAGTTGTCCTATACGGGCGCAGATCATGGAATTTCAAAGCTCAGGGACCCGGCAGTCACTAGAGCAGCAGAGGGTTTGGGCGGGAAAAAGCGGGTGACTCTTCTAGCCTAAACTCATATGCCAAAGCGTTCTTAACTCCTCAGGAGCCCGATTTACTGAGCGGTGAGTAAACATGGGGCTTCAATGTAATCCTGTTAGCTTCTGTTACTGGCTCCATCTGCTGCCTGCTACGGCATTTAACAGTTCCTGGGTTCTCATTTCCACTAATATACTTCGACCTTGGTGCATTAGTTGACTTGTCTTTGGAGGACTTGGGATGGCCATAAAAGGGTTTTTCAGCAGTCACGCTCGACGCTGGCTCAAGGATTTTTGGAGAAGTCAGTGTAATGTGAAAAGCCATCTATATGAAGGATAAATCATATCATTAGATTGGTATCTAATACCAATCATTTTGGTATTAGAAGAGATGTGGAAGTTAGCTTGTTGATATTTTGAGTATGTTAATCATTATGCAGATTGTATCATTTTATTGTGTTTGGCACAGTTTTACAGTTACCAAACGAGCTTCAGAAACTGGCATATTTACACTAAGTGGTCCTGTGCTAAGGAAATTAGACTGTGCTAGGAAATTAGTTTCATTAGACTGCAGAATATGGAATGATATCTGTCAACACTTACCAGACCCCAAAACTGATTTCTTTTGATGAAGAAGTTCCAGATGTATGTTTGTTGTGTTATTAGAAAATTGTCATTATGGCAGATCGTTGTTTTCTAGATAACAAATTATGCTCAAGTTAATATAGATTACTGAAAATTAATAGTTCAAACTATGTTTTATGGACGTGAAACTATGTCCTGTCGTGCATAACAGTATGCCCAGTATATTGGTATTCTGCCAAAGCAGTGACAGATTACTGTGCTGAGTCTGTTGAAGCAGATAATTTTTTTTTTTTTTTCCAAGGAAAATGATGAAAATATATGCCGTTCTGATTGGGCAGTTCCAGAAGACTAAAATCTATAATTAATAAAATGAGATTGCTTAAAGATTCATAACAGACGTCTGGGATGACCTTACTTAATCCTAGTGGTGCTTAAAATGTCTCCTGAGAGCCTGGATTAGCTGTGTGAATGCCCTTATGGAGAAACGACATCCTGCGTGCACAGGTTATCTCACAGGGATAAAACTGGTATGTCTCAGTTTCCCTGTTGGAAATAGCATACCTAAACGTGTGTCCTAAAAGGCAGTTGAAGTTTCAAAAGTTTAGAGATTAGAATTGCAAGAGCAGCATTTTATCCATCTTGGAAAGAGAGCATGGCATTTATATATTGCAAATAACCTTCTATGCAAAGAGCTTATTGAACATAATGTGATTCAGAGATAATATCTCCAAGTGAAATAATCACTGGGAGTCACCGTGTGATTTTTTTGAGCAGTGGTAGCATAGCCTACACAGTCTTGTGTGACTTCGGAAGCTGCAGAGCAAACTAATGGAATTTTCTTCCAAAACTATAGGGGTAAAGGAAAAAAATCCAGTTCTGTAGTACTATTTCAGAGTTTGGGTACTCTTTGGTTTTGGATTTTTTTTTTTTTTTTTTTTTTTTTTTTTTAATCCATCAAAAGCCTGGACACTTTTGGCCAAACTTCTGTATACTTCACACTTGCTCATGCAGTTTTAGGAGCATATACTTGTATTCACTGTGGAAATACAGAGGATTCTCACAGACAAACACACTTGCCAAGCTTTTAGGATGACACCTGAATGGGCCTAAATTCTGCCTCTTACTCCAGTGTCTGCACAGATGCTGTCTCTGCAATGGCCGCATGCGCAGTGTGATGGATGCGCTCACAGGAGAGGCTCGGTGCCAAGGAAGACTAAGTGTTTCTGTCAGTTAAACAGCCTAATGGGCTTTAGCATGCAAGGCTGAAATAAAAACAAGCTACTACATGTCACCAGGCTCCGCGGGAGGCTGGTCTTGGTGGCGTGGCGCGTGTGTCGGCGTGCTGCCGAGGGCACTGCGCGCAACGCTCCGTCCTGCTGGCAGGGCCCTTCGCTGCCTGGCGCCCGCTGGGCCCCTCCGCGCAGCACGGAGCTCTGGGTCTTCCTTCCAGACACAGCTCCTGTCTCCAAAAGCTCCCTTACGTGGCGGCTACGGTCTTTATAATTATTTTCCTTATAACTGTTCCTAGCTAAGAAGCACCTGTGAATTAGGGATGTTATTTCTTTTCATGATTTCGTTCTTTTGTTACTTTTCTGCTCTATTTTTGGCTCTTGTTTTGGTTCTTCCTTGCGTCGGAATTTTCATCTTTTCATATCCAAACATTCCGACCATCAGAGGGATAACTAGGGGCTGTTACTTGGATGAACTGAGCAAGTTAGTGGCTCTCTGCTATCCGTATCTTTGACTATTTATTAAAAAACAAACAAACAAAAACCCCAAAACACAAAATAAAAAAACCTGTGCCAACAATATGGGCTTTACGTTGATCAATGTGTCATTATCTACTTAAAAGTGATGCAAATCAGTATATCTGCTGGATTTTTTTGTCTTTGTTAGACAGGTGCCACTTGCTATTTCTCTAATGTAAAATTTTGCTTTGAGATGTTCCAAGGAGAGCCAAAAGAACAATAGGAATATTTTTAATGAGACTGTCCTTAAATCAGGGCATTGATGTGATTTGAACTGTCAGCCCTTATTATAATATACCTGCATGTGTCATTTGTTTCTCTCAGTAAAACTGTTTTCAGACCTCTTGCTTATGTCAAACTTCTTGACATATTAGTCCTTGCAAACAGTGCGCACATGTATTTTCTTGAATTCCTAAGCCTCTTATAGTCATTGGAAGGATTTGAATGTATTTTGAAACTAAATAATGTTTCAGAAGGCTGTCTTAAAGTTACTTTTTTCATGGCAGTGCAAATGCCTTTCTCATTTTTTTAATCATTAATCTGACATTTCTGTGACTGTGACCTACTCTGCTTCCACTTATATTGTAGAAATTGATTGGCTTGTTAACTTCTATTATCCCTTACCAACAGAGAGAGAAGCATGCTGATTTAAAAGAAATAAATAAAAAATCAGCATGCAGCTTTTTATTGCTTCTCTCCTAAAGCCTTTGCTCTTTTTCCACACTTGCGATGCCAAAGAGGTGGCTCTCAGGCTAGTTTCAGAGGTCCTGTCAAGGTCTTCATGGTAGAAAAGTCAAATACCTTCCTTCGAAATCAGTGCTTTACATAGCTCTTACTGGTGTCAGTGCATGCTTCTCCTTGGCCAAGTCCTAGAAATTTCCTTCAGCACTCAAAATCCTTATTCCCTGCTCCATTTTTTGTTCTTTCTCTCTCTAAGCTCTCGCGCTTTCATTCGCTGAGCACACAGGCTGTCCTCAACTGAGCATGAGGCTCTTGGCGCCAGGGTTTGGGAATCTCTAAGGCATGGGTGTTGCGCGCTCGGGGACAGTGCTTTACAGTCTCAAGATACAAAAGGCACTGGACTGTTAGTGGGACTATTAAGCCCATAGCTGTTCTTTTCTTCTCCCCTTCCTTCATATTTGTGTGTTTGCACTGCCTTGAAAAGCTGATTATGTTTCAGGAGTACAGTCCGTAGGGTTCATCTGTTGTGATGGGGTAACTGTTGTCCTGCTTTAGTACAGAGGTGTGAGGAGCCCATATTACAATGTGATCAGAATAAAGCATGCCAAGTAGCATTTGGTGTTGTATAGCAGGGCATATTGCAGATGCCCTTTTTGAACTTGGGGAAAGTCACAGATGCCTCAGTTTGTTGTATATAAAACTTCGTGTACTTGTGAATCCTTTTTTTCTGGTATTTCTTAAGTTGCAATCTCTTTGATCAAGAATTTTTTCTTAAATTGTGTATGTAGGCTCTTAGTATTATGGAGCTTGATGTCATTTGACACCTCTCAGCATTTCTGTAATACATAAGTCATCAAGAGATGACTTACAGAAATTTTCTAGGCTTAATTGCAGCTCCATAAGCTTTGTGCAGCTCCCGTTATATATGTGAACTCTTATCACCAACATAATGATGACAATATATCCTTTTGACTTTTGAAAGAAAAAGCTGAGGAAGGTGTGTATATGTATGTATTATATATGTATGCATATATGGCTTAATTTTGATTTTTTTCAAATACTCTGGTTTTTCAACTCTGAGTATTTCTGAAAGATGTACAGAAAAAAATACAATGTGAATACCCTCAGCCTGAGAACTCAGGAGTGTTTCAGGATCTATGTGTGCTCTTTATTAAAAGGAAAGGTTAACTGGACCTGATACACTGCATGTGAAAGATCCTGTTTTCCAGTGATTCGTGGCACAAGAAACAGAGCAGAAAGTAACTTTGTCATTTCTCTTTTGCAACTTCGGTCAAGTAATTATTTACTGGGATGGTTCCTAAACTAGCTGCCATCATCTATAGCTTATGATGGCAAGTTCTTATATTGGGTCATAGTAGCTTGGGTGTGGGTGATTAATGACTTCAACAAAAATAATTTTTACTGTACATTTATGACTGGTGTAGCAAGCCTTTGTTGTTTTTCAACGATATCTGTTAGGCTCTCAATCCTGGGTAGGGCCCGTTGGACCCCTTGCAGTCCTTGAGGCTATGGAAAGATTTAAGAAAGCCTTTTCTTAGGGTTGGATCTGTCTGGGCTGTGTATGACAGGAAGAGGAAGAGCTGGAGTTCATATATGACTGGTTGTGCACATGTCTCGCTGGAAATGGGATTGGAGAGTTTGGGAGAATATAATAATTTGCCTCCACTTTCTTACCCTGTATTTGCATGTGCTGCAACTCCCTGGTCTTGTGGGGCCTAATGTGGGGAGAAAGAGCAAAGCAAGGGGATTCACTGGGTTTGGATCCCCTTCTGCTCCAAGAAATTTCTGAGCAGCCTGGGGAGTTTGTGGTGTCCTTCAGAATTTATCCGTTGAGAAATGGATTTAACTGTTGCTCCCTTCACGTGCTTTTGGTAACATCTCCGTGCCTGTTCCTGTGCGTTGGCACATTTTGCATAGGCCCTTGAAGATGAAGTTATTCTGCTACTCTTCTGACTTCTATTTTCTTTCCTCAAAATGAGCGTAAATCCTAGGGGTTGTAGAAAACACACATAACTACCCCTTAACAGGGGTAGTTTAACACCCCTAGCATGGCGTGTTCTGTAGCCACAGTTTCTTCCATTGCCTTCACTGCTAGCCAGAGATTCCCATACAAAAAGAGATTAGTGGTTGCACACTTACTGCATGTAAATCTGTTCCTTTTGTATAAAGCAATCAGAGTTCTGGCTTGCTGACTGTTCAGCACAGAGCTCACATCGAGGCTATAAATTAGTGTGTTTGTCTGTCAGCGTTGCAGTATGTGCTGGAGGAAGGTGCCTCGCCTTCGCTTTGAGTCCTGTCTTGAATGTTAAAAACAAAGTGGGGGTGATTTGGCATGCTCCATGCAACTCTTATTGCCTACCAGAATTTGGAGTGTAGTTGTAAATCTTTTAGTGCGAGAGGCAGGATAGTTGTGTTTTTTACTTGAAAAGATGTCGTCTTCATACACTAGCTATTGGTTTAAGTCAATGTCTCTGAAGAATGCTTGCAGTTCGTTAGTGTATTCCGCCTATGTATCTTTTTAATAAATTCATTAAAGTATTTTCACTGAGATCTTAACAGTAGCATTTGTCTCTTCATATGTATATAAAAATTCAGTTGAGAAAGTTGAGCATTAAGAGTCATGATGACTAATATGCAATAACATTATAGTTAAACTGTTAACCACTTAATTTGTTTTTGCCTTGTGCACTGCTACCAGATAAAGTAGCTATAGCCATTTCTCCCTTTGGTCAAAACCTTCTCTAACATTTTTAGATGCAGCGGGTGTACATTTAACTGTAGATGTAACGTTGAGAGTAGATACCACAAATCAAAATAGTTACTCACACATGAAAAGCAAAGGACCTCACTAAAAGGATCCCAGCTTGGCCATGCGGATGAGCCTCCCACAAGTTTGACAGTAGGTTGTTGTGACTTCCACAGAGATTAGTGTCAAAGTGCTAAATTTTGGACCTCTAGAAAAGTGAGTTTCTCTGTGAGAGCAACTTCAGTTGAAATGTAGTGTATCTGCGTACGTTGTCCATTTTTCATCAGTCACATCCTGGCAGCTGAGCTCTCAGAGTTTCTGAACATCAGGCGAAATACAAGTCTGCTACATAGCAGCCTGCTAGGGAGGCGGTTCTGTAGCAAATCAATTTGTGGGGAGAGGGTGGAGGTGGAAGGAGTGGAAATCTGAACGCTGTGGTTCCTGTAGACTTGGGTGGATTCGAGATTCTTTTTGTTTCAGTTATTAAAATGTGCTAGCCAGAGGTAACGGACTGCTGCAAGTGCTCAAAACAGCACTTCTTGAGCAGTGGGCAGCAGCAGGAGGCGATGGAAGTTAACTGGTGAAGCAGAAAGATGAAGTTTTGACCCTTTATATCCTGGAAATTGCTTTTTAAACGTGAGCTGAAGTGCAGGGAGAAACATTAAAACTGTGCTTAGTAAATTTTAAACCTTGCTCTACAACCAAAGACTTACCGCCTGTGAGACTGGCCCGTGCATGCTCCTGAGAAGGGAAAACGCAAGGGAGCTTGGGGGCATCGAACCAGCTACGTGGGTACCCCTGAGCATGCCCGTGCTTGCTAATGGCTTTAGCAGGTAAGGAGCTATCAGGCATTTCCAAAAAAGTCGTAGGACAGTGGAAGGAGCCAGGGAAGCGTGCCCGCCGCTTTGGGGAAAGGTCGTCCTTGCCATTTTGTCTTGCTCTAACGCCCAGGGGTATGAAACACCTGCAGGTTACAGCAATATTTTTAAAAAAAAAAAAAAATCAGACATCACAGAAAATACAAATCAAAATATTACTATCCATGAGAGAATCCATGAGAGAATGTAGTATTTGCCTGGGAGTACTGGTCTTCCTGCTAAATCATCCAAGTCTATATAAATCCCACATAAAGTTTCATAAGAGATCAGTGCTGCCAATCCCAAGTGCACAACAAGAATGAGTCACATCTTCCCAGATCACAGGATTTGCTTAAAAATCAGAGGGATTTATTTTTAATTAGGTTTCATTTTTATTAGCCTTTTTATGTCAAAGCTGATTCATTTTTTCCACTGTCTTTCTGTTATCATCACTGCTAGTAATGGTCTTTTTAATTTAAAAATAAAAAATTCAGGACAGTTAAAATCAGGTAATTGCTGCAAGTCATGTTGGCAAGTAATTATCAAAGTAATCCCCCTTTTAGTGGAGAGACTGAGGGGTAGGAGGTTGTAGAGTGAAATAGGAAGCAGCTGTGGCCGAACTCGTGTGCGTGCGGCTCTCAGTGACCCCTCGTCACCCCCTGGAGAAGAGCGTGGTCACGGGAACAAGATGTTTTAGGAAGAACTGGGACCGAGTTTTGGTAATGGACAATTCTTCTAACAAATACTTTCTGTAAAGTGGTTTTAGGTTTGTGAAAAATCGGCGCACTGCTCATATTTTTCTTGACACCTCAGATATTTTTGTAATAAAGCTTGCTGTATAAAAGTGTTGTTCTGTAGGGATCCATTGCTCAAGTGTAAGCAATCGCTTTAAAGCCAATTGCAAGGCAGGTGTGTTAGAGCCTTTTAAGACGTAGTGAAGTGGCCGCTTTCTCTTTTTATGGTGCTCTGGGCTTGGTTTGAGGTGGCAGCAGCCCCTGCCCGGCTCCGCGTCGTTTCTCGCTGCCCTGGAGAGGGATCTCCCACCAGTGGGAGGGAGGTTCAGCGTCCCTGGTGGGGCCAGGCGTGTTTGTCAAGCTCAAGTCCAAGCTTTGCTCAAACCCTGAACCAAGGCAGAGAGGAGTCTCTGAGAACAGTCCCTTTATTAAATCTGTTGAACGGAACTGGCCCTTCTGCCGAACTCGCGCTAGATGAAAAACATGCTCCTGGGTAAGTAATTCCATGTGAGCAGCGAGCTCGCATAATGCAGCACTGTATAGTTGCTCCAGCTGTATAGGAGAAATACATGCAGTGTTTTGCTGATATATTTTTAACAGCAATCCATTAGTGAAAGTTGTATTCATTTGCTTCATTTGCTATGGGTTAGGTAGTGAGTAATGAAATTATAAAATACTGGCTTTGTGGGTGCCTGATTTTTTTTTTTTTTTTTTTTAAGATAACTTTTATCTTTAGGTAAAGTACTTCAGAGAGAAACACAAATGCCAAAATCAGCATTTGAACTTTATCTTCTTTTTCCATACTCAGATGGTAATCATGACATTTCATGAAGGAAGGCTATAAATGAAGATTCTTGTTAGTAAGCCCACTAGAAGAGATTACTTCTTAAATATTAAAACAAATTTGTTTCCTATTTGTGAGCATGCTAACGGTTCACTGTGAAAATTTTAATGCTTGCTTGTTGCATGCCGTTAACTTCCTTTAATGGCAGAATACTAAAATCGTATTGACTGATAGTAATAGCATTTAAAATATTTAAAATAAGGAATGCCTTCATGTGTGTTTTAAACAACATCTTCCAGTTATTGAGTTTATGCAATGCTAATATGTTGCAGATTGCAGTATATTGCTTGGCAGAAGTATTAAAAATATGCATGGTGCTTGCAGAAAGTTGTGTGAGTTACGCATGCCGTGAAAGGCAGAAAACTGATAAATGCTCCCCCTCCATCCTGCAGGTCCTGTTTATAGTTAGAAAACTACTTTGTAGAAATGGTCTTTCTTTCATACAAGGCAACCTTGTCTGGTGGAATGCCACTGGCATTTTTTTCAGACATCTAAGTAAATAATGATAAAATGCTTCATTCACTGTGAATTGGACGTTATAAAATACTCTATTTTGTGCATGTGGTCATCCTTTGGACATGGCAAACTCAGATTCATATGATTCAGTTTAAAAAAACATGCTTTAACGAAAAATGATGAGTCATTTACCATAATTTTTCTTTTTTAAGTGTTTTACCTTTTCAAAAGCAATAAAATGCCTTAGGGAGCGACTTTTGTTAGGCAGACTTTAAGCTTAGTATAGTGTTTAGTTAGTACAGCTAAATTATTCAGATTTTGGCCGAAGAGGCTGCATGTTTGCAGGTGCTTCAGGATTGAAAGCATAGCTTTTTCAGAAAGTGCTTATCCCTTATTCTTTCTCTCTGTCTGTGACAGTGTGTTTTTGTGTGATGGTCACAGTACTATAGCTTGGCTCCCGAGTTGTTCGTGATGTGGAAATGCTCAGGGATGATTGTAGAGCTTTGTGTTATTTGTGTATTGAGTTGTAGTCAGGACAATCATTTGCAGTGTTACAAAGAAATACAAGTTGTGGAAGTTTTTAATAGAGAAGCCTGGGAGAAGTCTTCTCATTGCTCACTCAAGTGTTCTCAGCATATTATATAATAATATATATTGGGTTCTTTCTGGGTTTACAACTATTCCATAACTTCAGTGTCATCTTCAGGACATTTAGCGAAATGTTGCTAGCCATTTGCTAGGAGCAGTGGAGGGAACAGGAAGGGTGCTGGGAAGGGAGCGTTTGCAAAGGCTTCTAAATTTCAGGTGAGTGTCTGGGTGAAGAGGGTAATCCAGTGCAAAAGCAACACACTGTGACCTTCCCAGGGGCATTCCACAATAATAGCAGTAAAAAGAGGTATCTTTAGGAAAGGTGAAACCGACTTAGTAGGTGAACAAAGCTTTTGCCTTTGGAAATGGGCACTAACACATAAAGTTAGCCCCATAGTTTTGTAGTATGTAGGTAAATATCTCAGATGCACATTTCTGGATTTTTATAAGCAGATATTTGGGTTTGTTCAGCACCCACACATTTGACTTGTTGGGGGAAAAGAAGCCTTTTTGTACTGTAATGCTGAAATGCTTTAGGCAAAGTTGAAGCTCATTGCATTTGGTAGTTGCAGAGAACATTGAGATCTTTTGGAATGACTTATTTGAATATTCTTATAGCTGATGGTATATTCTTTTTTGAATAATTCAAGGAAGTTTGATCCTAAGCTGTTTCTCTGCAGGACTGCTTTAAAGAAGCAGGAGAATATAATCATTTCAGCACTTAAAGCTGCTTAAACCTTTCAGGGTAGGAAAGGGTTACTGCTTAAATTTCAGATGAAAGGAGTGTTTTGTGAATTCATCTGTGTCATGTATTCATACCTGAATTAAAATGAGCCATGCTGTACCGCAGTTTCTCTGGAACATTACATAAACTTCCTTGTGCTAAACCACGCACAAGTTGGAAATACGCAAACCGAACTGAAGGAGGCTTTGCAGAAGTTCCCCGCAAGCAGGAAGCCTAATATTTACCCAGCAATCAATAGGGTAACAGGCACAGAGACAAGCACTGGCCTCTCTTACAAAACCTGTTTAAAAAAATGGAAAAAAAGTAGGATTTTTCTGAACAAAAACTTTCTTATTAGGTAAAGGTGGGTACGGTGGGGATGGTTTGGCTTAAGTTCTGCAGAGCCTTGTTGGCTGAGATTTGAAGCTGTGCGGCTGAACCAAGGGGTTGTTTAGAAGTATGTTGCATTTGGAACAGATTTTTCCTCCTCTATTTTCTGAGTTTTTGATCAGGTCTTTCATTAAAACTTTCTTAAGTCTTTATAAAAGGTTCCAGTCAAAGAATATTCTGATTCTCATATGATTTGCCCTAGCTTAGTTAAGCAGTATTTTTTTCTATATGATTTACTTCCTGGGGATTCTTTGCTCTGACGTTTGTTTCTGGTTGTCCTTCCTGCCTTTAGGGAAAAGTTTGGCCTTGCTGCTGACACAAGCAAAGGGACGGAAGAGCACCAACCAAGTGGCGCAGCCAGGAGGGCATGAGGAGGGCTGGGGGACGGCATAGCTATTGTTTCTTGTTGGTCCCGGAGGGGTATTTATTGACAAAGTTGGTCACTTCTGGTTCAGGAGATGGGGTTGCTGCATCTGGGAACTTGTAGACTGTTAAAATCTCTCTGCAACGAAAGTGGGGGAAGGAACTGATTATTTTTAACAGGTAAATTCCTTTCAGATTCCTTGGGCTGGAGAGAGAATTCCTATTACGGTGATAAATTCAGTATCCACCAGCGATCAGACTTCTCAACAGCATTTACGAGATACTTCCTGTATGTGTGTTATTTTCAAAAAGCATCATTTGGCCAACTAAGGTCTTCATGTTGATGTAGAGCTCCCTTTTTATTGCTTCCTTATTTAGCATCTTGTTTATATATATGTTTGGTTTTGGAGTGCTGGAATAAGAAGTACATTGAGGCTTTCCTATGCAGATAAATTATATTCTGAAGTAATTTAAAAATCTTCCTCTTCTAGCAAGTAATGGAAAAGTATGTTCTCTCTGAGGCAATATTGCACCCTATACTAAACTGAAAGTGATGGATAAAGAATTAGATTTGTGTTTCTATGTTTTGGAAGGAAACCTGAAAAAAAGAAAGAGTTTTCAGAACAGAGAACAGAAAACTTCTTTCTGAGCATTCCTCTCTGTAATTCCACAACAATAAGCACATCGTTAAATGTCAGGGCGTTTTGCTCTGCACAGAAGAATGCTCCAGTACCTCCCACCGTATTTTGTTTCTTGTTACTTACGTTTCTTTCGCTTGCTCTTGAAGCTGTACAATCATACCTTGAGTGATATACAAAGAAAGCGCATTGCTTAACAGCTGGGATGGTTTCTGCCCGAAGCTTATAGAATAGCCTACCTTGGCTATTCTATAAGACTATGTTGGCTATCTTGTAGAACAGCCTATTCTGAAAACAAAGAACAAAAACACCCTCTCCCCTCTCCCAAATATCTAAAGTTATTACAGGCTTCAATAGTTGTATTTCCGTTTAGAATGCTTTATGTTTTATTCATTGTTGTAATTAAACTGAAATACAATGCAACTTTAAAATAGAATTATAACAATTTCAGACTCCAGATACTTGTTTGTGATTAACATAAAAGTAATTTATTTAGGGATATGGTCGTACAGTGTTTGCAGGAAAGCAGTACTTTCTCGCCTCTGTCAGGAGGTCTGTCTCTGTAAGCTCTGTGGAGGAGGAACATGCTGCTTCCTGCTGATCCTGATCAAGTTTTATGAATAATGTGTTTTAGCCCTTTTCTTCCTTTGCTATTGGAAGACACAGTAACCATTGTGTTTTCTTCATAAACACCTGGCAGTTTGGAAAACCTCTATGAGAGAGACTTATTTTTTTGCATTGGACCAGGATGTTTCTTGAGGGTGTTGTAACAGGTAGTCACGTTATACAGAGACTCTCCCTCATTGCTGGTCTGTAAGAGGTACTCCTGCAAAGGTCGCTACCAAATGCAATATTCCCTAGTTTCACTACACTAATCACCAGCTGCTTCTGATATCAAATGATGCTGTTAGGTAATGCTTGCAGGTCTGGATCCTACAAAGACCAGAACATGGGGGTAGTGTGCTAATATTACCTCCTAAGTCTCACTGTTTTTACATAAATAATTTATTCTGTCATCGCAATTTCACCATCATTATAGGTTTGCCTTTTAAGCTGTTCTTTCTAGTCTTTCTTTCTAAGTGCTCAAATTTCAGTGTATACTCGTCAGAATAATCACAGGACCCTGTGCCTTTTGCACTGGCTTTTTGCACTGGTTATCCCTGAAACTTGCATGATTAGTACAGGAAATAAAACTTCTCTCTTCTCTTAGACTTCACAGTCTTGTTTACTGTAAAGTTTTAAAAATTCCTGATAATACCTGTATTTAGGTAACCAAGTCTGCAACAGTTACACTGCTCAGAATTCCCAGGGAAGCAGATCATCAACTTTTTCCAACGTTTTGCAATTCTCTGTACTATACAGCTGTCACAAAGCTACTGAGTGCAACGGTGTGACTCACTTTGTGATCTGAGAGCGTGTGCTCGTGTTGCTCGAGACAAAGGAAAAGAATCAACGAAAGAATAGTTCTAGAAGGAAGTTATCAAATGCAATTGCTGATCTACACATTACTCTTAATTCAATTACAAGAGAGAAAGAAGAGGAAAAAGAGAGAATGAAGAGAATAGAAATCAGCATATGAACCTGTTTCTCGAAACAGAGCGATTTCTTTTAGTTTAATCTAAAAGCCAGTCTATCTTCTCTCAGGTAGTCCATAACCACGAGTTGAAAAGAGATTTCAAATTCTAGAAGTACGGATAAGTTGGTAAAGTGCTCCTCTCTAAATAGGAAATATATTACTTAAGGGGTCTGGAGGCCTTTTGGAGATGTGCTGGATCTAAAACTTCTTAGAGATTTGCATTTTAAAACTTACATTTCTAGTTATGGGTAAGTATGAATCAATGGTTAGTGCTGACAAGTGAACAGAGTGAAGTATGTGTTTTGTGAGAATACTTCCTTGATAACTCAGACTTTTTTTTTCTGTGCTTTCTGAAACTGAAAGGAGGAAGAAAGTCAGAACAGCTAGGGAGAGAGATGAATTATGGATAAAGTGGGATTGTTGAAGAAAACAGGATACAATTTAAATCAGAACTGAGAAAAAAGAAGAGTGGGAGGAGAAACATTACTTTGGGCATCTTAGACCTACTGGAAACTAAGTGTAACTATGAAAGGAGAATAATTCAAAAATGCCTAAAGCTTTTGAAAAGATTGATTCTCTACCCTTGTTCCTCTGTCTTTTGGTTTAGATGAAAAAGCAATTTCTTCCATTATGCAATTCTGATGGTGTTGAAAGGATGGATGGCCAGTTAGTGTATGGTACAGGCAATATTTGAAGGAAAAGTGACGTGGTGTCTATCTTGGTTTATTAGGGTTCTTAAAATTTATGCTATGTGGTGAACTGAAAAGTTATGGGGTTTAACCAGACTTTCTTGTAAATGTTGTTCTTCAACATTATATTGTTAGCTTGTAATGCTGGTTTCCGAGGAAGTTTTGCTTCCTACAGGGAATGAAGAGCTCTGAAGTCATTGATTCTGTTTCTGAGGTGCTTGAAAACAAAGGGCCTATCAGTATCTCCACTGGGAATCAGCTTCCTGATGCTCTTCAGTTCAAGCTGTCGTGGGGCTTGTGCTTCCGCTCCAAGTGTTTTGTGATTGACTTGCTTGGTCTCTCCTTACTGATGAATTCGCTGAGGCTGGTGGGATTAATGTCATGTGCACGTGTGAGCAGAAGTAGGCTCAGAAAATCCCCAAGATCTAGTTTTCATCTGATTTGAATGAAAGACAAGAAGAATGCTAGGAAGGAGGTAGTCTTCCTTTTGGAAATGCAAGAGTGTAGAAGAATCTCTCTGGAGTCATGTGTGGTTTCTGCTCAAGTAGAACTCCAATGACAGAGAAAAATCAATCAGCTCTTCACTGAGCGCAGTCTGCAATAAAGGTGTTATGCTCTAAAATCAGCAGTTTTAGACACTTCAAGAATACTCCTTGGATCTGTGCTCTTTAAATATTAAAATTATTATCACATTTAAAATGCACTTAAGAACATTCAGTATTAAAAACATAATTAAAACTCAGGAAAAACTGACACTTTTTGAAACTGTGTTTTGATCAAAGTGATGCCAGAACACTTACCTGATGTCCTCAAAAACCTGAATTTCCTTTTTTTTTTTTTTTTTTTTTTTTTTTTTTTTTTATTAAGAGCATTAAAAACAATGGAACTGGCGCTACCCTTCTGTTCTTATTCAGGTGGGATCTGTGTCTCAGTTACTGCTAAGTGAGATATGATTAGTGTGCCTTTTGAGAAGCTTCTGCTGATATTGACTGAGAAAAATGAACTTATTGGTATTTCTTAAATCTTTTCCTACAGTCCTGATACTGTTCGGCAAAACACATGAAAATAGATTACGCTTACTGTTTTTTTTTTCTTTCTGTTTGGTTGGTGGCTTTGTACAAGGCCTCAGGCCATGGTATACTGTGCTGTTGTCTTATTGGATATGTTGTCAGGCTAGTTTTCCCAATGTTTTGCCTTAGGAGTAAATTTTTTTTTTTTTTGCTGTTTTATGCCATCGTTCTTAATTATGTCCCAGCGGATCAAACTAAGAAACTTTTCTTACAGGTATTTTCTCCTCAAATATTTGTTATGCAGGGAGGGGTGCAGATACTAATTTCTTTTTTTTAATTAGACCCTCAAACAGCAGTAGGAAAGGTGCTGCATGGTTGAATGAACTGTTGTACTAACTGCATTAAAAATATTGTATTTCAAAATTGTCTATATCTAGCCAACCCTTGGGTACTTCTGAATATTGCTTTCCCTGCAATATCCCATTGTGGTCGCTAGGTTTATAAATGTAATGTTTGGGTTTCTGCTACTTAGTTCTTTATAATGATGTTCTTTCATATTGTGTAACCTTGGAATTACTTTTAGTGGCATTCTCTTTGCAAATATGTGGTGCTTGGAAATACTTTTTAGATTACAGGAAGCTTCTTTAAGCCAAATGCTTACTTTTAGCAGCTGTAACTTGTGGCAGTTTACTGTTTTAGGTATCTGTTCTTGGGATGTTAATAACAGTATTTTACTTTTTGAGTCCCTATTCAAGTTTGGCCATTAACAAATAATATCAGGCAATGAAAGGGGTGTTATTACAACTTAATCATAGTAAACAAAGGAGCAAATCAAAACAACAAAATAAACTATTTTTTCTTGTTCAGGAGTCCAGTTAAATTAAAAGTAGAGATTTATTATACCGTAATGATTTTTCAGAAGCTAGTAATAAACTTAATTTTGCAAAACACATTACAGGATCTGGAAAGGTCTCTGACTTGAAAGAAATGAGCAGCTTTTATGAACAGGGGAGGACGGGCTGGTTGCAACAAAACAGACTGAAAAATAAAACCTTCAAATATTTGATTTACATGGAAAAGATTAATCCGGATACATTTAACATGCTGAATTGGTAAAACTAGGATTTATTCTGCTCTTATTTGGAGGGTTAGCTCTAAGACTCAGGAAATCTTTGTGTTATAGCTGACTGAGGAATACTCTATAGCAGTGCAATTGCAACAACGAGTCTCTCTGCATTGTCTCTGCTTTTTAAAATTAAACAAAGCAAGGACTCCTTAAAAGAGAGGAATTTCTTCTCATAAATCTAAGCATCAGGAATTGAAATCCCAGACCCTTAGAGCAATTAAAGTGTATTTAAAAAGTGCAAAGTCCTTACAAAGTCAGTGTTTTATATCCAATTTTGAGCCCATCAGTACTTAAAAATTACATAATGGCTATGAAGACAAATCCAGGGGGAATTTTAAGACCCATCATCAGAATTTTAAACCCCATCGATACATTTATTCCACGAGACACGAATGACCATAAATAATGAAGCACCTGGGGCCGACCTCCCAGACAAGACCGAGCCGGCCGCCTGTCCCGCTGCGCCCGTGGCAGGGGGTTCAGGGAGCGGGAAGGCCCCTGGGCACGGAGGGGCGGCGGGGGGCGCCGCTTCCCCGCCAGCCTCCGGAGGAAAGGGCCTCCCGGCCCTGCGCCCGGCTCTTCCTCCTGCCGCGTACTGGGCTGCAGCCGGGAAGGAGGGAGCTCGTGAGCGGGATAACGGGCAAGGCTGCATCTCCGTCTTATCGCTTCCAGTGTCTGTATTAGCCTTGCGTGCGTGCGCCAGCTCCCGCACCCTTCTTCTTTTTCTTAATCAGATTGGGTCCATTCTGACACTTTTTATGTTTGGCTTCTGTTCACCTTTTATCTTAAATGCTTTTCCTACGCTATCCTCCTTTAAACCAGGAAGATAAGAGCTGAATTTCTAGGCAAACCTAGAAAGGTTTGCCTTTCTCCTGCAAGTCTGCCATCTATAATTCATTTCAGGGCATTAATTTTCTGTATTTGGATCAGTTGTCCTATCAAGTGAAAACAAAACTCATAATTTGTCTAAGTAGCTCTCCTTAAATGAAGGACATTAACCTAGACCTCACACAGATGCTACTCCAGGGCTAGCATGTCCTCAGAGGGAATGTTTTGTGAACAGCCATGCTTTAAATTTGCCCTCTCCCATATTCCTCGTAACTTCTGAGCGTATGTTAAGCCTCACATACTTCATTGTGAAGTTATCAGCTTTCTGCTTTATTTCTGAGTGCTATCACTTTTTTCTTACCGAACAAGTTTTTCTGAAAGTGTTCTCTTTGTAAAATGGCTTTTCTGTATAACCTCTTAAACTGAAGCCCTTTTATTTCCTGTCCCGTCACACGTTTCTTTAAATTGAGTTTCAGAGAATGTATTTCTGTCCCTGGGGTGGGAGCAATGCCAAACCTGTTTGATCAAAATGCCAATAGTCTGCCAGCCTCCTTTCCCTTTAACTTTTCCCATGTTTCAGTGGCATGGGGACTTCTTTCCCTTCCTTTCCAAGCTTGATACATGGGGACACAAGGACCAGAAACCACAGAGGTTTTTATCAACAGGTTTCTACCTCCATCTGTAGCTCTGTTTTAACTGTGCAGTAGATGTGGAATGGGGCTTGGCAGCTTGTCAGAAGCGATGCACCAGATGAGTCCGCAGCTCAAGACAGAAAATGCAGCGTGTTGGCTGCGGCTCAGCAGGATCTGGCAGTGCTGCCCGACCATGTCCGGGCCCTGGTCCCAGCTGTGCTGGCCTGGCCATGCCCCGATCCCCAGGGAATGGTGTGCGGCCTTCGGGTGTCCCAGGCATGGCCCAGGGTCTCTGCCAAGCACGTGCTTAGGCTTTGGGATTGCAGTCTGAGCTGCTGCTGATGTGAAATATCTGCAATGAAAATCTGCTGTTATCTCTCCTCTCCTCCCAAGTAATCAAAAAATTTGTTCAAGAGAACAAAAGTGTGCATTGTTCTTTAAGGTTATTTCCACATAAAACACCTGTGAGATGGATCAGAGGATTTGTAAAACTAGGATCAATCAGTTCCAGTTTATCAGTTCTCACTGAGCTGGAAACTTCCAAGCTAGAGGAAACAGGCTTTTACTGTCTCCAGTCTGTAGGCTCTTTAATATATTAATATTTAATATTTTTGCTTCTGTGAGTGCCAAAGTTAATTCACAGCTGCTTTGCAAAAGGAGATTTTTGTCCAACTTGAGTAAAGGCTTATAATCCTCAGAGTGAAATGTTCTTTCTCTAAGTGTCAACAAAATGTATTTTGGGATGAAGGTGGTTTTGTTGAAAGCTGTGGGGTCATGAGAGGGCTTGGATGGTTCCGTGTGTGTGAGAGGTGCTGGGGATGGAGCATCAGGGCTCAGGGGGAGCCAAGGCAAGGCTGGGAGATCAAGGGAAGGGTCTGTAGAAGCCCCTCAGGAGGGAGGTCTGGTGAGGAAAGAGGAAGAATCATCCTTAGCAGGGCCTTCCTCCAAGTGCACGTTACCTCCGCCATCTGCTCGCTCCCTTACCAGGGTATTTCCTGCCCCTCCGAGAGGGGGGCAGGTCAGGGTTTGCTCATGGGGCAGGAGATCGAGGGGCCAGAGCTGCTCCTACGGTGCTAATGGATCAGGCTGCAGTCCCAGGCAGATAGTATCCATGTTCCTGCTGCCCCAGAGATACCCGGAGAGGGGCAGCAGCGTCAAACATGAATCTGCTGGGAGGATGGGGGAAAGTTCTTGTATAGGAGAGTACTCGTGTCCACGCCAGTGATACGCTGCTACTCAGGATGATCTTGGGAGCTGTCTGACTAACCAACAACTGGATTAGAGGTAGGAAAAAAGTCTTTAGGTGATGCTCATTTTGATCCCATGTGGCCTATTCATTCAGGAGCTGCAGTGAGATAGGAGGAATTGAAGAGTTAGGATGAGGATCCAAAAGGGAGCAAGCATGCAGAGGCTGAGTGCGCTCAGTTCCCGGGAGGTACTGGTTATGGTAATGTGATTGAATGGATTATAGGCAGAGAGCAGCAGTTGTCAGCTGTTAGTCTCAGCCTTCTACACTGTGCGTGGGAAGGGCTGTCCTGGAGAAAAGCACAACTATGTGACTGGAGGAATAAATTCAAGAAGAGGATCCTTGATTTCTTCCTAGTTTATCTTATGTTTCTGTGGATGGAGCAGCTATTACCTGGACTGGGAACGAAGAAGAAGAGTGGAACTTCCTTTTTCTTTCTGGTTTTGAGATTATTTACAACTAGAGATACTAGAAAGTTAAGGTAATCATTTCTGTGCAGTGGCTCCTGTATTCTCCAGGATACAGGAGAGGGAGGCAACTTTTTTCTTTTCCCACAGTAGAGAATCTCCTCCTCCCTCCTACATTATCAGTAGAGGTGCAGCAGGAGTAGGAAGAAACCCAAGTATCTTTTTCCTCTGCCTCTCTTTTTGAGGGTATCTTTGATTCAAAAGTTACTATTTATAATAATTTCCACTAAACTCTGAGGATCTGTACCAGCCAGTAGCATCCTATTACTAAAGAATAAGCATTTCTCAACCATAAAAATTGCTTTTCAGCTGTTCTTTCATCTCCATGGCAACATTAAGCATAACAACAAAGCAGTAGATGTTGTCAGCCAAAAATCTGAAATGCTGAAATGATTGTTGATAGCAACAAAATGGATGCCAGGACAGGGTCACTTACAGCCAATAATAGATATTGCATCTATGGCAAAAGTATTGCATGTGACATTTTGAAGCAGGAAACCTAGCAGAAAGTAAGGTTGATTCAATTGACAGTTTTTATAAATTATATATGAGGCACTTCTTAAAAAAAATCAGCAAGAACTACCCTTTACGTTTTGTAATAGAATGAGTTGTGTGAAAGGTGAAGAACTCCTGTGTATGTGCTATAGGTGCCACATCTGGTGGAGAGCTCGAGCTTTCTTTTCAGTTCTTCAGTGTAGCAAAAAAGAAAACGTACTTTAGAAAGCAGAATCAGTTCCTAAAGCAGGTAAATAGAAATTGTGAAAGTTCTTATCTTGCTTTGTTGTTGATCTGAAAAAGGAAGTATTTAAAAGAGGAAAGGCAGTACTTTTCCTTTAAAATAAATAAGTAAACTTGTGTTGAGAGAGGAGAGGAGGGTTTTTGATCTCAACCCAGTGATGCCGGAGGCTTGGATGTTCCACTTATCTGTAGAGCTGCAAGTCGTTCACAGGGGAAAAGGCTTGAGAAAAACAGACTGAACGCTACTGAGACTAGTGCTGGAAACCTGCGAGGGGAAAACAATTTCAGGAAAGATGCTTGATGCTAATGCTGGGAGACTTGGAATTAGAAGTAGTTTTTATGTAGTGGAGACATAATATTAAATGGGCCAATGAATTCTGAGCCAAGAGTTACAGACAAATGAGTTGATGAAAATGAAACTATATTCTTGAAAATCATTTGTGTTCAATATTTGACAGATCTTTTGAACTGATGGTTGTGGTCTTTACTGTGGCAAGGCATTTGGGAAGTAACGCCTTTCAATTTGTATGTGTGTTGTCAGTGCGATGTGTGGATGTGCCAAGACGCGCTCTGGAGTTTTAAAGTTAGCTCAATTTGAGTGCTCCTTTCTCCTGTTAGCCCATCTCACATGTGCTCTGTGTCTTGTAAAGGTGCTGCCTCTTCTCTGGAATCCAGGCTGTTGTTCCCTATTGTTTGAACTGTGTGTTATCAAAGAAGGGTTTTCTCCTTAAAGAGAGAAGGCAGGGATTGTAGGCAGTTGTTTCCGAGTCTGGCTTGACAGCTTCACAGAAACCCTCCTTTCACACAGGCGTACAGAGCAGCGTCACCTGGTGAGAAAGGTACAAAACACCATCTGATGTCTGCTTTGAGCTTTAGAGAACGGGACAGAAACTTGCGGGGTCCTTGGCTACTCCTTACTCCAGTTACACCCATTTGTCTGTCCCTCCCAAATGAGGACAACAGCAGTTTATTTATTTATTTATTTTCAAGTTTAGTGTCTCAGCCGCTATCTTGAGCTGTTTGCAGTATGAAACATCCAACTCACTTTGCTGCTTTTTCCTATAGGGCAAAAAAAGTGTTTCTTGTTTTTATGGGGAAGTGCTCATGGAGCAAAACTTACAGGGCTGCTAGTATCTTCTCTCTATCCTCATCAGCTCAATTTCCTTATTTATGATTGCGTTTCTCTCTAATACAAAAGCTTTCTGAGCAGTCGTTTGGGTCTCCTTGTAAATCGAAAGTCTGTAGGTAAACCCAAATCATATTCACATTTCAGATACAGGAAATGCATTACTCTATGAGTTTACCAGTTGCATTAGACGTTCTTGAAGCCCTGAATTAAATTGTAATCTGCGTAGTCCTTGACTTTTCATATGCCAATATATTGTGTGATCACTTAAAGCTGAGGCTGAGATCTTAACAACAATTATTACTTTGTTTGCTTGTGGCTTCTATCCTATGGTTTGAGACAGTATAGCTGCTGCTGTGACTATCGCAGGAACAACAGACTTCAAGGGACAGAACTGTTCCATGCAATAGGGCAAGCCTCTTGCGAGGGCAAGAGAATTGTTTGGAAATCTGCAGTGTGAACCGCTGCCTGACTGACAGCAGAAGGGCATTGCAAGGAAGCTCTGGAGTCAGGACTGCTGTCATCTTAGTTTTAACCTTTGGAGGTTGAACATCAGGCTGAAGAACTTTTACCTATCCCATTCATTTGGCAGAAAAGCCCAACTATTTATAAAGCAGTAAAGGAAAAAAGACAACATGGAGGAAGTCTATGTGAGAGTGAAATAAATATAGGCAAAAACCCTCTCCTGTCTTTGAGATTTGATTGCTATGAGTTGAAATACTGGACTGAAGATCCTAGGCTGCGTAATAAAGTGATCCCTTCTCTTGTAAGAGGTAGGGTAATGGCATCACTGGAGACTGAGAGACTCCTCCTGTTGACAGAGTGGTTATAACAAGTAGTAGAGGCTTCTCTGGATTGTCATTTTGTCACAGCTGAACTGAAGAGATTGCTTATGTGCAGGAAGAATTCATTCTTTTTATCCTTCCTTACCAATTTTTTCTCTTGAGATAGATAGATACACCTGTAATACTGCCAGAGGTGCCTGTTAGACTGCCCTGTGTGTCCCAGGACATGAACCAAGGCCACCAGCTCATTCCAAGCTGGTCTCTGAGCTGAGCGATGCCTCCTGTAAGTCATTATTGCTTCAGGCTGGCTTCTGCATGGTCACTTAGAAAGAAAAGTTTATATCCCATTTCCGTTCTTTTCATTTCAGCCTGTCAGGAAGCATTTCTCTTCTGACAGTTTCTGTATATTAAATCTCCTTGATTCCTAATTCTCACTGAGCAGAGCTGCTCAATCTATAAGGAAAGCTATTTTTTGCTCCTAAATCCAGGCCTACCAACTCTTCTGAAAACTGCAACTTGCATAGGATTCCCTTTTTGCTGTGGTTCATCACCCATGACAAATTGTTTTGCAAGCCAAATGCACAGTTATCTTTTTGTAGCTTATTTTTTCACAGTGTAAGCAAAATTTTGAACAGTGAGATTCCTTTCATGAAGGATATACCTTATATAGATATAACTTCCTTTGGTTAGGAAAGACGGAAGAGATGATTTAATATATAGCTAGTACTGAAGGATGAAATTTGAGGTGTAAATAGCTATTAAAACTCTATTAATCTAGATAATTAAGATCTACAATCTATTTGATTATTTCTCTCTTTTTTCAAGTAATTAAAGTTCCAGACTAGTAGCATGATCTTGTTGTTTTCTCTTCAAATATTGCATAATCTTGCTGATCCTTCTGTTAAATGTGAGGCATATTATTGATTTTAATAGTTTGTAGTGAATACGTCTATATAGTTAAATAACATCTACTTCAAAGATCTGATTTTTCAGCAAAATATATGCACAGGAAAT
This sequence comes from Nothocercus julius, assembly GCA_013398735.1. Lineage (NCBI taxonomy): Eukaryota > Metazoa > Chordata > Aves > Tinamiformes > Tinamidae > Nothocercus > Nothocercus julius. The sequence goes on along the minus strand of VZSV01000050.1, from coordinate 1,271,396 downwards.
GCACTAAATTCCATGGAGCCTGTAATACTCATCTTCTTTTCTCCTGCCAGCTTTTCACTTTATTTTCCTGTGTTCTGAGTGTTTAGAGCTTGACTGACACCATAGATTTAAGGTAAAATTCTTGTCAATTATCAGCATGTTTTATTTTCTGTAGGTATATTGGATGACTTCTTGATTTTGTCTAGTCTTAATTTCCAGCCTTCAGTGGTCAGCTTTTAATCAGAATGCTTTGATGCATCCAGCAATAATAGCTGAAAGTTGCTAGTCACCCTAGAAATGAATTACTAAATGAATTAGAATTACTTTGTTGTAATTTGCATAAATCCTAATACTACCAAATGAAAACTGTCTCTGGCTTTCACTGATTCAACTCAATGCTTTATATGCAACCTAGTAAAATTGTTATGGTAGGTAGGTGCAAGAGGGCATAGCAACTAACACCTGTGCTGGTCCTGTTTTACTATGAACTTTTAGACATGCAAAGTCATGCATGAATTCCATGCATCATGGAAAATTAACATTTAAAATAAGGTACTAAATGGTATTTGAAAATAAAATAATAAATTTAATATTTACTGTGCAGATGAGAAACTCTGCTGTTGACGATGACGCATGTTTGTCCTTAATATGAAAATACAAGTGTTCCATGAACAAAAGTTCCCAGTTTTGCTAAAGATGTGGAACTTTCCATTTCATGTACAGTGGTAGCAGGACTCTCTGCAAATTGCTTTGACAAAAATAGTATTTTTAATGAATGGAAAATTACAGTTTTGGGGTGAGGAGTTGTCTTGGCTACTTTCTTTTCCCAGAATTTCCAAATGCTCCTCCGGTGAGCACCATGAAAATCTTGTCAACAACCAAATGTGACAGAACTGTTCATGTGAAAAGTTCTTCTTCTTCAGTTGTCTGTGGAGTTGGCACGTAATTCTTCTCAGAACGATTCTTTTACAATATGCATACTTGCTTTAGATTTAGAATGCAAAAAATGCAAGTAACAAAGTAAAATAAAACACACATTTTAAACAGTCTGGTGCTTTAGGGAAATTAAAACTTTTTTTTTCTAGATAGATACATTTTTAGGTATTTTTATTTTAGAATGATTCTGCATTTTTCATGTTACGATTTTGATAAGCATGCTTCTGCAGGAAGGGCCCTGTCTTGTGCTGGAGAACCAACCTGATAAATTCCAGTGTACTGGGACATCATAGACATTAGCTTGCAGTATATGTTTATGCTTCTGTTCAATTTTCTTTTATTCAACTCTTGACCAAAACCTATGCTAAAACTCCTTTTGAAAGGCATAGTCTTCTTAAAATCAAGTGAGGTCATGTTTATACTTCATAAAAGATGAGTAAATTACACTGGCTATAAATACTTTATTGTAATTTGTCTCTAATGGCCACAATCACAATACCTGCTATAAATACTTTATTGTAATTTGTCTTTAATGGCCCCAAACACAATACCCGTTGCTGGTCATCTAATCTTCTCCTTGTCAAGGTGTAATTGCTTCTCTCATATGTTTAACACTTCTATTCACTCTTGATACAAATGTGTCTGCTGTTGTGATTCCCGAATTCTCCTGGGAGATTATTTCCACAGGCGGGTTCATCTCCAAAAGGGGACCACCATGAACATTAAATATCACTCAGAATAATCTTGCTGTCAAGAACCTTTCCCTGATGTTCATTACTGCTATTCTGAGTTATATCCTTTCCTTTCAGTTCTCTCTAGCCTCTAAACCCTTTCAGAATTCTCCAAGTCCTTCAAATAACCTGTCACCATTTTCCTCTATATCTATAATGTTGCAACTCTATCTTTGCCAGACTTCTCAGGGTTTGCTGCCTCTATTGTTTTGCCTCCATCTCTCTCTGATTTGTAAATGCTTTTCAAGTAGAAATGTACCTGCTGATCAACAGAATAAACTAAGGGTCAGCACTGAAAGAGACTGGCAATTCCTTGGTTCATGACAACACTATATTGATTCTTTAAATAGGTCAAAGTCACACTTTGTATTGAAAGTAAATTTAGAAGATATTGAAGACAGATTTGCTTTATTATCCAGAATGCTGGCTCTTCTCTAATTCTTTGCTGCAAGCAAGTGCTGCTATGTAAGTTAAATTTGGGGAGGAAAAAAAAAATGCTTGCTTGTTCATGGGTGCTTCCTTTTCTAGCTTCAGCATTGTCTGAAGACCTATATATCTATTTTTTCATGGAGATATCAGTGATGGATCAGTATTCTAATTTACATTCTATGAAGGATTTAAAATATGCTATATACATTTCTGTTTTTCTATAATAGACAAGTCACTTCAGTTTTAAATTTCTCTGCATGACTGTCTCTCTCTTTCTTGAAACTTTCAGAAGTGTTTAATAGAAGATATTTGAAAACCCTGTCTGGGGAAAAAAGGTGTTGTAGAAATATGAATTTCTGTGTTGGCAGAAAGCTGTAAGATTAAAAAAAAAAAAATCTTTGCAACACTTGTGAAATGGACCTTAATGCTCTCTAGTGTAAACATTCTCCTGCTGGTAAATGGACTCATGCTTCTCTGCTTTCCTCCTTTCTTCTCCACTCTGAATACTTTTTTAAACACCTAAGGAAATTCTCTCCCCGGGAAGCTGCTAAAGCTGTCATGCTTGCATATGCTTTGATTAGGTCGATAGTAGAAGTTAATGATACATTACTTTGATCTCCTGTGTCTTCACCACTGCTCCATCAGGAGCGTTGGGCACCTGAATTGGAGGCCTTGGGTTATGCGGCAGGGAGTGATTCCTGGACCATGATTCCCTCTGAAAGGCTGTTTCTATTACAGAAATACATGGCTTATTCTAAGCCCCTTTTGGAATGCAGACTTAACTATGAAAACACAGTTGAGGTATCCGCAAGAACATACAAACCTTGACCTTAAATAGGGAGTCAGTCTTTCATCGCGCTCTCCTCAGACTTGGCTCGCCCAGTTTGGCGTGTTAGGGTAGCAGCTCGGTGCCAGTGGCTGTTGTGATCCAGGACGTTTGCACGGAAATGGCAGGAGAGCTGCGGAGTGCAGCCTGGAGTACGTGGCAGGAGATGGGATGAATGTGTGACTGTGATCCTCTCCTCGGGTGACAAGGCATTCTGTGACCCACTTGCTGTGCTTCTCCTGCAGCAAATGCTGCCAGCAGTGCAGCGTCACCACTGTTTGCCTCTTTCCTTCCCTTGTTCGTGTTCTTTTTACTGTTTATTTTTTTCACTTTTTCTGGGCAGCAATTTTGGGAGTATTAGTCGATATAAAAACATGTAACAATTTGAGCTAATGCATCAAAATGAAGACACAAAACTGTGCTAACAAAAACCATGGCGCCTCCTCTTACTATTCCTTTGCATTGAGAAATATGAGCTGGAGCACCGACTCGGCGGCTTGTTTGCCAGCGTGGAGGTGCCGCGGGAGTGAGCGGGCCGAGCTCCGTCTCGCGCCGCTGCTCCCCGCTGCAGTGCTGTGGGCTGAAATGGAGCGATTTCGGCTCCATTGTGCTGCGGATGAGTGTCTGGTTGTGGATGCCCTCCGTGGTGAGCCTGAGTTCCAGCGCCAATCCCGGGAACACAAATTCTTGGGAAGTCTCTCTCAGCTCAGGGGAGAACATCTCAGGTTTTTAGCCTGAGAGAAGGGGTTTTACGGATCTGCTAGCCCATCTGTGGTTGTTGCACGGCTTCCAGGTCCTTCTTGTCCTAACTTTTATAGTAGTTACATAGACAGCATTTGACTTCCACCTATATTTTGTGTAGTGCTATGGATAGTCTTTAAATGGACATTCCACTCGCTTTTAGAAAAGTATCAGTTAAAGCCCTCAATATAGTGTTTCAAAGGATCTTAAGTAGGAATATAACCTCCATTATAAAACTGCTAGAGCATATAAGCGGTTACGCTGCAGGCTGGTTCGAGGCGCGTGTTCCTGCTCGGGGAGGGCTGCGCGGAGACAGGGGCGGTCAGCGTGCCTCGAAGGCACGCGAACACGATTCCTGCCCCGAGCAAACGGAGGCAGCGGAGCTACAACGCGGATCCCCGTGGCAGGGGCAGCACGCACCAGCTGACCAACTGGAAGTGCTCTCATTTTTGATCTGAAAGCAAGGTCTCCTGAAATGTTCAGCTGACATTCACACATGGATGTGTGTGTGCTTGCACAGACACGTCTGTGTATAATTAATGCAAAAGGGGCAGGTTTGTTCACACCATTCCGGGGGCCATACTCTAATTTTGTTTGTGCTCTGAAAGTTTGACATCTGAGCAAACATAGGGCTTAGTCCTTTGTAAGGAGTTTACTCTCTCCCTTTTTCCCCTGTCCCTCTCTCCCCCCATGACTATGTTGCTTATATCTTAAACACTTGCTTCTTCCTGCTCTATTACTCAGTGTACAAAATCCTTAAGATGTTTGGAAAACTGCTGATGTCAGAAGGCTAAGTGTGACAAACAAAAATAAGTAATCCTCCCTTTTGGTTGTTCATTTAAAGCAGATATTAATCCTCAGCTTTTTCAGTAAAGCTTCTATCTGCTCTGTTTCCAGCCAAGGAGGCTCTAATAGACCCTTGACAAGCTAAAACCGCTGTGAGTGTCTTTAAATGTATGTTGCCTTGTTAATGGTTTCACTGGTAATGGAGGAAACTTACTGCATTTACCTGTAAGATCTGTCAAAACTGGGCACTTGCTTGGTCTGTCTCGGGGAAGGTGTGTCATTTCCAGAGCAGGGATGACAGTGACGTGCTCTTCCTCCTGGTCTGTGCTCCAGCGGCAGCATCCCGCGGGACGGCACTCGCAAGCAGCTCTTCGGGGGTTGCACTCTGACAAAACAGAGCAGACCGAATTCATCTCTGTAACACCCTGCATCCTGTCCTGCCAAAGCTCCGTCAGGAGAAAGATCTTTCAGTTGGCACCTTTTCATGAAGGCAGGCATGCTATTTTTATCTAGCGTGTCAATAATTCATGAAGCTTAAACAAAAATTGCTGCTTCCCCGTGCAGCGAGTTTATAACCGCTCAGCCGACCGGCCTGGGCCCTCGCTCGAGCGCTGCGTCGCTGCAGCTGGACGCTGCTTGTTTTCAGCTTTTCCCTGCTGAGAATCTGCGTGGAATTCTCAGGTGGAATCTCCATTTAATTTTCAGCAGCTGTGTGTTATGCACTGCTTGCTTCTCCCTCTCTGAATTTAGCTGAGGGTGCAGTCACCACATTGGTGTTGTGCACTCGCTCTCTATGAAAACATAGCAGCATCTGAGCTCTTTAGGGAACAGTCCTGGCAGGGCTCGTGCACTGCAGGTTCCCAAGTCAGAATAATGTTTCCAGTCAAACTAATTGGTGTTCAATAAAAGAGCCGATTCCATGTCTTTTATTAGAAGTTATTTTAAAATACAGCTCTATAGCAGTCGGCTAGCCGGTTAAAGCAGTAACCCCTAAGCTTAATTTTAAGAATAATAACTGAGAAGATGCCACTGAAATCTGGCTCCATCAGTCTTGCAGGTTATATTTGACCTGCTGATGTCAACAGCAGGCTCCCCTCCCTCGCCGCCTCCCTCCGGAGTCAGGTTGCAAACGCTGCCCTGGAGGGTAATTAGAGCTAAGCACACAATTACAGCACCCGCAGTTTGGTCGGACCTGTTGCTTGCCGGCTGCCCCGTAGCACCTGCCATCACCCAAGCCCCGCGCGGGAACGGTGGGGCCGTTTACCTGAGCCTGATGCTGTGCACGTGCCTGAGGGCTGAGGCAGAGAGGGGTTGTAACTTGCGGAATTAAGGTGAGCATCGTGACGCCGCGTGGCAGCGGGGACCTTCTGGGGACTCGTCTGGGTCGTGCGCTTTGTTTTGCTGAAGCTGTTCACCGTTGGGTGCTCTTACTGAAGCCCCTCTAGCTCGTGGCTTCTGAATTTTGGACAGCATATTTACACACAGCCTTTTTCTTTATGAACGACCTAAACATGGGTCAGAAATGCATCTCCTGTGCTTTTCTGACAGCCAGGTTAAAGTACCCTCTTTTTGTGTTTGTAGGTGAGGAGGAGGAGGAAGAATCAGATAAACTAAGGAGGGTTTTTTCCCTTCTGTATTAAGGAGGAAATTATAAAATTGTTCTTTTTCTTCTCTAAACTATTACTAAGTCCCATAGGATTTTCTTTAGTAAAAATAGTCTTGGAAAAAGGATTATATCACATGCAGTTAAAATTAAGTCCAAGTGCAATAAATCTGCCATGAGTTTTATAAGTTTGACCTGCCTTGGACAGGTGCTTGTGTACAGCCTGCCTTGCTAGAACAGTTGCATTCAACACAGAGTAGAGGCTCCATGGGCAATAGGATGGAGGTTTGTAATTCCACCATTCTTCTCTGCCTCATCCTTTCTTATTTCCGCACAGAAAGCCTGTGGTTCTTGTAAAAGCAGACACCTAAGTGTAGAAAAAAGTCAGCAAATAGCAGGAAGATGTCCACTGAAATTGTGACCCTTTGGGTAGAATGGGAGGAACGATAGAATGTGTAAACTTCCTTGGAATTTTCTGAAAAACAGAAAATTTTATTTGAAAAGAAAATTAAATTTTATGCAGGAGAGACCTCTACTTCCATTCCAAATAATTTCAATAGAAAATTTTCAAACCCTAAACTATCTTTTGCTGCAGCCTTTTACTTTTAGAAAAGGGAAATAAAAAAAAAAAAAGGCAAGCAACTTGGGCAACTAAATTTCCTGGAAGTGACATGAGACATGAAGTTTTCAGAGCTACGCTGACTTTCAAGAGAACTGTAAATCGTGTCTAATTTGGTTAATGATTAGTGACATCTTTGAGAAAGTGTAGGGAGTCTAGATCCCAATTAGATCCATGTTTAGTGTTGCTGAGCTGGTGTATTGGAATACTGAAGTAGAATAAGAGACAGAAACCAACTGCAGACACAAATCCTCCCAATGTCAGAGTCAAGTCACAGCAGCTTTGGCTGAGTAATGAGAGAACAGTCACCTCCTAGTATTTCCTTCAATAGACGTGTGAGTTTTCTGCAGATAACACGCTGGTACTCGCTACAAGGACGTCTCTGCTGAGGCTTTCTAAGAATAAGATGATGAAGGTCATGGTACCTGAATTCAGGATAAAAGGGTTGGATTTTGAGAAACATGAGGTTGTGCTGAGAGGTGCAGGGGAGGTCGGCTCTCTAAAATGTGCAGAGACCAAGCTTCATCTGAAACCTGTGGAACTTTTAAAATATTATTTTTAATGTCCTTGTTCCTTAATAGCTAAGCTTCCGTGCGTTAATGAAACTGTATTAATCAAAACGGACTTTTAGGCTCTTCCCTGATACTTTTTCCATTGTCTGAATAAAAGTATTGTCTTTAGAAGGCTGTCCATTGCCATATAGGTTCTTCTCATAGGTTCCTAAAGGGCAAAAAGCAGGTGCATTTGGACCAGTATGGTCGTGAACTGTTGGCACAGGTTGGTTATTCTTCCAGGGACCTGGGTGGAGAGGGTTGGAGTGCTGTGTTCCCTCCTGTGACACTCACGGCAGTTAGGAAGAACAGCACAGGTGGCTGGAACCTGAGTTGCCCTGTGCTGTGAATAATGTCGTGTCAGTACGATTGTAGTGAGGTGCTTTTGTTAAAAATGACAGCAGGAAAGCAAATACCCCCTTTCACTGCATCTTTGTACTGGAGAGCAGAAAAGGCAAAGGGCCGAAGAGAAGAGGGCACTTGAGCAAATCGAGAAAAAGTGCTTGAAGGATTTCAAGAAAGATCTCATTAGTACAGGCAGCAAAAGAATAGAAATCCGGAGAGCTGGAAAAGACAGAGCATGGTTTCGTAGTTCTTTGTTTTGTTTGGTTGAGTATTGTTTGTTTGTTTTGTTTGTTTGTTTGTTTTTGAAATTTGAAACAATTTCAAAGAGGAAACAACTCCAAAGCAGCATTTCTCAGAACCAAGTAAGAGTCAGGAAGGAGGCCAGGCTGCTCGTAAGCCTGTGGATGATGGGGAGAGGTTTGAACAAACCTGAACAATCCTGAAAGGATACAGGGAAACTGCAAAGCGCTGTTGACTTCAATGCAGGTGGGACCCCCAGAGGACAAGGAGCATTGCGCCTATTAATAGTTGCCACTGCTTATCTAGAATAAAACCCAGTTTACTACACTAAATGGTTATAAAGTGCCACTCTGCTTTCCAGTTAAACCAGTAGTCTTGTTTGTTTTAGAAGTCTAAGGAACAAGCTTGCTCAAGAAACAAATGACAAATATTTCCATGCTACCTACGGATAATAGCAGATTGCAGTTGTACTAAAGCCAGGATGTTTCTTTATTAATTACTTAGGCTTGACAAGGAGCCAACGATAATAAACATATTTTGATTTAAATAATGCAAAAAAAAATGTGGGACAGTGTAGCAAAATTGCTGTCGAAATGAGGCTGTGGATGGCATGAGTGTTTCCTTGCTCGGCTGCAAAAGCACCAGGCAGAGGAGACCTCAAGGGGCGAGAGGACAGCGGTGCAGGTCATGCGTTCCGCAAACCTAATGAGGGAGATTATTGCCAACGTGTGGGGTGCACAGGGCTGCCAAAATGCTATGATCAGATAATTGTAACACAGTTATTTCAGAGAAAATGTGAGATAATCTGTTCCTGTTCTAATTATTGGAATTTCCCTCCCCCTCCATCTGGTCTGGTGTATTCTGTGCAAAACCTGTGATGGTTCTTGTCTTACTTTTAAGTGATTAGAAATGCAGTGCAATTGCAAGGAGACTGAGATTGTATTGATTGATGTTTTGGTTTATTTGTCTCTAAAAAATGAAATTATAGCTTCCTGTTGTTAACCCCTGTCCTTTTTAGGCTAAACTTTGCTTTCTGTGATTTTTGATGGACTAAATATAGAGATTGGCAGAGTAAATATTAACATGTATTTTTTGATTATGAAATATCATAATATATATAAATATCATTATTATAAAATATCATAAATATCAGCTTTTCCAGGATTATTTTCATATCACCTGTATGCATAATATTTTGATCTATACCTTGTTGTTTTCTGAAATGAACTTTCTTTTCAATCATAAGACTTTGGAGATGGAAAAAAAGCAGCTGGGCAGGGGAATCTTTACAATTCACAAAAGCCAACATGGTACCAAGTCAGCCATCAGTATTTTAACGAGGTAGGTCTGGTCTCATAGCAATTTGCTTGCTTGTAAGTGCAAGTACAGAAGTCTTGTACTTGTCTGAGCGGGTGCTTGTACAGACACCAGTGAGCACTTGATCAGGGTCAGCCAAAATGCCGGGCCCTGGCAGCATGCTAATATGAAGCTGTAAGCTTGCTAAAAACTGTAGTTAGGCTTTTGTCTGTCTTTTTAAATTCAGACATGGTACTTCATATGCTCCTGTTAAAAATCCCTGCAAAGACTGCTTTTTAGTAGCCTGGCCTCCTTCACTGTAATGTGCTGCCCCTTTAGTGTTGTGAACATTATATTGCGAACAAGGGAGAAAAGGTGGATCGTTTTATGGGCACGCACAAATTACCGGGCACAGAACCTCATCAGGATTTCGAAAAGACATGAAGAGAATGGTCATGCAAATTTACCTCCCCAGCTGCTGGCTAGATATTTTGGTCAAATTTGTATTTTCTGTGAAATACGTAGACTATGCTTTTATATCTTAATTTTATACTCCATATGTGAAATGCGTGATAAATATACACAGCTATGCATTTTTTCTTTCTGATTGTAAATGGGCTGTATGCAATTATCAATATTAGGTAAGTGGGTTATGCTTGGCTTTGGGGATTGATTAAATGTCAAAACTGCCATACACTTCCACAATATAGATTTTAATTTATTATACTGACCTAGTTAGGTGGAATCCTACGTATATTTGGGATATAGAAATAATTCATTTTATGGTACCTGATGGCGTGCGAAGACACTCGCCACATTTTAAAAGCTGCATGCTTACCAGTAGATCTAGTAATAATCATGTTAATTCCCAAGGGAACTGCCATTCACATTCATTAATGAATTAGCTTGTGTGGTGCCCTGGGGCTAGGGAAGTCCTTAGCACTTTTCCTGTTGCCAGCTGAGGGCTGTGCCTGTCCCATAGGTGTTGGCGCTTGGCTTCAAGTTGTTTTTAAAAATAAGTTCCATTGCCTGGCTGGTGAACGTCTCTTCAGTTCCTGTTAATTTGCCTTTTGGGAAACTCTGTTGAAGAGTGGTCTTATCTCTCTCATTTTTACTTTCGACAAGCTAGAATCCCTATGGATACAGTAAATCTCATCAATCCTAGTATCATATTATAAGGAAACAAGGTTTGTTCTGCTGAGTC
>VZSV01000050.1:1200362-1260468 GCA_013398735.1 Nothocercus julius | reverse complement strand
TTTTTTTTTTTTTTTTTTTTTTCTTAGTGCAGTATTTCTTTTGCAAGGCTTGGGCAATGGAGTTGAAGAGAGCTTTATTCAAGATGAAAGCCTAGGTACTACCTCTGGCTCTAACCTGTTTATAAAACTGTTTCTGAACCACATGCTGAAGTAAATATTTCTGACAATGTTCAAAAGTTCCACTGACAAATTAATAAATTGTTCTGAAAGCTTTAGAGCCCCAGAAAAAGGTTATAGACGAATGCATGTGGAATTCTCCCAGAATCATTTCATGGAACCAACTCTAACACGTCCCGCCCGCTCCTGTGGCTTGTGGAGCTTTACAGGCTAATGGAGCCAATGGAGGTGACAGTGAAGTCTGAAGGCAGCGGGACTGAGCGCCGTGTGGCTGCAGTGCGTAATGAGCTCAGCCAACCTCTGCAAAACCAAAGGGACAACTGTCATCCGCACTTCAAGGGACACTGTTGGCTCATGCAGTGTCTGAAAAATGCTGCCCTAAGAAAAGCAAGAGAGGAAAAAGCCCAGGAACTTGCCCACCCCATTGGTTATTCCTATTGCTGCAGTTCTCTGACTGGGTGATGGTTCTTCCTAGCTCAGAGTGGTCAGACAATTCAAGGATGTGAAATCTGAGGGTAGCCCTACACTGAAAATTATTCAGTACAACTCTGAAGTATACCTAGTTCTGGGTGTGAGTAATCCAAAATAGATGTCTTGATTTTTTCCCCCCCAGTACCGTCTGTCTTTGGCACAAGTTAAGCAAAGGCAACCACTGGTAGATGCCAGATTGTCCTGCCTCAGTCCCAGTAACACTCTGTTTACTCTTTCTTTGCTCTCGATTAAGAACAGACTGATTCCGTGGACCTGAGGACCAAACAGTAACAGCTTTAGGTAACAGAAAAAGGGAGAGGATCAAATATGGCTTTGGACTTCCCTGGTTGCCTTCAGTGAAGACTTTTGAAAAGTATGCTTTCAAATGTAGAAAGCATAATTTTTTATGGAAAAAAAAATTTCCATATGGAAATGAAAAAATATTTCCATATGGAAATTTTTCCATTTATGGAAATTGTTCTTGATATACGATGACATAATTTTCAAAACATACTTCAGGTAAGGCAACAGCCTTTCATAATGAAGGCAAAAACTTCAGTGGCCCTGTGAGCTATAGAATGCTTGAAGCCAAATGTATGTGATTAAAAAGTAGTAGTGCTTATTTGGAGACTCTCTTTTCAGATGAGTTTGTGTTCGAAGAATAAAAAAACTCAAAATGAGAATTATTCATTTGCTCTTATGAAAACCTGCTTTCCTCCTTCTAGACAAGAGTATAAGGCACCTGGGAGGATTTGCATTTCAGCAAAGCCACTCTCTGCTGCTTGCATCTTCTGCACACAGGGTGTGGAATGAAAAGCAAAGTTCCAAAACAGGCAAAATACTGTTTAAAAATTATGACACTGAAATGAGCAAATGAACTTACAAGAAAGATCAGTTATATTTATGCCAAAGATTTACAAGTACTTTAAAGCAATCTGTGTTTGACATGGTAAATTGTCTTTATCATTAAAATGCTAATGAAATGGTAAACATCTGTTATTTATAATGATAATGCAGCCTGTCAGCTACATCTTCCACGTGCCAGTATTCCTGCCTGGCTCAGATTTGCATACGGATTTGACGGGGTGCTGGTGGGAGTCTGTGTGACCATTAGGAGCAATGCCAGTATAAAACCTTGTGAGCTAAGATTGGGTCCTGCAGGGAGCCTACCTGAAATGTAGGTCACTTTACCTGTGATTTTTTTTTTTTTTTTCTCTCTGGAGGATTATAAAGGTGGGTCTAAAAATAAAACTCCAGTCAAACAGCCTCATTGGGATTTCACTGGAAAGAGTAGTTTTCAACCATTAAGGGCTCTGCTAAGAGTCTGCAAGATGTGTACATGCTTCTATTTTGTACCATCTTTGAAGCTACTGATCATATCTTAGTCTGGTGGCAGCAGCAACACTGTGGACTGAAAAACTACAGGCAGATTTCAAATATATTTGTCATGTGGAATATCTGTACTCGGCTAAGGAGAGCTAAGAAGATTGCATTGTTACAGGCAAGGATGCTAATCATATTTTAATTTTTAAAACTTAACTTTTATGCCAGGCACTTTCTATACCTCGGTTAAGGGCTCTCGGAAGCTCAGCTTAACTCTTTTTTTAAATGTCAGTCACAATTTGACTCTAATCTGTTATATTCTTTTCCTGTAAAATGTAGTTGAAATATGTAACCGTAGCTTCACTGAAGTTTGAACGTATAAAGAGAGGACAGGGCTCTTTTTTTTTCCTTCTCCTCCATAGATGTTTAATTGCTTGTGAACTTTAAAGAGAAACTCATAGAACTTTGACTGATGATGGCAGTTTATAGACTTTACATAACTGAATACCACATAGTTGCTGTTGTTTCAGAGTTGCATACAACTCTGAAATCCAAATTATGCAAATGTACTATTTCAGAACCAGCTAGGAAAAATAGTCATCACTTTTGCAGTTAAAGACATTTTCTTTGGATAAATCCTCTGAAACACTACTTTCCTGCTGACATATTTTTGTAGTTTTCATTACAAATAAAGAAGTAACTATAGGCATATTAACCTTTAGTGGGTGTTTTTTGTTTGTTTTGGTTGCATTTGCATTTGTGACTGTACTTGAATACTTTGATTTACAGTGAATAAAGCACAACTGTCAATGAATTTCATGGACTTATACAGAATGTAGGGTTTAACTGCCTTAAAGATTTGAAACAAGCCTTATGTTTTGAAAGGATTGGGGTGGGAGAAAGGATAAAATGTTCTGCAAGAGCGTGCCTCGGACGTGCAGCACGAGCTGCACCTTGCGAGTGCTGCAGCTCGGCTGAGATGTCGGTGTGCGGTTCTCTCCCCGCACTTGTTGGGGACCCGTCTCTCTGCAATCATCACGCTTTTCCTGTGCAGCAGACAAAGAGAGCAGATTATAGCCTGCTATTAATCTGCTAGACCATTATATAACGTTTACTATGCTGCAGCTGCCATCAGAATGGCTGTCTCTTCCCTCTGCAAAATGCAAGCTCGGGGCTGGCAGCTGTAAGTGCTTGGCCATCCAGGAGCCGCGTCGGGGTGCTGAACTCAGCCGCCCTCTCAGGTACGACAGGATGGGTTGGATGTACTCTGTGTGGAGGCAGGAGGGCGAGGCAAAAAGGAGGAGAAAGTCTCCTTTGACTTGAGCTTCATGTGCCTTTAACAAGGAGAAAGGGACTTGCGAGTAGATGCCGAGGATTTGATTCTGGGGGAGAAGAAGGAGAAACGTGCCTGGTTGGCTCACTTGTTTTCCTCCTCCTGACTGGGTTTAAAAAGCTTGTACTATTTCTGGGAGCACCAATATACTCTGTGCCAGTGTTGTTAACTCTGCTTGAGATCGAGGATCCTCTTAACGTAGGACTGTCCCCCCGCAGCTGCTGGGCTGGCTGTTGGTGAGGAGGACGAGGGAATTACAGAGGAATCGTGCACTTAGGCGGGAGGTAGATTCACCTTCCTTTGCAGTTGTGGGACACTTGCAGTCGTGTATCTGTGCCAGGCAGTGTTAAATTACTTATTCACTATAGAAAGGAGAAACTAAGATTTTTTTTTTTTTTTCATTTTTAATTTCAGTGAGGGAAAAATTGTTTGATTTGTATTTGATTTCAGAGAGAAAAAAAAAATACTCCTGGAGGCATAGCTGGCATACCAGACACACTGTTGTGGAAATAGGGCGGGCAGCTCATTATAAATGAACATTTGGACATCTGTACCTTCTCATTCCTTCAGGGTCCTGTTGGGGGTGGTGCTCAGGTGCATTCAGAAATGATTTCTGAATGTACAATTCTGGGAAGCTCCTGTTTGGATCTAGGCTTCTACTAAGAAAATGTTGTTTTCTATTGCACGTAAAGAAATTTGAGTTCATTTGTGTGCCATCTGATTATTTAATAGAGTATAATAGCTTGCTATTTGCTAATATCATTGCATTGTAAAGAAGAAGGAATTTGTATAGATGTTCAGTGAAAAGATATTTGTGCAGCACCTGATACTTTACTGCCAGAAAAGAAAAATGAAACATGCTATTAGCTGTTTGAAGCAAACCTCTCAACTTCAGCTTGCACATATTGTCTGTGCCTTCTGATCTAATAGGCAACCATGAATTGCAAAAGCATCTGACTTCCGTAGGCGCCCAGCCTTTTTGGCATAGGAAAAAAAATCAGTTTTAGAAAGGATTTATTCTACCTGCCCATGTGATTTATATACCATATGTCTCATCTTCAGCCTCTGAGTAGCCACAGCCATGGGAGAGTGGTCTGCCTTGTTTATAGGAAATAGGTTTTCTTTAATGATATTAACTCCTCCAGGGCTACTTCATTGCCTTTGTGTAGTGTTTTTTTTGTTAGGTTGTGTCAGCAAGAGATAGCTGTGCAGAGTGTAATGTGAAAGGAGACTTCCATGAATTCCTGGTTTTCTTTGCTCTTGGCAGGCACCACGACTCTTCCCACCCTTGTGCGCGCACCCACCTTGATGATGCAGCCTTCGCTGGATATCAAACCATTCATGTCCTTCCCGGTGGACAGCAGTTCTGCTGTTGGATTCTTCCCAAATTTTAACACAGTAAGTAGAGGTATTTCCACATTTGGTTTCAGTGTGTTCTTTCCAGGCCAGTTCAAATATCCGGTCTTTAAAGCTGCCTTAAGACTGTGCATCGCTGATGCAATTTCAGAGAAACCTTTTTGCCTGTGGTGGTCCCTGTTCTGTGTGGAGCAGTGACTTTTACTCAAATCTCCTTGCTGTAAATGGGCCCGATCTTTTTTTAACTCAGCCTACTGGCATGGTGTTTGCACACTGGAGTTGAAAATTAATGATAATTAAAAAAATGCAACATGGATTTAATGAGCGGAAGAATCCTTTTGAACATTTGTATGGGTATATGCCTCTTCGTGTGTTGTAAAAAGGAAAAAAGCAAAAGATAACAGAAAAATGTGGCAAGTGTAGGACTCCTGACTTAAATCAAACAAAGTCTGTTACAACCAGTGACATAACTGCAGGACCTTGCTTATTCTGAACAACAATAATAAAATCTAAAATTGTGCACCCCGCCCAAGTGAAAAATGTTAGTCTGACATTTTTTCTTTATGGTAAGGCATTTTCACATTTTTTCTTAATGTTTCTGCAGTAAAATGTTATTGCAAAAATAATGATGCCAAATGTTGCTGTAAGTCTCTTTTTCAGAGCAACAATAACAAAAAATGCTTCTTTGTAGTTTGCACTTCTTAATAGGTTCAATAATAGGATCTGAATGTTACTAAAACCATTTCTTTGCTATAGTTCTTTAATTATCTTAAACTTATTGGGTCCACCAAATTGCCCATTTGCCAACCAGGTTTCTGCGTTTGGAGATAATTCGTCACAGAATGAGACTGTAACAAGCTAATAGTGACAGGAAGGGAACAAGCTCCGGTCACAGTGTAAATAGTTCCTATACAGTTAGTAAATATTGTTTACTCTTATGTGGCAGTTGCATGAGTGGTACAGCGTCATAGTTGTCACCCTCACTGAGGGGGATGGAAGACTCAGATGTAAAACTTGTGTATTTACCTGGGATATGTGAGGATGTGCATCTTACAGATCAGGACATGCATGTGCTTAAAGTTCTGAGTCTAGATATGTTTACAGTGCAAGCAAAGCTCCATATAATTTTAAGATAATATGTCATTTTTATCTTCTAGGCGTGGTGTAATTCATGTTCATTTTCCATCCTCTTTCTAATAAACTGAAGAATTTTATTTGTTAGTGATTTGCTTTCAGATGGTACTGTGGTTATAGCTGAGATTTTACTGAAAGCTGTACATAAAGACTTTGAGAGCCTCTTCAGGGATATTGTTGCTGCAGAGTCCACCACTGTTGTTTGCTTACTGGCATTACTGTCTACGTGAGTTGCAGTTATTCTAGAGGCAGTCTGATTTGGATGGTTAGACCGGTTTGCTGATGTACACTGCCTTACAGTTATCTGGCTTAAATTCTGTTTGCTTAATTCTTAGTGTTTATTCTTCATACCTGTCACTTCCCTCCAAATCTCCATGGGTTTTATTAAAAAACAGAGGTCTGGGATCATCAGAAAACATTGTCAGCTCACTGTATACTTCCTCCCCTGGATTTTTGATAGCTGCATAAAATCATACCTCTATGTACTGTAAACATGCTGCGTTTTAACACCGCTTTGCTGAGGACCCCTAGTTTACTGCTGTTCTATTTCCAATTCAGATGTTGGCATTTATCTTGCAGGTGTTGCTTTTCCCTAATGGTCTTTTATGGTGGACTTTAGCTAAGGCTTGTTGCAAACTGACTCATTTATGGTTGTCTTCTGAGAGACACAGTTGTCATTCATTCCCTTTATTGTAACTCAGCACAACCTTTGCAAATGTAGATTTCCATGTGTGTGTGTATATATATATATATATGAACAAACATATTTTTTCCCCTATAAATGAAAGTGGTGAGGAGAGCATATAATATGTTTAAAAAAAAAAAAAAAAAAAAAGAGGTCCTTGGGTCCTTTACCAAAATGTCAGTTTTGACTAAACAAACCTAAAACACAATTAACCCATAATATACGCATGTTCTGAAGTCCCCATCTTCTTCATACTATGCAGTAGCATAATGTTTTTGCCCTTTTTCAATAAATAAATAAATAAATAAATAAATAAAGGACCCTGGTGCATGTTCCAGGCCTGGATCAGGCTTTCAAACATTCACTGAAAGTGAGAAAAAGCAAGAAATCTAGTGAATTCTGTGTATTTACCTCTTCATTTTTCAATAGCAGTCAAGTATAGAAACATTTTTTCTAAACCTTGTCAGGAGGCGGTTTCTAGCTTAATTGCAGGTGACCTGAAAAAAGTTTCTGTGTGAGCGCTTGATACAGCAGCTATCCGGCCAGGGAACAGGTAAAATATATTAACTAGAAACATCTTTAATGGAATGCTCCCTACACTTCCCTAAAGAACTCCTCCTGTTTACAGAAATATGTTTAAAATTTGAATAAAACCTTTTTTATATATAGTTAACTTAGAGAGTTTTCAATTCTGAAAATGTGTGGCACTGCAGATGAAACATAAATGTTCTTGTCTCATTTGTGAAAATGCTCTGATCACTCTGCATGCATTAGTTTAAGATGAAGCTCTAGGCAGAACATTTTTTTTTTTTCTTTTCTTTTCTTTTTTTTTCTTCTCTCATTTTGCAAGAAATGCTTCTGGTATATATGGAGAAAATTGAATGATTTAGTTAAAAAGGCTTCCCTTCTATTTCTTTTAAAGACATTAATAGTTTTAAAAATGCTCTGGACGTTTGTATAGTATTTATCCATTCAGTTTAATTTCTACCTTTGAGATTCCCTTTATGGAGGAAATGGGCACCTTAGGACTTGCTTATTATGTCGACAAAATAAGTTGGAAAATGATTGTACTAACTCTTTGGATACATGCCTTTAATCCTCAATAAGGGAACCTTTTTGTTGCAACAGATCAGCCAGAAACAGGTCTCCGAAGTGCAGGAAAAAAGGATTCCCAGCTGAGAGGTGTTGCAGAAAAGGTGCTCGGTTCTCTGCTGATCTTTTTACAGCTCCAGTAAATAGTTCTGTCAGAACAAAACAGACATGATTCTGTCACAACCTGAACCTTATTTTCTGTATGGATCCAAGAGGGAGAGCATCTCTGTCCTGGCCTCCTCCAGCTTCCACCAGCTCTTTGTTATTGATTTCCCCTCTGCCTGAAATGCACAGTTTGAATCAAATTCTCAGGAGGCATAATTTAAAGTGTTCCTGTACGTAGCAAAATGAGATCTAGCCTTTTGGGAAAGAGCTTCTCAAGTTGGCACCTCCAGTTTGGAGGAGGTGCGGTATAAAAAGGTATTGCTTAAATGGAGCTTTTTTTTTTTTTTTTAAGCATGTTAAAATGATTTTAGTAATTTCTAAACATCTAACATCTTGCACATTGCTTACCTTGAAAGATCTGCAAGACTTTGAGCTCAGGTAAATTTAATTAAAATCAGAATTAGTATTACCGTACAATCTGTTCCCATTACACATTTATTATCATGTAATCTTGAATTTTACCCTTGCTACCTCACTCACCCCACAGCTTCACCTTATATTTGACATTCCTTCCCCGCACCTCTGTGGTTCATTTTCCCATGTTACCCATCTCGTGGGATGAGGAGAGGACACCGCGTGATGGTGTTGCGGAAGGCTGTGGCAATACAGGCACTGGAGTGGTCGACAGCAATGCTTTGCCTTGCAGAGCAGACCTGATGGCTGCGGTCTGCGCCCTCCGTAAAGCGTGCACGCACCCCAGAAGAAGCCTCCCAAACTCTGAACACTCTCTGCTTTCCTAAAAGGAGATTTGGAATCAGAGCGGCACTTGATGATTCAAATTAAATCAGAGTAATACAACCAGGGCCCTGTCAGGCTGCATAAAAGGGTATAAGCAGTTTCTGAAGCTCTATAATTTTAGAAAATAATCAGCTATTCTTGTGTTTCTGCAGTTTGTGATGGTCCTGGGGGTAATCAGATTGGAATATCTCTTATAGCTTTCACTTGGTGACATGTTCTCCATCTAAGTAGATCATGGTTCGTTTCTAAATGCTGGTTCGTGCCTTTGCAGTTTGGAGGACACAGGGGTTAACATGGCCTAGTTACTGCTTCAGTGTCTATTCCTCATCAAGTAGAAAGTTGGTTCTCTGCTTGGGCCAGGATCCCCTTGCACAGCCGACCGGAAGTGTTTTCCAGCTGCCACGGACGGTGAGCCAGCTGGAGGGGGCTCCGGGAAGGGGAAGAGGAGCTGACTGGTGACACAGAAGTCTCTAACTTCTCTCCAGCATCAGCCTTGCCTGGACTATCCTTGGCCTAGCCCCAAGAAAACTACTTGGAAGGTCTTGGTTGCTCGCTCCTCTTCTGCATTTTCAATTATGCCCCTCATTTTTATCTGCTATCTAGTTTACACTCCTTCTCCCTCAATTTGGAGGAAACAAACCAGGACCCGTGGCCTGAAGATAAAAGCGTGGTGCGCTCCCATCACTGGCTGCTCGCCGCAGCGCCGAGTGCCTCTGATCCTCCTGGCAAGCTGCTACTGCTCTCGATGCCTTAGCAGGTCCTGAATTTCAGCCACTTAGTCGTCGGCTGCTATGCCAAAACGCGCTGGAGCACAGAGGAGGGAGTTACAGATGCAGCCAACTGGATGTTGCCAACCAGTTGTCGCCTGCCGCCTTTATCTTTGCCCTACAGAGCACATGCTCTGAATTTCCCCTTTTCCTCTTCTGCGAAGAGCTGAACTGCTTATTTCATCTCTCTCAGAAATACTTTAAAGAGCAGGTGACGTTTTGGAAGAGCTCTCCCTTACTAACAGAGATAAAGCTAACAGCACAGAAAAGAAATATAAACAATTAATTAAATTAAAGTTATATTAAAGAATTAAATAGTGTGGTGTAGCTGGGCATTCTCTCTCTCTCTGTATGCATGTATGTATATATTAAGCAGGGAATGGCAAAATTTTTCTTACCAACATTTATATGCCCTTTATTAATAGACAGGGCAGGCACGCTTCAGCATGGACTTTCTTTACCAAACATGTCAAAACATTCCTGCTTCATCGTTAGTTATTCTGGAGCCTCCAGAATTCGTGTTTTCCAAATCATATGTGGGCTGCACCCAGCCTGCAGTGTGAAGAATCAGGATGTTATCTTTTGTACCGATCAGGGAATCAAAGAGGAAAAAATACATGTTTTCCCAGATACTTATGTGAGAGGAAGCCAGAGTCTTGAGAACCTTCCCAGAGTGAAGTCCAGGTTCAGGAAACCCAGACTCCTTCTCCTTAGTCTCTGTTGGCCTTCCTTCCCTAACTGTCTTCTCCGCCAGAATTATCTGCTTCCCAACCCACTTATCCACTGTTTTTTCTTTTTCCTGTAGTTCCTTTTCTTTGTGTCCTTTTTCTTTTTGAACTTACTCAGGGAATTGCGCCTTGTCTCTCTGGCTTGGATGCAAGCCAGCATCCTCCTCCTTTTCCCTGTGCTAGCAAATTCTGGAAGATTTCTGCTCAGCCTTTGGATGCCCTGAAACATGCTTATTCCTAACAAGGTATTTTCCCCACAAAATACTTGTGCCATTTCTGGTGAAACATTCAAAAAGCTTTAGCTTGAAGCAAACACCTGGTAAGATGAAATTAGATATGGAAAAATAATGCTGCTAAAGGGTGGGAGTTATCAATCAGTCTTTGTTGAACAGGCGTTACAGCTTGTGCTATTTCAGTGTAAAAGTGTAGGTTTCCTAGTTCTTGTTAAGATTCTCTTGAAACCACATTTCTTTGTTAAGTAATTAAATAAGTATTTTTTTGGTTTGTATCTATAGTCCATATTGTTCTCATTTGAAAACAAAATAAAACAAAACCTTTGTATCATAATACAAACCCTCTCAAAGAAAATGCTCCTCATATATTAATCATCGCTTAAAGATTCTGGTTACTTTGGATTTTCTCTGTCAGAAATTGGATGGAGTAGTTACTACATTAGGAACCAGATGAAAAACCCTGGCTCTAAATAGCGAGTGCATTGACTTAGTGAGAGAGGAATCAACAGCTGCAATAGCCTTTTCCTAGGCACTTCATAGGGGCTCTGTGTTCGAGGTGCGAATTTGAAAAATTCTTGTTCCTAAACTGCATCTTCAGTTATTGTGCACACCAGTAATTTGATCGTTCTTTACAAATTTAAGTCTTCTGTGTACAAATCCTATAATTCCCAAGTTCTCTAGAAAACTTGCTCCTTTTCTGTATGGTTCATCTCTATTTATAGGAAGCTTGTATTTAGTGTTTCTGACATCTCTGCAGTGAATGTTTCTTTTCCTGGTCATCACAGGGAAAAGCTAAGAAGCGTTTTATCTTCATGGAGGTGCTTTGTACTCTAACGTGTTCATGAAGCAGGGAAGTTGTTTAAAGAGCGAGGTTTGTTAGCTTGAGTGTTTCATGTGTTGAAGGATGGTTTGCAAAAAGGCTGTGAGGGAGCAGCCCTGCTCACAGCTGGCAGTGCCAGATTTATAGCCTGAGACAGGACATGTTGCACCCACTGTACTTAGGAAGATTTCAGTAGTTGCCACTTGTAAGGTCTTTTGTCCTAAGAAAAATATATAGAAAACCTTTAGAAGACTCTAAATTCTTGCTCTGTATACGTTAGACACACGTTATCTGCTTCTGCAATGTGCTGGCTTTGCCTGATTGGTTTTCCCAGTGCTCACTTAGAGCTGCATCACATTGTTCCGAGAAACAAGAATTAATGTATTAATTAGTAATTGATAAATAACAACAATTTAGCTAAGAATTTTTTGTACTCTTGCTTTCTGAATGTGGATATAGCTAATGGGCTTTTAATTTAGATACTCTCAACTTTCTGACAATTTTAGAATACAGTATAGTGATTTAAAGTTATAGTGTGAAACCTGCCTTTCTGTAGCACATCTGAAAGCTGCTGATATGCAGGTTGGAAGCCATGGAGCAGCCCATTTCTATCACCTGAGCAGGGCTGATTTGAAGATCTGTCACTCAAGCTGGTCTTCAACTGTGTTCAATCCATGTGGGCTCACAGTGGAGACATTACAGTCTTCAGCTGCTTCACTCTGTTAGCTCTGGGTAGAGGATTGCATTTCTTGTTCACATACTGGGGGGAAAAAAATGTTGTCTGCCTTTGCAAGCTTTGAGTCTCATTTACTTAGATTTAAAAATATATAAAGTTTCAGGACAAGTTTGATTGGAGATGGAGTGCTCCTTCAAAGATTTGTTTCTAAATACAGGGCTTTTTTTAATCAAAAGCATTTTAAAAGCTGTTGGTGTAATGCGTGCTAGTTATTGGGGAAAAAAGCAACAACAACAAAAAAATCCCTCTTTATTGACTTTTAAATGAAGAAAAAACTATTATCCTAACTCCTTGCAAAGAGTGCATGACAGTTTTCAGCTAAAACACTTAGGAAAATCTCAATCCTGAAATGCTTCTCATTTATATTCACCTACTTTATGCATTGGTATTCAGGCATTTTATGCACTTACATTCAAATATGTGTTTATATAATTTATCATCTTTCTAGATTTTTATTTCAGTAAGTGAAAGGTAGTAGCATTAGTTCATCCTGAAAAGAGCATTAATTCACCCTGAAGGATGAGGCTTCCTGTGTCCTTATTCTTTCTTGTTCACAGATTTAAGCAAGGCCACGAGTTTGACCCGAGCCTCTCTTTGCACTGTTCAGAATTACAAAGGTAATTCGAGGGCTGCCATCCACTTTTATGGGTTACTGGGGTTCTGAGTGGGTTTGGAGCAAGAAAGGAAGACTTAGAGCAGAACCTCAGGAGGAAAAGGGTTATCTCCAAGATGAAATCAAAAATCAGAAGTCTCACTTAACCCACACGTTATCAAAGCTACGAGCTCCTAGGCTTGAGGTTTTTGGCAAGTTTCCTTTGAAAGGTAATTTTTCATACTGTTTTGCAGATTCACGTTATTGTCAAGTGGTAATAGCATAACAAGAAGAATGTAATTCTTGGGGTATTTTATTAGTCTGTGTTCCTGTAAATCTCAAGCTGTGGAATGTTTTTTTATTTGCTGCATCTGGAGGCAAGATGCTTTTGGTGATGTTTTTTGTTTAGCCTAATAAAGCTGAGTATTCTGAATAATAGTGTGGTTAATAAATAACAGTTATATAGCATCTTCTATCAGAGGATTGTGAAGAGTTGTGAACATGTTATTTAGGCCTTCCAGCCTTTTTGTGGGTTGTAAATACTTTTATCCCCATTTTAAAGATTAATAATATAAGACTTAGTCAGGTGAAGCAACTCATCTACACTTAAAGTTGTAAGCCAGTAGAACCACCAAGCTGTATTCCTAAAGGATTAGCTAAAACCATCAGGTTTGATACTTGTCTTTGTACTATTTCTCAGGTTTAATCTTTCATGGTCCTAAAAACTTACCTTACAGTGAGTTTTGTACTGAGTACAAAGTCTTGTCCTGTAGCAGAAGAATGATCTGTATGGATTAAAAGAAAAAGAAGCTTCTGATTTAACTTAAACCTGAATTCAGTTTAGTACAAAACAAAGCATTAAACCTCAGATATTTCTGTTTTTCCTCATTCTCCATTTGGGAGTGCAAGAAATCTCTTTTGTCTCTGCTTTTGTCCTTAAACCTTTTCAGCATCTTTTAGTTTCTTTATATCTACTGATAAAGCCTCTGATCTTTTCTGGAGCAAAAACGTGACCCTCTTCTGCTCTAAGGATTAATTCTGCTGTAAACAGAAGCATTATCAATGCTTAGCTGGTCGACAGCTCCAGTTGTTCACGTTACAAACTCAGTCCTTTTAGGTATCCAAGCCCTCACCTGTGATTAAGTTGTGTAAGAAAAGGAGACCTGATTCAGAATTTTTTTTCTGTAGTATCTTACCTGTGCTTCTTTTGCTTGGACTAAGTCTTTCAGAGATCAGATATAAAATTCTAGTTATCTTTTTTTATTACTATTTTTAAAACACCAGTAATTATTCATTTTTAGAACTTTTTTCCTAAGGTTCCATAAATTGTTTTTCTAAACTAGAGCTTATTTTTAGTACGTAATAAATATATACGTGAGGGAAGGAGAGGAAGAAGAGAGAGAACAGTTCCAGCACTGAAATATTCAACTATATTATAACAATAATTCAACTAGGCGAAAAACCTACTGATCCAGCTCAAGATTTGCAGTGTGGTGATATTTCAGTCAGTTCCCTATAATTGGGTCAGGACACATCCTAGGATGTGTGACGGTCAAATCCAGAGTGTCAGCGCACAAGCTGGCTAAGTGGTCACGCTGGTAAATACGCAGGGCTCTGTCTCCCAGGGTAGTGCTGGGGCAAAAAGGTTAATACAGTTCTGGTTGGAAGAAATGAGTTTTAATTAAGTAAAGAGAAAATTATACTGGAGCACACTGTTTTCATGTCTAGTGCCTATACTTTAATAACGTGTAGAAAATCTGAAGAGGATTTGGAGAAAACCCCCAAAATGAATCAAGGTCTTAATAATGAGAGGCTTAAAGAACTTTATTTAGTTTATCAAAGAGAAGGCACAGAGCTCATCTGATTGCAGGGTATAAATACCTGCATGTCAGACATGAGGGTGCTCTTTAATCTAATACAGGGAGGCACAACTAGGTCGAGCGGTTTATAACAGACACAGTAAAGGAAAGATTTTTAACTGTGGGAATAATCGACCGCTAGCAAAGCTTCCTCGTGAGGTTGTGCATTTCTCATAGCTGGAAACTTTTAAGTCAAGGTTTGGGTTTTCCTTTTTTGCCTTTCCCTTAAAATTTAAGCTCTGGTTGACCACAGATTATTGGACTGCATAATAAGAAAGGCTGAAATGCTCCAGTGGTAAAATTGTGTCCTGCGTTATTCAGGAAATGAGATGTAGTGGTTCCTCCTGCCCTAAAAGCCTATGAACCTGTCAGGTGCATTTTTTTAAAGGGGGAATATGCAAGAGCACCGCAGGTGGTGCCTGAGGACCTCATGTAGAAACACAGGGAGGGGAGGGCAGGGGATCTGGCCAGCGGGACACAGAAAAGCAGCGTCGCACGTGCTGGTCTTGCAGCCCTGCAAGCCTGTTCACTGGAACAGTGTCAATTTTCAGCTTTCAAAATCAAATTAAGCTCTCTCTATACTTCTAAACTAATGAGGGCGAATTTATTAGTATTTCATTTCTTTTGAGACATAAAGGTTATTCCCAGTTGTAGGTGCCTTTTAGTAGGCTTGTACAAGTAGAAACGTAAATTCCCAACTTCTTTTTTTCTTTTTTTTGGGTACTTAGTGTTATTCTAACAACTCTTCATGAATGTCTGTGTTGTCTGACATGTTTACAAATGAACTACAGCAAGATCTTTTGTTTTTAGATGCTTTGGGGATGAATTTACTGACTAGTAGTGCAGCTAGTGGCAACTACTCTTTACCCAAGGGAAGGTGGCACTCAGGGCTGAACTGATCAAGAGAGGGAGAAGCAAACACAGTAAGAAGTTGCATTCAGCTGGTCTATCTGCTGCGGAGGTTTTCTGTCAGAGTGCAGTGTTGCTTCTGTATTTTGGGAACCATGCGGGAGGGATGGGAGATATTAGTCCCTGTGCTCCTTCCTCTGTTTCAACAGATGCCCAAAGTGTGTGCTGGCATCTTGCTGTGTTTGGGGGAAAGACGGCAATGTAGAATTAAAATACAAAAGAGAGAGAGAAAGAGATGCTGATACAAGATCATTCTGAACTACAGAGATACTAGCCATTTGCCTCTAATTACTAGCCATTTACCTCTGATTGACTTTTCTGACCCCAAACCACTCTGAGGAACATTGAGATAGAAATGTGGGAGGATGATGTTTAGAGAGAAAAATAAATAAATAAATAAATAAATAATGATAACCCATAAAACAGAGTATGCCCTGGTGAGGGTACAGGCACTGAGCTAGTCAGGCAGGCAGATAAGTAGGGAGCTTATCAGACTTTTCCCAATGAAATAAAGTCGTGCTGACTCCGGGGTTGCTTGTAATGCAGAATGAGCAAGGACATGTGTAACAGTACAGTGCTCACATCAGCAGTAAATTACACGTAGCATTAGCCCAATGAGAGAAATGTTCTCTGCCGTGACAAAAGTAGCACTAATGTAAAAAGTGATTTTCACTAGTTTGCATTTGCCAAAGAGCACAAAGCTATCACGTCGCAATGTTAGGTTTTCTGGTTTTATGTTATTTTTTTCCGCACTGTTTATTTGATTATACACTGGACGTTTTAAATGTGTTCTGTTGAGTACATGCATTCACCCATATAACTGCATTAGTCATCACAACATACAGAGGTCTGGTAGGAGGGCGTGTAGATGGCAGAGTTCACAGTAAGCTTCAGTGTGAGCTCTGTAATGCCAATGAGCCCAGCGTTGCTGAGAGCTGGGGTTCAAACACGGAATGAATTCAGCCTGGTCTAAGGCCTTGTGGTCTCGAAGGGTGTTTGCTGCTGTTTGCCGGGTTACTTGCTTATAATGAAGAAGAAAAAGAAAAGAAAGAAAGAAAAAGACATGAAGTAGGAGTGCTGTCAAACAGCGTAGAAAAATCTCAACTTAATTTACATTCTCCCATTGCACTGGTAACTTATCTATGCCACTGTTTGCTCCCTTTAATTACCAGAGGGAAACATTGGATTATAGTATCAGCGTGCTCCATATACTGTTTGAAAATTTGCTTTATCGGAGTGAAATGGCGTAGTATGCCTCAGGGTCACTCTCTGTGTTTTTACAGAAGCTTCTTCATCACCAGTGCTTAAGTGATACTCATTTAAAGCTCTTATTCGCATTTATCTGTATTCTGTTTACAAATCCTTCTCTAATTACGCAGCTCTAGATTTGGCCTAAGCGTTATGCCATGATATGGGGTAGTTGAAAGGATAGCATAAATTCCCAATAACAGTTTTAAACTTTGTTCTGAATTGAACAGAGATCCTATCTATCAGAGGTTGCTTGCTGAGAAACAGAGGTGCTATTATTGGTAACTTTTATGAAAAGAAAGAACTTTTGGCTGTATATCCTGGTAGAAGTGATGGCAATAGCATATATGACACTTCCTTTAGCCTCCTCCAATAGCTATAGGAAGAGAAAAAATTTAGAGATTAGGTCATTAAGTAAAAATAGCAGATGTATATCAGTGCTCAGGCAGTAATGCAGCTGTCTAACCAGTAATTTATCATGTTACTTCATCCAAGTTCCAAGTCATACAAAAATCTGGGCTTATGAAAGCTTTTAAACTGGAGATTGCAGCCAAGCAAAACTAATAAAAATCTTCTGCATTTGCCATACCACAAAAACAACTTTTTCTGCAATATAGCATCACCTCGTTTAAATAATAGGCTTAAATTGATCTTAATCTTTATGTTGTAGCAGCTTACTGCTTGACAGGATCAGTGTGATTGATCGTCTTTCTGAGGCTCGCAAATTGGGTTTTCTGGTGTCAGCTGTGTGTCAAGAAGCTGTTAAAATATCTTCTAACCAGAGCTTCAGTTTCAAGGAAGGAGTTCTCCTGATGCCCTTAGCCAGTTTATTCTTTTTCTCCTTCTAAAACATGTTTTCCTGTCGCTCAGAAGTCTGGATCAGCTCCTAAAATTCACGAGGGAAAAATCTGTGGATATCTAGATATATTGCTCCACAGGAGAGGTTTACTGGGAGTACAATTTAGGCTATTAGGAAGAAAGCTGAAGACAAGATTTTCTCTGTTGCATTTTCTGAAGTGCGCATGGTATGTTGTTTGGGATCAGAAAGAGTTAGAATTGTAGTTCCTGGCTGAAATGATGTCAAAAGTTAATGGAGTATAACTCACCATATACAGATGTAAGGGGACCTCCCTGTCATGAATGGGGCAGGGCCAACATGTGGAAGAGCATATGGTTCAGGATGAAGACAGGGGCAATTCTCTGTCGTCAAATAAAAGAGAGACCAAAGGATAAAAGTAGCAAAAGAGGAAATAGAGGAGTGCTGTCTAAACAGGGGAGCAACTAGAGAAGTTAAACTGTGATGCAGCTAATTTTCAGGATTGGTAAAAATCTGAGAAATAGGGAGAGAAGACTAAGAATTTCAAGCTGACAGTGGTTGGTGGACAGTTCGTTCAATCTTATGCTTGAGAAACTACTCTGTAACCATGTCTGTAAGTTAAAAGAACCGTTCATTAAGGAGCAACAAGAGCCAAAAAAATCTCACCGTGTGTGTGCTTAAGTACTTCTACCTAAAATGAAGAAGGTTGTTGAAAAGAAATTAGAAGTAGTTAAGAGAAGCTTTTAGGTGGTGAGGAGATTGCTAAAGGGGCACCTTGGATTCAGCATGTACCACACATGCAGAAGGGCTAAAGGAAGGGTAAAAGGAAGCTGGATATAGCTGAATAGAAGAGTAAGGAAAGGTGTTAGAAATGATAAGACATCCTTTGAAAAGCTGAGATTGTGTGTCAGTGAAGACTGTATAAAAAAAGAAAAAAAGTCACAGACTTTAGCAGATTAAAAAGTAAAAACAGAATAAAGAAGGTCAAAAAAAATGTTCAAGGGGAGAACAAGAAAAGCAGTCACTGTAATATTAAACATTCTTCAAACACATCAGGAGGGAAGAAGAGTTTGGGAAACTGCAGGGCCAGTTGGTGATTAGACCTTAAACAGCATTTAGAGGCCAAAGTCCCTGAGAAGAGCTACTAATGACTTTGAGTAATGAGAAAGTGTTGGGACCAAATGGTCCTAAGAGAATTCAAGGGTGAAATTGTTGGATTACTGATGATGATGTGTATCAACTCATCTCAAACTGCTTTTGTACCAGAGGACCAAAGGGTGCCTAACATGATGCAGGTTTTAACAAAACATAACATTCCTAGGAAGCATGTAAGCTGTTGAGAGGCATATTTGTACTGGGAAATTAATAAAAACTTCAGTAAAGACTAGTATGAGGGTATACCAAATTAACAGTAAATTCTCTGGAAATGATAAACATAGTTCATTTTTAAAGGAAAACCCTACATTGCAAACATATCAGAGGTCTTTGAAGTGGTCAACAGTATGTGGATATGGATGTCGTGACTGACATATGTTGAATTTCTTCTTTTTTTTTTTTTCTTTTCTCCCCACTCCCCCCATAAATTCTCATGGCAAGGTTTGTTTAAGAAAAATTGCTCTGGAGGTAAGAAGTAAGCAGATAGGGAAACATGAGCTCTTACAAAAGGGTTATTCTGCAAGAATCTGTGTTGAGACCTGTGCTGTTTGACACATTCATAAATAATCTGGATAAAGACTTCACTGAGAAAGTTTGCTGATGACCTGAAGTCCTCCTAGGTAGTGAGGACAAAAAAAGTCAAAAAAAAAATGCAAAGGACCTTAAGGAGCCTGAGACGCTGAACAATAAATGGCAGCTGACGTTCCATCAAGATAATTGTAAAGTGATGCACATAGAGGGAAAACTTATCATAATTTCGTATGTACAATGATGAGCTATGAATGGCTATTAACACCTAAGAGTAAGGTCAGAGTTTGTTACTTGAATAGAATGCTTGATTCCTGTCCATCTCTTCAAAATATTTAATTGAATTGTTAAAATGTGGTGCAATGAGAAGGAATTTGCATTTACAGTAGCTTTTTAACTTCTATTATTTTATAGAACTGGTTTTTAAAACCANAAAGGACCCTGCAAAGTCGTTTCCAAATATACACCTCAACAAATTGCTCTCCCCTCTTTCCTATTCCCTTCCTCCCTGCAATGAAGAGGATAATTTTATGTAGTTACCTGAGATCGGTTTACCCCGCAGCATTAATCTCCTAGCAGAGAGACACTATTTTACTTTTCCAGCATACTGTAACCGACCCCGGTTTCTGATATATTTAAAACCTATTAATTGTTAATGTTGCACTTCTTGAATTCTAACCGCGAGCAGCCGCGATCGGGGCCCGGCTGCCCCGCGGGTGCTGTGGTGCTCAGGGAGGCAGCTGGGGCTTGGTCATCCTGCGGGTTTGTCCTCGTCCTGCTGCTCTGCCTGGAATGGGGATTTCTTTGCACCCCACGTGTTGACCCTACCGCAATGGGGCCTGAATGTTAGTGCTGTGGACGGCTACCGGCAATTCCCAGGAGAGGCTCTCATGCCTTTTCCCTTTTGTGAGTGGGACTGCTGACGCTCCTGGGTATTTTGGCTGCTTCTTTTCACTGCTTGCACACTTCGATTGGTTGAGGTACTTTCTGGCATTACTCTTTGGTCTAGATTAGCATAGTAACTTGTAGTTAAGTTGAAAGGCAAAGCGTAGCTTCTGTTCATTTAAAAAAAAAAAAAAAAAAACACACGCTATTCCCTAATAATGCAGTAGTCTTTGGACAGATATCGTAAATGTGCTCATATATATTCACTGGCATCTCTATTATAAAATGAATGTTCAAAAAGCTTTTAATCTGCATGCATAATTGTGCGTTGCTTATTATGTCGGGTGGTGCTATAAATGATATAAGTCAGAAACAAGTTATTTTATTATATTTTCATCTATTCAACTTTGCTCTCACTTTGGATATAGTGTTTTAAACAGTGTTTTTATATTTCAGAAAGAGAGGAAATTATACTTATTTCAAATTTTATTTTAGATCACATTCATTGTAATAAAGCCTTAGTACCATTTGGTTATTCAGTAGTTAATTCCAGGTGCTTTTAATCTTGTAATTATTTGTTAATATGACACTTTTATGGCATAAAATACAGTATTTAATGGCCCCCCAAAAATATAAATAATCTAATTGCTCCAAAAAAATGTATATTAAAGGTGGTGTTTACAAAACTAAGCATTTGATTTTGAAGGAATATAGTTAAAAAACCTATGTAACCTTAGTTCAAAATTAATATTTGTTGAATGTTAAATGTTAGGTAGTAGATTATCTAAAATCCTATTCTTACACGGATATGACGCAAAACATTTTTTAATTTATGTGTTTGTGCATGTGCATATATGCAAGAAAAATCCTCATGTTTACATAATTACATGTTTACCCTTCCAGAGAAATGAAAATTGCGCTAAGGGAAAATCACAATATTTGTCCTTTGGGTCTAGAAATTCTGAAAGCACCTAATTTACTATTATAATTATTTAACTAATGTACCATTAACTTCAACTTCTCTGTCTTCCCTTTGTAATTAATCTTAATGTGAAATGTGATATGCACCATATAAGGCTATTAGGTCCAAGCTCATGTGCAAAGCAGAGTCAGCTCTGGTATCAGCCAGGTTATGCTATGTTATATGAATTGTGAAGATGCTTCTGAATTCTTTTGAATCAGGAGATTTATTTTAGTCCACGTTACGTCACGAATGACACTACACTGAACCACGGCTGCCTCTGAGCAGCAGCAGCAGCAGTTACAAAGTTCCTGAACAGCCAGAACACTGGTCTGATTCCAGCAGAGCTAACAGAGCTTTGCAAGTCTTGAGCTGAATTGGTGACCTGCAGCAGTCCTGATACGTAGCAAAGATGTAAGCACTTTTCCGTTCCTGAAAATCTCCGTTCAAATTTAGGATTACTTTATTCAGCGATTTGCTCACCTCAAAATCCTTGGGAGTCAAAGCATTTTCTGAAGCCTGGTAATTTCTGTAACCTTTTGTCGTTCAAACAATCGCAGTGTCCTCTGCTAACCTGGGTGCTCTCCCTGATCCCATCTCTCGCCAGTGCTGCTTTGGAAATGCTTGGGGATTGAGTCGACTTTTTCCAGCAAGTGATGGTTCTAGTGAAGCCTGCAAAGAACCTCCCCTCGCAAAGAGGTCTTCATGGAAGAGTATTTTCCAACAAATGCTAATGTTTATCAGCAAATAGAAATAATTTTGCTTTGTTAAGGACTAAAAGTATTTTTCATAATGTGTTTCTTGAACCAGCCGGCCGCGCAGGAGAGCCTTCAGTGGGCTCGTTGCGCGCTGGATATGACATTGAGACGCTGAGAGCACGGAGCTTGTGCAGGGTTGCAGGGGGGACTATGTAGTAGCCTAGGGGTGGCACCAGTAAGGGAACTGCCTTCCCTTCCGTAGGCTCTGGCATGCTACCAATTTCCTAACCTGAGCTAAATCTAATTATTTGAAGGGTGAAATATTATTTTCTCTTGTTTAATTTTAAAAAAAAAAAAAAAAAAAAGTAAGAATAGAGAAATCTTACAGCAGAAAGTATTTTTTTCTAGCTTTTTCTGTAATATATATTGCCCTGAGAAGCTGTAATTGATTATTGTTTGTTTTCCAGATGGATCCTGTGCAAAAAGCAGTTATAAATCATACATTTGGAGTGTCCATTCCCCCAAAGAAGAAACAAGTCATTTCTTGTAATGTCTGCCAGCTTCGTTTTAACTCTGATGTGAGTACTGGGTATTTCTCTCTCTTTCTTCTTCTTTTTTTTTCTTTTTTTTCTTCTTTTTTTTTGAGGAAGAAGAAAAACCTTCTGCAGTTCAGCCTACGTTCTGAAGAGTGTGTTGTGCTGATGTTTTGTGCACTTGGAGGTAGAAGTCTGTAGTGGTATCCAGCTCTCTGATTTTCTTGCATGTTCCTGGTAACGAATAGTTTTTACATGTGAACTTAATTGAGCAGTAGAGACTGGCACCACTAAGGTAAAATCACTAGCTGGACACCCAGAGCTGACTAACATACATCTTCCTTGGGTTTGAGGACTAAGCAGTGCGGTTTTTCTTATGTTCATAGATGTGGAAGAAAGCCTGTCGCAATATCCAATGTCATGTCCATTGATAATAGTCCATTTGACAGGCTATTAATCCTGGAGAGGTACTGCATACAGAAATTCTTTATAGAAAAAGAAAAAAGAAAAAGAGGAGCATGGGGATAGACTTTTCTGATGTGTTCTTTTGGTTTCATACTTCTAGAAGAAAATTGACCATCTCCCTTTTTCACCTGTTGTTTCTACATGCCTTCTGAGAATAAAAGTGTCCATGAAAAGGGCACCTTCTGAAAAAAGGGCACCTGTCCTGTGAGTTTTAGGGGTAATATATGTGCACCTTTACTTCTAGCTGTCTCTTGAGAGTGATCAAGTGCAGGGAAGCCGAGGTGTAATTCAGAAGAAAATACTCCAAAAGATCACATTAAAGTTACAGAAATTCTAAAAAAAAAATGAAGTCTTTTTGCTTTGATACTTGGTCCAGACCAGTGCTTCTTAGTTGTTTTTATTTTGTTTGTACTTTCTTCTTTTAATTGATAAAACGAGGAATCAAAAAAATTTAAAATACATGTGGTCATCTATGGATCTGGCCATTGCTTCTGAGCTGGACCTTCCTGTGTGACCGAGGAGGCAGCTCAGCCTCTTTCTGCTCTGCTCTCTCCTTTTGAGATCAGAGTCCCCCTGATGAGTGATCCTGCCCCTAGAGTAGCAGCTTGCTCTGTCTGCGCTGACATTCAGGGGGACAAATAGCACTTCAAGGCAGTCATATTGGTTTGCAGCTTAAATGGCACAAAACAAAAGAGCTGAAATATTATATTGTTTTGTACATCCGCCAACCAGTTTTTCCTTTTTAGACTTGCTCAGAGTGTAGAACAACAAGTATCATATTCCGCTTGCAACAGTGGCATCGCGGAGCATGGGAGATTACTTCCTTGTTTTTTCTTTTGGGACGGATATATTCATCCTGTGCCATCTTTCTTTTTTTCTAACTTTTCTAAAAACGCTCAGTTTGGTAGTAGAAAACATGTAACTGTGCTTTTCTAATGGATGGTTGTGAGAGTGGATGAAGCATCATGGACATTAGTTTGCTTTCCCCCAGGACATTCTCAAATGTCCTGCAATTTTAATTTTAGAAGATTCTGAGATTTTTAGTGATGTTGTTAATACTAGAAAGTTTTTGTATTTAAATGAAAAATTAAATAACCAGAGCATACAGGAGTATTTATAGAAGAGTTTTCTTAGAATTTTTATTTTAAAAGTTGCCTAGTCTCTTATTAGGTTATTCAGTTTCTTCTAGTTTCTTCTACCTCCAGATTCAGACTTCTTACCTTAAGAGTTGAGTATCTAAGTGTTTATTGCCTTTTCTTTGACAGAGATTAAGCTTATTTTATCTGTATTGTCATATTTTCACTGAAATAATGCTAATGTCCTATCAAATAAACTTTTCAGACTCTTACGTAGGTAGAATCTTCACATATGTATACACATGCACACAGACACATGCAAGCAGTCATATATATGTTTTTCATTATATATATATGCTTACACACGTGTTTTCTTGTGCCAGTTACTCCTTGAAAAGGCGATATATAGTTCTCTCATCTTGTTATAATCTTCATAAGAATTTCCTGAGACTTTTTCTGGTGACATCAAAATTATCATAGTTTGCATTAAAACTTGGGCCACATAAGCACAGCGCGTTGTAGAATGAGATTTGTAGTACAGCTGTGTCACACTTGCAATTTCTTTCCCTGGCTCTGCAAGGTTGACATGGTCCTTGTTGCTAATGGCCATTTGTTCCTTTGAACTTACTTTGACCTAAATTATGCAAGCAAATGAAATAGGAATGACAGAAGTAAGCTATTAAGTGGTTTTCTTACTTTTGTTCTCCTAAACAAATTTCAGCTGTGTGGTCTTTGAAGCTTCTGACCTGATTTTTGCAGCGCTTTTTATATTGTTTGAATAATATCTAGGCTAGTGCATATCCATTTGTGAGGAGAAGAAGAAAATTGAGTTTTTTGCCTGGAAGCTTCTCACACTGTGGACGCCCACCGGTCTTGATCAGTAGACCAAAATATTCCTGACTACTCAATTTATAGATTTTAAAACTCCTATTAAATGAATAAAGTAAATTGCAAAGGTTTCAGATTTCTTCTCTTAGCCTCTGTAGGTTCATCTTTGACTACAGTGTTCTGGAATTAGAGCTGGAGATTGGGTCTACAGCTGTCAGGACGAGGAAGTCTGATTTCAGGGGTGGACATTTTTTTTCTTTTAAGTAAGGTGTCCCTACTGTGGGAATAAAAGCATCTAATGTTTAAGTGCTGTCTCTTATTTTGAGAAACAAAACCTGCTAAATTAATGTTATTTTTCTTCTACCATATTGTAATTTAAGATGGGTTTTCTGACTGAATTCTTCGGCATCTCTCAGTCTTCTGTTGTTTTAAAACAATTTTTAAAAGGTGCAAGAGTAAAAGATATGTATACAAACTCTAAGCTCAGACTCATTTTAGCCTCATCTCTAGTATATGCTTTCAAAAAAAGAAATGATGGATTTGGACTCATACACTCTATGCATTGGAGATTAGTCTCTGAATATATGAGGAAAATAGATATCCCTTCAAGAGAGACTGCTTCTTAACTTGAGTATCTTCCATAATTCTCGGAAGAGTCTTTAAGGAACAGCCATATGGAGTTTGGGGAGAGGTGAACTTTTTTTTTCTCCCCCCCTGGTTCTTAAGCAGAAAATGCTACAAGATGGAAGTTGTTAGCAAAGAGAACATGCATGATCTTTAAGCCAGTTCAGTAAATATGTAGTTTGGCATGGGATGGGTAGCTTTGAGAGCCCAAAAGTGACTCCTGTCAGTAGTAGTTGTGTCTTCTGGTTTCTTCTTCACACAGAGATTTCCAGAATTGTTTGAATTAGCTTTTGTTCTTGATTGTGCATTGTTTGTATTTGTGTTTCAAAAAATGGAAGTCTAAATTGCAAAAATAGGTCCTTGCAAACTTATAGTCAGTAGTTACTGGAAGATTAAATTTGGTTGTGAAATCCCTTTATATGAAGGGTCCCTAATTATAAAAATTATATTAAGAGCATCACAGCACTGTCTAGTACTCACATCCATCATAAGTTACAAATCTTTATACAGGAGCAATCCTGTAAGTGCCAAGTAGGGATAGCTAAAACTAAACAAATAGCCAGTTTTCAAAAGGTACTTAAAAGATGATGGAGGTGACAGCCTAGATTATTTTAACAGTTTCCACTGTTTAACAGTTTCCACTGTTTCTCTAGGTAAACCAAAGATCCCAATTATCTATGAATAGAATAACTTACAGCTTTTAGACTTGTTGGAGAGTCAAAACTTATACTTTAAGGTTGGTTTACTAAAACTGGAACAAGAAGCACAAGCTATTTCATCACTAAATGCATGCCAAAGCTGTTCATTGAACTTTAATTTTCAGTCTATTAATTTTATGCACATTTGCATATTTAATAAATTATAAATTTTAATAAATTACCAATATTAGTCATTTTCAAAATGTAAATTCGGAGAAGGGCGAATGTATGCCTGAGACAGAAATAAAAAAAAAAAAAAATGCTAAGCCTGACGTGGTACAGAAAGAAAGCTTCCGAATTAACAGAATTTAGACTCTCAGAAGACTTTTTAAATCACTGAAAGTCTACAGTAGCAGTAGTCTGCTATTCCATATATACATGCTATGTAAGTGAAAACTTTATATAATTTTGCATTTAGTGTTCCATGTTTGCTTGTTGTTTATACTATTTTTTTACATGTGTACACAAAGAAAATCTGAATGCACATTTCTAATGCTGTGGAGAGTCTAAGGTTACTTAGGTAGTGAAGAAGGTTTTAAAAAATAGAGTGAAAATATATTAGATCCTTTTCTGGAATACTGCAATTTGATGTATGTAAGTAATTTAAGGAAGGTTCTATACATTACCTTGTAATGTCAGTGTGAACTGTTGTCATTGTTCCCTTTGTCCTTTTTCTATCCTCTGTACAATACATTATTGTCAGAAGGCAAAGGCTACACATTTTATTTATAGAACTTATATGCCAATGTACAAGTGCTCATCGTGAGTGAACATTTCCCAAATGAACCTTCAGATATTAATGCTATTGACTTTGACAGTGGGCAGCCAATTCAGTTAAGGAACATCATGTTTTCCTCATTCATAGAGGACCAGATTTACATATATGTGTCTGTGTTTGCATATGTTCAGGCACTCAGGCCACTCTGGGCTTTTAATCATCTATTCTTCTGCTCCTGAAGTTTTCTCTGAAATTTCTGGCGTTTACTCTGTATTTAAGACAATTTGGAAGGATTGTTCAAACTGCTTATGGCAGTGCTGTGTCGATGTCCTGGCTGTCCTCCAGCTGCATGTGCTCTGTCAGACCTACCAGCCTGGTACCACAGGTACTCAAATGACAGGAGACATAGTTTTTCACCCTAAGTATTATCTAGAACATCTTCATTAGTTTAAGTGATAAATATTGCTTAAACGACCGCAGTTATGCCTGATATTACATCAATATTAATGCTACAGACAAGTAACTACAAGTCAAGGGTGTTAAGGTTCAGGTGGTTATAACTTTAATTTGATGTTAATCATAGGGATGGCATTTCAACCTTATGTTCAAGGAAAGTGAACGGAGAAAAAGTTAAGAGGGAATAGAGAGAAGATGGTTTCTTCCTGAGATGATTAGGCGTGACAGTGGCTACTAGAAGTCAACCAGTGATGATTTAAGTTGGAAAAAACAGTTGGAAAGGGGGTATTTTTATGAGGAATAGTAGCTGGTGATATTTGTTAGAATAGATACTCAACTGGCATACTGATTTCATTCTATGCAGACAGACATGCTTTGAAAAAACTAATTAAACCCCAAACCCCACCATTAGCTGATAGCTGCATTTGGATTTCCTCCAGTATATAAACAAACATATTTTATTTTTTGCAACAAAATATATGTTAACACTTTTTAAATTTCTATACGGTGGTGAAACAGTAAGTGTTTCTATGCAATAATGTCTAGTGTGTCAATAAAATTTAAGCTATGGTCATGTGTTATTCAGCTAAGAGAAATTTAGAAATATCTCAGTGGTATTCACTATCATCAGAGAATATTGAGCAGAAGAGGAAGAATCCATATGGAACAAGTTGTTATAGTGAGTCAGATTTTACACACCAGTAAAGGCCAGCAGGGCAAGGGGCACAACTCTATTCCAGAAAGAGGAAGCAAGGCATTCAGAGACAGATCTAGCTTAGCCTTTTTAAAATATTTTTTTCTTCCAAGAATTCTGGGAGTGCTTCCAAACCCATGGTATATCTGTATGGACTCTACAGATAAGCTTTGCTAAATAAGCTTTCATATTAACTGTGTAAGGCAGATTCATCGTTACTTTTTCTGTTACAGGTATTCTTACAAAAACAAAAAGCAGCTTGAGTGAGTTTGCTGGCTTTTTATGATACCCACAAAAGAGTCCAAGAGCAAAGGGCAAGGGAAAAGCGACTTATTTTTTTATCCCACATAGTTTCCTTTCTGTCTGCTCTTGGCTCAATCTTCCTCTTCCTTCTGGCCGCCACACAAATCTACAGCTTCTCCTGCAGCTGCCGTGTGGCAGGAGGTCCCTCTGGCAGCTGTGGAGCTCCGGCTGCATTGTGCCCGAGTTGTCCGTTGGGTTCTCTTGCAGTGCCCGGCACTGCAACTTGCAGCTGTAAGGGAAAGGCAAGTCATGGTTGCAGGGACACCCCTTTTGGCTCCTGAAAATTGCTTTTTCTCCATATCTGTTATTTTCAAGTAACTTCTCTTTGCTCTTCTCTCTCACTATTTGTATTGATGCTCACAAAATTTTTGGAGCTTGAGCATTAGACAGTAATGTCAGCAGTAAGCCATTCACTCTCCTAGTCTCCAGGGCTTTGTGTACTCCATGCTTGCTTGCAAATTTATTATGTCAGCAGTCAACTCTTTTGGGTGCAAGGTAGAGGGAAAAATAATAGTTTCATTTGTTGATCAGATCTAAAAGAAAATGGTGCTTTGTATATGCCTCCTCCTTTTCTTACTGCATACTTGTTCATACTTAGGTACCACTGGTAGGTACCGCTTTATTGATCAGAAAGGATGTTATTTCATTAAAATACGCTTGTGTTTATGTAGTGGGCTGCAGTCTGTGAGTGATGATGGTAGGTCAATACTGCTTTTCCAGATCAACTATAAATACTCAGAAATCAAGAAAAAAATCATAAAGTAAATTCAAAAAAAGCAGCTGTTGTAACAGTTTGTAGAAGATGCTAAAGGTCATATTATTAAATACATTCAAAGCTAATAAAAAGGTGACATGATGGTGATTGTATTTTAGAAAAAACAAAGGCTAATTTGTGAAGTTTAGGTAAGTGTTACTAAGTATTAACTTTGCGAATTAGCATGAATTACTCATGCTGTCAAAAAGATACCCGTAAAATGATCAACAGCTTCAAATAAAAATCTGCAGGACTGTTGTGGTCTTTTGTTGTATATTCTACATTTTCTGTATAAATAAGTTGTTTATATTGATTCTTTGGGTTTGGAAGGTAGTGAAGCAGTTAGGAGGTGATTAAAAGCATAAATTCCTGAATCTTGTGAAGGTAGTTCTCTGGTTTGTTGACAGAGCTGACAAAATGATGAAAATTTCCAGCTTCAACATGACAGAAATATTGCATGATTATAGGGTGTAGGTTATAGTGTTCTGCAAGTTCTGCTCAAATAACAGCTATTTAACAAAGCTTTTAACTAAGTTTGATTAGAGAGTTGTTTTCTTATTACTTGGCTGATTTGTACAGATTTTCCATTCTCTCCACGTCCTCTTGAGTAGTAGGTAACATTCTTGGAGAATATTGGTACAACAAAAATATGAACACTATAGTTTTGCAGATTTCTTCAGTTAAATCTTAGCTTGATGTCAAACTAAAGATAAAACTGGAAAATTTCAACCCAATTCCTAATTATCACATTATATAATTTCCACTGAAATTATGCAATTCTAGTCTCTAATTTTTATTTTATTTCTTTTTCGGATTTACATACGTAAATATGCATGCTCTTCTAACATGATGCTAACAGGTAAGCTAGATAGTCTTATTTCTTAAACATTTCTTCAATGTCTTATTTTAAGAAAGGGAGTGTAATAGTTTAGGGCTTGTTGCAAAGTATGATTTATTCTGGAGTTAATGGCTCTTTGGTGCTTCAATACTGCAAAGAAGAAAACCTTGCTAGGGGGACCACTGTCGTTGCGGCCATGACAGAAGGTTTTTCATGGAGATACTGCACATGCTTTTACTGCACAACTTCTAACTGTCTAATCTAACACAATTTTGGTTAGCCTAGCTACTTCCACAGCTTTATGTAAATTGAGTGAATTTTTTATATTTGAGACTGTATAGTTTTGTTGGCAGTTTTCTATAGTAGATGCAGACATATATACATCCTTAACGTTATACGTGTGTCCTTCCCAATGAATTCTGATGAAGAATGTTGTCCATAAATATCTTTGAGTTCAGGATCTAGAAACCTTGCCTGCAGCATGTCGTAGAGATGTTCAATTATATCCTTATTTAATGGCATATTATGTCTGATACCTGGAAGCTGTGCATGATATGATAATGTACTTGAGTATAATATGACTTTTTTTTTTTTATGGAATATAATCTATGCTGTGAGTCTTCCTGTAATCTCTGCTTCTGTTTAATATAAGGATAAAAAGCCTGGTACTTGTCAGTGCTAATAAAGTGTATGTGTATAATGGATGGTTTTGTGATAATGTTCTGCAGATAAGTGTATTTATCTTTTCTCTTTTCTTTTGAATGTTAGGAGAGAAGGTTTTCCCACTTCTTGTGGCAATTGTCCATTTTAGATGTACTTAAGCAATCTAAGTTCTCTTTAGTTTTGCCACAAACTTGGGTAAGTCGCACAGGTTGACTTTCAAACTCTTAGAGTCCCTGTTCCTGCTGAATTAAAGGTAAAAACCAATGATTTCTCAGCACTTGCAGAAGTCACTGCCTTGCTTGGATTCATGCTTTTAATAGGCATGCTGTTACTTACGTTTCAGCACTTCTTTAGGTCTCATTTTATAACTTGCAGACACAAATCGTATTGATTTGAATTAAGCTTGAGTAAGTCAAGGATTTGGCAATTCAGGGTTAAAAAATTAATATTGCAAGGGCAAAAATACTGTTCAAATTAATACTGAGAATGATTTCCATCTAGGCTGGAATTCCTGCTTTCAAAAAGGCACAGTAGTAGTAGAGGAGAAGAAATAGGAGCTTTAAAAAAAAAAAAAAAATATTGAGTTGCATTTTACTTATGGCCCTCACCAGATATTTCAGATATAAGACATTAACGTGGGCTTCACTTGTGGACACTTGGACACTTCAGAGTTTCCCTGTCTTTCTGTCCG
This sequence comes from Nothocercus julius, assembly GCA_013398735.1. Taxonomy (NCBI): domain Eukaryota; kingdom Metazoa; phylum Chordata; class Aves; order Tinamiformes; family Tinamidae; genus Nothocercus; species Nothocercus julius. The sequence continues at coordinate 1,229,777 of VZSV01000050.1, read as the reverse complement.
TCTTCTTACTAGCCTACTGTTCCACATATATTTCACCTTATGTGTTAATTGTCAGACTGGATAACTGTGTAGTAGGCTCAGGCATTCACCTTAACTGCTGAAGGTTCAAAGATCTATTTCCATCCAGCCTGATTAAAGGGCTACGTCAGTTGATCCTAATGAAACCTGAAAATGCCGCTGACCGCACACGCATGCACACTGAACCAGAGACCTATGATGTAGTCAAACCTTGCATCAGGATGTCATTGAAAAATCCTGTACATGAATATTTCATCTCTTTAGGTTGTAATAAATTCAGTTAATTAGTCATTCACACACCAAATAGATTCTCAAACTCACTCACCTATGAGCTGTCAAAATGAATAGTGCTGATTTCAAATACACTGTCAATCATTGCTCCTGACAGGGGTAATTTTCTGTCATCCTTTGTACTGCAGTCTTTCCTGAATTTTAAAGATTTCTTAAAAGTAATATCACTATCAAAGAATCTGTATGCTTTTTATGTTTCCCAGTTATTTATATCTCTGTCTATATATATCAGTACTTATACATATGTAAATGCTAAGCTGCCATCATTTTCTCTTTCTTTTTTTTAATTCCAGAAAACTCTAAAGAGCAGTGAGTTTTGTAATATAGTTACAATATCAGCATAGAACTGTATTCTGTGTTATTTTAGTTTAGTTTAGTACCTTTATCAAAAGGTAGCTGAATAAATTGTATAGTTACAGAAATAAAAATGTTTTTAAAAATGTTAGATCTCCTTTTAGATCCAACGTCTGAATAAGATGCTTGGGTGAAATATGGGAAGTAATTATCAATTGAGTATTGCATCATTATTATAGCAGTTTTATATACTGCACAGATTTTCTCTTTGTCTCATTGTTGCTGGGCTATGCCAGTGAAGTTTAACCATTATAAAATGATGAAAAATATGACAATCTAAATCTGTTCTTGAAGTTCATAGTGTATCATGGGCTATATGTCTAGAAGTGGACAAGTCACTGATACAGACTGGTCTACGTCAGTTCTGGCAAATTCTGCCCAAGCCTGTTGTTCATGTTAAAGCAGACAAGTACATAGGGGAGGTGGGAGAATCTCTTCCATGGAATAGCAAATCAGAAAGTGATTTGGGTCCTGCAGCAGATAATAAAGAAAGTCTGAATTTCTGTTCTATCTAAAAGAGGTAGAAAATACTATGTGTTTAGAAAACATTGCTTCAGGACCTCAAGGGATGCCCCTGAACCTCGTATTGAAAAGAGTATCTGTTTGCCCACTTAGAGACCAGAGATGTGTGGAAAGAGCCTAACAGAGGTTCAACAAAATCCAGTCACTACACAATGAAAATAAGCAAATTGAGAGAAATAAATGATATGTGCTTTGCTGAGGAAGTGGACCACTGAAGCAGCTTATCAAAGGTGTTTTTTGTATCTCTAGCTACTTCAAAATCAAGAACGAACAATGTTTTCTCCTAAGGAATATGGGTTGATGTCAAGCAGTTTTGGAAAAGGTTGATATTTTCAGAAGCCACACTTCGGTTGTCACAGCTGTGCTTTTTGGCTTTACATAGTGTACAATTACAAAATTGGTAATATAACAATTACAATAATTATGTCAATGAGATCAAAAAGGAGGCCATTCACCACATTTCCTTGGGGCTTTGCTTGTATTTATGGAGATCCTAATATTAATTCTGCCTGGGCTTGTTTGTTCTCAACAGGTCTCATGTGCACTATGTGAGGATTGAATGAAAGGAATCAAAGACTGTAGTAGGTTATCACTGATATTGCAGGCGTTATTATTGCAAATATCAGCAGAAAGGCTTATTATCAATGATCTGACTTACTAAGCCTTTCTCTTGAGTGCACCTATGTCTCTTATGTTGTAGCTTCCACCTCAGGCAGCGTATGATCCTATCTACAGCACATGTACGCACGGAGCATAGTTATTGTCCAAATATTTAAAGGGACATCATCAACTGGAGAACATCTGAGTGGAAATTTCATTCATGCTATTATTTGCAGTTAAAAGTATAAGAACGGACAAGGCTTATATATATATGTATAATATACACACCTCAATTTTTAGCTTTGCATTTTTGTACATTGTATTGCATGAGTAGTTGCTTTAATTCTGTTGATGGTGAACACTGCTTCTGGTATTTTATATAGCCACAGCAAAGCTGAAATGAAATGGGCCAAGCCTGGCAAGGGTGGAGAGGGACAGGGGTGACAATACCTAGCTCCTCTGCCTGCCTAAGGCACTCGTGTGTAACAAGGTGCAGCAGATCTGTGCTCCTCTGCCTCCACTCAGCATTCAGTAGCTCCAACCCAGAAGTTGACAACTGTCCCTTTAAGTAGTGTACATAGTAGTGGTTGTAGAGTCATTTAGTTGTTTCTTTATAATCTTTTACTTGTGTTGGTATACATGTTATATTTCAAAGGTGTTAAAATAACGAAAGAGTTTAATAGCTACCAATGAGTAAAATCTTTACTGTTTTCTATAATGAAAATTAAAAAAAAAAAAAAAAAAAAAAAAAAAAACCCCAAAACTCAATTTCCAAGGCATTCAAGGTAAAACTTACCTAGCAGCATTTCGGAATGCTTGCTTACCGAATTTCCCCCAAAAGAAAAGATGTAGCCATAGCGAGTCACTTTTGCTGTTTCTTTTGAGGCAGAAAGCTCTGCGTTCCTCAGGGTGTACAAGCACTTACAGTGCTCCAGCATTTAGGAACTTCACTACCCTGTTTTAGTTGCAGTTCTCCATTAGTTTTAATGGTGCATATAATTTTTGTGCTAACTCCAACAGGCACAGTTTTGTACCTATTCTCTTACCTGTTCCAGCTGGTCCTGCTCTTTGCTTACACTACTGTGTGACAAAAAATTATTGCTACACGTTGTCCCACTTTATTGGGGGTGACTTTATTATGATGCCTGTTTCTGCTGTCCTTAAAGCAAATTTCCTTGTTAAGACAGCCCTGTTTGCCACACCTAATACATTCAGTTGCTTTTTATAAAGCGTATAATTTGTCTCATGCCTTGATTCATTTAACACAGTGAACTTAAGCAAAATAATCCTAATCAGTTGGAGAGAGATGATGTGTTTTTGCATGAACAAAGCAAAAGTTTCCTTGCGTTGATGTTTTTATATGCCAGGTGCCAAGATGTGGTCATCTTGTTGCCTGAAGCATGCTTTCTCTGAGCCTTTTACTTTGAATTATGCTACACTATTAACTTATTAGTTAATATGTAACCTTCAATAGAGGCACCTACTAGTGTTTCCCCATCATTAAAGCAATGATGTTCATAATACTAGTGATGCAAAGCTACTGCTAAATAGTATAATGTGCAGTGTTACGTGAGTAGATTGTGTTTTGTATAAAACTATGTGCTTTGCTCTTTTTTGATAAACTAATTTTTTTAGCAAGTCAGGAAAAATACTGAAAACTCAGTATAGCTGAAATTTTCAAACTTTGGAGTACATAGTTCCATAGCTTTGCAGTTGAAGAAGATAAGGCTTGATTTGTTAAGGTAGCAGAACAGGTCTGGTAAAATGGAGAAGAATAATGGGGACTTGAAGTCATTGGAAAACAGACATAGTTCAGCTTTAACATTGAAAACCCTGACCTAGTTTCTATGCATAGTTTTATGACAGAGGTGAAGTAAATGTTTCATCTTATACGCATTTCTTCTCTTGTGTTTGAGCAGATGAAGAGGAACACACTAAATATAAAAGATTTTATCAAAGACAATGATAATAAAAATAAGCTCCTCCATTTCCTGTCCTTACAGTTCCAATTTTCTAAGTCTTTGGAAAAAACTATGCCAGGCAGTTTATAGAACGATCATCGCTGATTAATAATTTGTTTCCTGTGTTTCACTTGAGTCTATTGAAGTTTATAGATACCATGTTTCTTCTTTTTTATCCCTTCCTTCTTGATCTAACAGTTAAGCCATAATGTCATTAATGGCAGTTTCAATTGCTGTTAGTGTGATGATGAAAATACTTTATGATTTTTATACTAGATCAAACAGAAGGGAAGAGATGGATTGTTTGATCATGTTACAGCATGGTACATTTTTCTAACTATAAGCAGTAAAGAGTAGGGAACAGAACATGAAAGCTGAATAGTATCTTTTGCAATTGGATGTGTTTACATCTATATTGTATAGCCTTTAAATCTTTAAGCAACTTGGAAGCAAAGAATTACATTGGAAGTGACAGAACTTAATCTAGTCTTGAAGCATCTTGTTCAAGTTACCAAAAACATATACTGTTCATTAAAATCCTACCCTTCCGATACAGAAGAAATTTGCATCTAGTAAAAGTGTTAAGTGTTAAGCTCCTAAATTTTCTAGGTGGAATAACACGGTGCCTACTATTGAAAGTGTCAGTCTCCTGCCTTATCATACATTGTGTAATATGTAAGTATGAAACCAAGTGAGCCTGATTTGTTCTCCTTTGTAGAGCCAGGCCGAGGCCCACTACAAAGGAAGTAAACATGCCAAGAAGGTCAAAGCACTAGAGGCAACGAAAAATAAACCAAAAGTTGGTTCTTCAAAGGACAACGCAAAGACTAATACAGCCTGCTCTGCCACGCCAGTCACAGCCAACCTCTCTGACAAATCAGGTCAATGAATTTTTTTTTTTTTGTCATTGTTCTATATTTTGTTCTATATGTCGAATTTTCTTCTTTTTTGATTGTATGAGGAAGTCTGATTGCAGGAAACTGATCTGTGACCTGTATTTTCTAAACCGTTTAGTGTGTTTTCTTATACACAATGGATTGGTTTGGAATTATCAAAGCATTTTTCACATCTTTGAAACATCTAGTAAACTTGAATGCTGAAGTATTTTGTTTGTTTGTTTGTTTTTCCAGATAGCTGAGACCCTCTTGTGACGTATACTTTTTATAACCTATGGATGCTGTTCATCCAGCACCAACAAGGGATGCGTGGGGCCAGGGTGGGAGTCAAGTCTGTGATGTATATGTTTAACTGACTTTGAAATCTGAGGCTCAAGAAATCTCTTTTTAAAAAATGGTTCCTTTCTGAATAATATTGCTCAAACATGCAAGGAGACCTACGGTGTATTAGGTGAAGCCTCCTGGCATGGGTGTTTCCTGACTTCCCCAGCCTCAATGATGCTCGCACAGTTCTGCGTTTCTCTTTTTTCTTTCCCATGTTAGTAATTTGAGGGGGATCATTACCAGTAACTGCAGGAGAACTGTGCAAGTCTTCCTGTTCTCTCAGCCTGATGTTACTGAACGAAACGAGAATTTCCTTGACTTCTGGCAGACTGATGTCTTGTTTTTGTCATCCAGGAAAAAGCACCTTTGGGTTTCCTAAGTGCTGCTGTAATAGTCTGCTGCTGAAACATTTGCTTCTGCCTTGGTAGCCAGTTACTAACCTTTTCCCCAAAACTGAGCTTTACTCAAATGCCATAAAGTGGATTCCAAGGACAGTTCTCTCTTAAAGAAGAAACAGAGCATTTCCAGAGTATTTGCTATTCGGATTCCTACTGTCTGTAAAAACTCTGGAGAGGGAAAAAAAAAAAAAAAAAAAAAAAAAAAAGTTAAGAAAACTTCCATTAAAGCTTCTAACACTACTTTTATAATTAAAATAATAGAATAATAAAGTTGTAGAGTGCCTCCCCCCATGTCAAGGGCTTTGGCCCAAATAACGTACATTTCAGAAGCTTTTCTTAACTGCAGCATCATTTCCATCTCTGTTTTATGTAAATCTGGAGCTATCTCATGCAGCTCTTAATGCCAGACTACAAGTTCTGTCCCTAACATAGTTTTTTTCTTCTCTGTGGCATATAGCTAAAATCGTTCATTTTATGTTCATTTTTTCCTAGAGGGAATAATACGATCTCATCCAATGATAAGGGAAATCTGCTCTTGAAGTTGTTGTATCGCCCTGTTGACGGTAGCTTGTTATACGCCGTATGCCATACAACAACCTCCTGTCAAAACAGGGGCAATTGATTATTTTGCACGAGTTAGTCTGATTACCGTCTGTACCTCTTGGATTATGCTGTTGTGAGCGTTCCTGCATTCAAAATAAACCACAGTGGCAGTATAGTTAAAAGCTTTCCGCCAGTTAGGAGAAAAGTGGAATTCTCTGTGAAAGATGCTGAAGGATGCTGTATGTGTGTTTAAAAATAAATAAATAAATGAATGAAAAGATTAGCCGCAGTGGAAGGCATTCCTTTGGAAAAGGGCAGGAGCAGCAACTACAACATAACACACTTCAGAGTATTTAGGATGTGTTTAAATATAGCTCTGAGAATGCAATAAAAGACTGGTGTCTGTGATTGCAGGCTAGCGTGTTCTAGATGCTTACAGTGATGGGCTTTAGGAAGGCCTATAATAATAACTGGCCTGAAATGTCACTGCTTGCTTATCAAACACAGAGGAATTCTTTGATCCCAATTCCAAATAAAAATAAATAGCTCAAAATGAAGCAGACGAAAGATTGCAGCCTCACCTTCTTTGCATTTTGTTTTGATATAAAAATCTGAAAGTAGGTGCAAATGCTTTAAACTACTCAAAGGAGTCAGAACCAGGTTTCAGAGTATGAAAGACCCCTTTCTATCTTTGATCCATTCAGTATATGAACCATTTCCCTTGTGTCAGTGAGAAGGAGCTATTTATGAAATTATATATATATATATATATATATATATATTTATTTATATATAAGCATTTCAAGTTCAGTCTTAATTCAAGTAAGATGAGAAGGCTGTGCTACTTGGGAATTTATAGTTCCAGATGAACTCTTTGGATGATCCAACTATGAAAACTGCTTTTTTCTTATGGCTGGTATAGGAATATATAACATTATGACCTCAGCTAAGACAGAGTTTGAACCCTGTTTCAAATCCTGGTGACTCTTAATACTGTTTTGGTCTGCAACTGTGTGTTAGGGCTATTTTGGTTGAGAATCAGCTATTTTGGTTGAGAAACAGGTAGTTCTGAAGAATGTGTCATCACGGCAGGGTGCAGTGCCATGTCTACCACTGAATGGGCTAACTCAGACTGTGACAGCAGCCTGGACGCACCAATTCATTCAACTACCGTTTTGGCTTGTAGGTGTGCCATTAAGGAGGGTGCGTTACGTGGGACTGGCAACTCCCAAGCTTTTATCAGATCTAGAAAGGTTGATCGTGAGGGTCCCGTCTGTCATTTTCCCTTCAGCAAGGGCTCCCCATGAGGTGCTTGATAATAAAGACTGAATATTCCTTCCTTTCATTCCCAAATAGTAGAGTGTAGTGTTGAATCACATTTACTCTGGAGCATTATAAAGGACTGGTTTTCTCCAGTGTGCCAATTACCAGAGCTGTTTATTCATCAGCTACCAGTGAGATGCAATGTCCTAAGGGAGGGCTCCGTTCGTATTTCACAACTGCACCATCAGGACACTCCCAAACAGTGTCATTTTTATTGCTTATTTTAAAAATCTTTCTGCCAATGCCAAAATTAAAAGCTTTTCCATATGTATCTCTTCAGTGTGAATATCTGAAGATAGCCAGTTCTCATAAAAAAAAAAAAAAAAAAAAAAAAAAAAAAAAAAAAAAAGCTTTTCTTCACCTTAGCGTATATTTCCACTCATCATTTTATTTTCCACTCATTTTAAAGAAAAAAATTGTCTGCATAGCTGCAATAAACACCTTTTTAAGTGATAATCCCCAAGAAACACAAGAAGGTAGGCGCATGAGGCTTCCACAGCTGAACTCTGCTGTGTTTATTCCTAGGAATTCCAGTTTGCTTGCTATATAGGTGCTGTCATAAGAACCACAAAATACATAGTGCTTCTAGTGTATTTATTCTTTAATACTGTGTCCTGACTAAAACCGTCCCAGGTTGTGTAGAGCTCAAAAGCTCTGCTCTTTATGTTGTGACAAAATTTCAATATATGTGTTCTGTCACTAAAAATAATAATTGAGGCAAGCCCAGAAATTGTGTTGTCATTATATGCATCCTGCTGTGGGAGAAATGATTATTCAGGAGCTTGCTTTTCTCAATAAATGGTTACATTAGATTTGAGCTTTAAACTCCTTTCCTGTCACTTTTTTTTTTTCCCCGCTCCTCTTCAAAAGAGGATTTTGAAGCCTTATCCTTCTGTGTCTGGCATCTTACAAATTCAATGGGAAGGCAATTATTTTGCACATTTTGGTGTTGATAAACTTCTGGAAAGACCTTGACATGTTTGGGTATTTCTTCAGTCTGTCTAAAATAATGCTAAATAGCATGTATTAAATCCTGCACCTCTACCGAAAACTGACTGTAGGTGCCATTAGCTGAAGAGGAAGCTCTGTGACTGGCTCCATTACACTGATGAACTGTTGCAATTCCTGTTCAAATTGAAAAAACGTCGGTCCTTTCATTCTCCAGTCATTACATCAGTCAGAAATGCACGCAAGCAAGGATTTGTTCTGGAGAAATGGCCGGCTTTTTTCCTGCAATTACTTAAATGCAGAACTCTCCATTAAAATGTATCATAAGATTTAATGAAACTCTCTTCGGGTGTTCTGCTTTCTGCCTAATCGTGTATGTCCCATATCATTAAAAACATATATTATTATTACTTCCTTTTACTCCAGTCCCGTGCTAAAAACTGTAATTTCACTGCAGATTTTTTCATTAACATTCTTAAAAGTTATTAAGCTTTTCTTACTTTGAGGAGAGGTAAAGATAGCTCTTGACTAATAATATTGACTGATATATATACATACACACACACACACACACACACACTAATATAATGTCTTGACATAGCTGGGTAGTAGGAGCAGAGGCAGGGGTGTTCTCAGCTACCATCATTTTAACTAACTAATGCATTTAAACACTTGATCTTTCAGATCGGCTGTTTTAGTTTGTGACATCGGGCATCTCCTTTTCTCATCTGTGGTGTTGTTGATGTGTTTATTGAATATTCAAAGATTTTTTATTTTCTGATTTTTATTTAATAACAAAAACTGATTTTAAAAGTTCATATTTGCTCAGAGATAGAAGAGCATGCCAGACATGGCACAATGACAGTAACATGCCATAAGTTTATTTTATTAAATCATTCTCAATTCATCATTACTTCTGCAACATATTGTTAAAAGTGTTCTTGAGGCCGATAGAGACAGCTGTTTGTGCCAATAGAGACAACTGCAATTGGGAATACTTTTTTTGTGTGTGTGCGTTTTTTTGTTTGTTTTGGGTTTTTTTGCTCTTACTTTGTTTATTTTGAGGAACTTTGGGAAGAGTCTGTGCCTCTTAGTTTCCCAAAGCTCATTAAAAATATATATTGCTAAAGAAATAAGCCCCTTTTGTGATTCTGGAGATTTAGGCTTGTTATAAGGGAATGCTGGTGATCACATACATACAGCTGGTAGTTGAATAGAGTTTTTCTGGTTTTGACCAGTGCCAGTTGTGAAACAGTTAGAGGTTATGCTGAGTTTGTAAAATTGGAGGTTTGAAATTTCTCCTTCTATTGAGTGTTGCTAGGGGAATGCAGGATATGGAAGGAAACTGGGAGAACAAGTTGATTTGTTTGTTTTGAAAGAAAATTGTTCAGATATCCTGTATCTAAAAAAAAAAAAAAAAAGAATATATGCTTTCCATAGCTGGCATGCCAGGCATTTAAGTAGGTCTGTTGAAAATCTTCCTTTGTTTTCCTTCTAGCCTTATTTCTACAGCTACCATTTTATTGAATTAAAATGAGCAATATGCTATATTTCCTATAACCTAAAAATTATGTGTACAAACAATAGGTTACTTATTATTTTCAAAGACAGCTAAAATATTTTCATGTCTTTTAGGCAAATTGTAGTTGAAATGCAATGTATTGGTCAAATCTTGAGGGCATGACGGAATACTCACAGTACTTGGGCAAAACTGCTGCTGAAATCGGTGAGAAAGCACAATTAGAGATGTCATTTAGCTGAAATGAAGATGAGTGTTTCGTAGTTGACTTCAGTGGCAGTTCTGCCTGGGCAGGTAGTGAATAAGCAGTTCAGAGACAGTCCCATGGGAGTATACTTGCATGCAGAATGTCAGTTCTTCTTGATTCATGTATTTAGACACCCATAAATTTTGTATTGAGTTCCAAAACACTTTAGCAGCTGTGGGTAGAATTTTAAGATTATTTTGCACAAACTGCAAGCAAAATATGTTTCTAGTAATATGTTTGAGTCATAGACGGAGGAGGAGGCATTACTTTTATAGTCTAGGAAATGAACCAAGGCTTTTATAAGTAGAAGTGAAGGATGCCTGGGCTGAACACAGTATGTTTGTTGTAATCTGAGTATTATATTTCTAAACATTCCTACATTATGAAAACATTATAAAGACAAATAGAGTACAAAAGAGAGAGTTTGCACTCCAGGACCCCTAAAATAAATGTGATGTAGTCTGAGTGTAAGATACAAAATAATATCTGGTATCAGAAAAAGGTTGGCTAAACTAGCATATACTTTTACTTTTGCCGAGATAAAAGTTCATAAAAAATATATTAACCTTTATCCAAATTGTATTGTGATTTTTTAAGTGTATGTTTATTTTTCATTCCAGTCAATACAAAGTGGCATGCCTTAGAAAAAAGGAAAAGTGAAGATAGCTTTAAAAAAAATTTGGCTACTGTATAGCAAAAGAGCCCAGCAATACCAAGTCGTTCAAATACTCACTTTTTTGGATACTCCTTCAGCTGAGGTCTGGCCTTGCCAGACACTATGCATGGTTAGAAGACGCCCCTTAGTTAGATCCAACTTGTTTTCAGCTGTGGGCAAAGTAGTAGATCATTCAGATGTACAAGTTTCTACTGAAAAGTTTCCCAAGCTGCTGAAATGGGGATGAGGTGTAAAGCAGAAAAAATAGACGCCTGCTACATACACTTAGAAGATGGTGTGTATTTGTCTTTGTAAGTGAGTTGGTTTTCTCCAGAACTAATACACTGAAATTACATTTATCCTAGCTAACCTGCAAAAGTAGTATTCAGTCTGCAAATTGTAAAGTAGGAGAAAAAATATATTAAATCCCTTTTCAAATGAAGAAAAGGGAAATATGATTTCAACTAGCAATCCTTATTTAAAAAAAAAAAAAAAAAAAAAAGCCAAAAGGCCAAGGAGATATAGGAAGAGCCCCTGAAGAAAAGAAGTGATAGACTGTGATGGAGCTTTTCTCAGGCTTGCAAATATCTACTAGGATGCAGAGGAGTCAGTTGGGCGAGCGAGCAGCTGGTGTATTTTTAAGCCCAGAAGCCCAGGAGGAGCCCTGCAGCCCTCAGTCTTTCCCGAGGGAGCAGCGAAGGAGCAAATCACTTCTGTTGGTTTTACTACCTGGGAAGAGGCTCTCCACAGGTGAGAGAGGGACAAAACAAAGTGAGGGAATTACAAATGCAAAAAAGCAGAAATGGAGACAAACAGGTGAAACAGAGACACAAAATGAGCTTGCTGCTGTATTTGCTTCAAACGTGCCAGGTAGTACCAATATCGTGCATTTTGGCTAACTGCAAAATCAAATCTTGGTCTTGTTGCCTTATGCTTCCAGACAAAGACACTGTAGTATGTTGAAACATAAAGTAAGAGATGTTTTGAAATGTAATATATAATAAGTTGGTATATAATGTCTTAATACATACATAAATCCTTGGTATATAATAAGTTTTGTGCGGTCCGTTGTTTATATGCCTTTTATGTATGTTCAAGCATAGTTTTTTTTGGTGTGGATGTCTTAATATTTTCTGATTCTCATCAGCCCAATTTCCTATGGATTACACACATTCAGACTTTCCAAAACAAACCTTTATAACGTGGTATCTGCAATCTGATTAGTAACAAATATTTTTGTACTCTAAAGGAAGCCTGTTGTTTTGTAAGAAACTCCCTAGGGTCTTTGGCATGCCAAAGCAAAAATACACTAGCTAAGAAAATTAATAAGTGTGAACATCAGTGCTGTAAGGTGGCCAAACAAGCAACACTCCTCGAATGAAAATGATACTTTGGCTCTGCCAGCTGAGAGCAGTGCTGCAGTTAATCTAATAATGAGGGAGGCTGCAGAGTTAGCTCAGTATTTCAGAGCCATCCAGGCATTTCCCGATGCAGCTTCAGTATCACCAGAATATATGTTTTAGCTCATTTCAATGTACAACTGTTTTTGAGATGAAAAGACTTGTATACAAAAAAAAAAAAAAAAAAAGCTTCCATTTGGTTTTGTGGTTTTCATATGGAAACAAAATTGTTTTTCTTAGAATCTGCCAAATGCCTATTTCATGAAACAATCTTTCCATTATACAAAACGTGGCCTTTTGTCAAATGGGTTCAAAGTACAAGGGGGAAGGTTCCTTCAAGACTGAAGGAAAGGAGAGAGTTAACAGTCACGCTGTCTGGTTTGCATTTGGTTTGCTCCGGAGTTTTCTAGAGCAGAGCCCTACGGGTCTTTCAGCCTCGTTTCTCCATGGACTGCACAACTGGGCAGGATGTAGGTATTCTGTCTGACACCCCTGAGAGGCTCATTATTGAGCAGAGCAGGGATAAAACAAGATTTCAGAATTCCTTATCAAAGTTAGCTAACTCTGTCTTAATGACTGTGAAGAAGTCGTGTAATATTCTTTGTTTCTGTTGAATGCTGCCAAGTGTAGGACCGAGTGCGTACGAATGCTGCAGAGGTTGTGACCACTGGTGACTTAATTGCTTTCCTGCTATTGCCTTTATGGCACATATTACTCATAGTGTTCATCTTTTTTGCATAAAAAGGATAATTAGTTCTTCAATGCATGCTTTATTCCTGTATAACAGCTAGCAGAAGATAAGATTTTCCTAGAAAAAAATTGCCTTTTTTTTTTTTTCCTGGAGCGCTTGTCTGCTTTTCTGTTTAGCAGAGATTTTCAAGCAGCATGTTGAGGAGAGCCCTTCTTGCCTTCTGGTAGTCGCCTCACTGTTCCTTCTTGCATGTAGTTGTAGTTAGTTTACCTGATTTTCTTTGCTACTCAGTTGATCAGTCAAATAATGTGATTTATTGACCGTGTGATTTATTTCCTTTCCCCTTCCATATCGCTGTTGCTGAATACAGCCCCGTATTCATAGTCATATCTGGAGCTGTTGGAAATTGTAAGGAGAACTTTAAAATTGGTTTTGCTCAGAACAGTTTTGCTGCTTTTGCAGATCTGCATGCTTCACCTCAAGGTCTCCGTTGGTGTCCAAACTCAGCACATGGAACTATTACCAGTGTCCTGTAGCACAACTTAAGTGAATTCAAGGGTGTTGTGATACAATCTTTGCCTTACATTTCCAGAAATGGCATAAAGCTGTTAAGTTAGCAGTGCTACAAAACTCCTAAATAAAATACAAACCCTTTTCAGAAATCACCTTGGTTTTATTTACTGCAGGAAATGGCATATTCAGAAATTCATTTAAGATTTTCAGAGTCGTCAGGCTATGCGTGTTTTAGGAAGTCATTGCTTCAGCAGTGACGTGCATTTTGTAACGTGCCACCACAACCAAGGCTGATAATGCAAAAGCCTCAGCAGCTGGCCGTGCGTCAGTTTGCAGTGTGGTAGCAAAGCACAGATAACCGTTCACTGGTCGAGTTACACATTAAATTATTTTGTTCGTTTTTTGTCTCCTCACGTAAAATAAACTGCATTGCAATTCACATGACCCTTACCCTCTGTTTTTTTGCAATAAGGAAGGCCCAAGTAGTCACTGTTTTTCCCGCAGCAGAATCATGAATATCCAAACTTCTGAAAATAGTTCTTCCGTTACACTTTTTTACCAGCAGGCAGTATGTTTTGTTATGCAGGCAGGTAGACAAATGCTAAAAATAAACCTCCATTTCTAGGCCAGGGAACTATGAGATGAGCCTCTGAAGAGCTGTGGTGTGGGATTGCCTAGAGCAGTGGTGGGTGATTTGCAATTTTGAAGTCCACTTTTGTGCTACGCGATCTGAGCGCGGGGACACGAAGGGTGGGATGAAGCTGGAGCTCGGCAGCAGGAGCCGTAAGCAGGACTTGTCCCTTCCCCATGGGGCACAGATGCCCCTAGAGCTTGGGGGAATTGCCTCCTATCTGTGAAATATTCCCGCAATGCTGGAATGAAATGAAATTTTTGAAATGAAATATTCCATGTCTGCTTTAGATCCTCTAAAAAGTTTTATAATGTTTCAGCGCCTGCGAGAGGTGTATGATGCATGCAGGTTTTTTCTTAGGATCATAGTAGAACTCAGCGCCCAAAAGTTGTTGACACAGATATGACGAAAGAGGCTTCTATTAGTGTATCATCTTGAGCATGATCTTTGCCTTGGATAATCTTCTAATTTTGTATCAACTGCTAATTGAACAGGCTGTTAGGAAACAGAAAATTTATTGTGGAGTTTTATTTTGCAGGTACAGAGGGCGTTTATCATGTTAATTTCTATTTTATTTATTTATACTTTTTTTTAACATTTTGCTTGTGTTGGTTATCCCTGTTTTTTAAAAATCTGAATTTTGAGGTTGCCTTTCTACTGAAAATAGCATGTATATTTTGGTCATAAAGTCCAAATTGGCTTTTGCCTTACTCCTTTGCCTAAAACATATCAAAGTCATCACTCAGAGCCAAGAACAGAAAAAAATGTGCTTTCTTAAGTCTAGAAAGCAATACCTATGGGCACATTTTAGTGCCGTAAGCGAACATTTTAGAATATGAATTTATGTTGTGCATAAATATATGTATGAAGATATACCTTGCAGAAATCACAAAGCAAAACAAGTGAACTCATTGAATAGTACCTTGAAAATCAAGCTGCTTAATGGAATGGTGAGGAGAAAGAAAAGCTCTTTTTACATTCTGCAGCCCAAAGAGTCACTCTGCACAGACTCCCCGAGCCCTGGGCTCGTGGGGGACAAGGTGTTTGCTTTCAGTTGTTCACCAGGAGCCGCGAAAGAATAGAACTGAAAAAAAGAATCGTGTCTTTGTGCTTGTGCTGCATGTGATCCCCACTGTCCTGGGGAAGGTGATATATGGTATCATTTTTGCACCTCTAAGTTAAGAGCAAAACCCATTCCCTTAGCTGGGTTGGGATTTTCCTCTAAATTGTGTGGTAGCTATTGTAGGGAGAGTGGCGTAATCTGCACATAAGAAATCATTTTAAGCTGATCTTAAGCTTTGGGAAGGAAATGGAAAGGTTGAGCGTGTTAGATTTTATCCTACTGTGTGTTCTAGCTCTGTGTGATGCACAAATCTAAATTGTGGCAGTGCTAATTAGATTTTTAGGAAGAAGTCTTGAATTTTAGTGTGGTGCTGACACAGACAGAAGCTAAACAACCCTGAATACATAAAAACAACTTCAAAGCGGCCGAAACAATGGAGGCAGGAGGCAGCAGCACTCGCTATTACAGTGCCCAGAGCAGGACTTAATTAACTTGCTTTATTTTTTCCCTGGGCTCTACTTCAAAATAAATTTAGGCTTCAGTAAGAACCATTGATTTAGTCCTCTGGAGTCTTGAGGAAAAGGGAAACTTGATTTAAACAGCTGGGCAGCCGAGCGCTCAGGGGCTCCTTAGCCTTGTCTGGATGGGACCAACCTAGTGCGCTTGGGCAGGGAGTAGATGGGTGCAAATTTGGGCCTCTTCTCCTCTATCCTCAGTTCAGTTCTTGCCTTCAGAACTAGCAAGTGCCCGATAGCCCCATCTAAGCATCCGCCTGTGTTTTATAGAGCCATTGCCATTGTATAGGTGTGTTCAGGCTTAGACAGTTACGTTTCTTGTTTCTGCCTGGAGGTATTATTTCCTAACTCTGTGCTGTAAGTATCAATGAAAGAGTGATCTTTTTCATGCTTCATATATACATAACATCTGCATTTTTCTGTGTTTTGCACAGTTGAGTATTTGGTAGACATTTCTGTCTCAAACGTAACAAAAGTAAGTAGTGGCGTTTTGAACTCTGTAGTTTGAAAGCAGTAAGATGTTATCTAAAACCCACTGGGAGATCTGTAACTCTCTGATTTTTGCAGCCAGAAAAACACAATTCTGGCCCTGCTGGAGTGCTAAGTAGGCACTTAGCTCCGTGCACTTTCTGGCGGAATTAAGCTGTATAATAATGTTACAATTAGGATTTGTGAGGATGTTGTGCATTAAGCATTTAGAATTGTGGAAAGAAATGTTAATTCATAGAGGTGCATATGTCTTTCTACATACACATATATCATCAGGACGGATGAGTGCTTGCTGGTGTCGGGAAGCTTTCCGAAGGAGGGAGCTGGGATGTGACCTGAGGTCCTTCCCAAGAGCTCAGGAACCGACAGAATTTTGCCCAGCTGGGTGCTGGGTTCTGTCTGGTTTTCTAGACATCTTCTTGTCAGGTTGTTGCACATTACATACTGTACAATATCTCAGTATTATGAATAATGAAAACACTGTAAATCCAGGGAATATTTTAAATATTGAAGTACTACATGAGCTGGCATTTGAGGCGTGGAATTAAATCCCCCTTAATAGCAGCTGGCAAAGCGAGTGGAAGTGGGAAATGAGGTTTGCCATTTCTCTATCATCTGTTAAATCCAGCAGTGGAAAACTGCCACTCAGTTACGTCCTGCGTAAAACGGATCTCGCTGCTTTGCTCAGGATCTTGGTCCATAGGCACTTAATGGCAAAACCAAGTGAGGTATCTTGAGATATAAAGTACAAGCAATGAGTAGGAAAAAAAAGAAAAAAAAAGAGCACAGTGCAAGTAGAGCTATTTGAATTTTTGTCTTTTCTGAGAAAATAAGACCTAAGCATGAACTTTGAGGACGTGCTTGTCTGCATCATCGCACACTCCTCTCTCGATACTTTGTCTGTATGTCATGCTTTCTTTGTGCTTGTGTTGCAAGAGATCCAACTATGATTAATCCTAAATGCAGAGCTGGCCTTTGGTATTTTGTTAATCTAAGAATGAAAATGTCAAGGCTAATATTGGTCAGTATCTATGAAAATTAGTTATCTAGTCCTTTTCCACTTACAAAAAAACCTTAAAAAATGCAAACTCTCAGGTGCCAATGTTATCTAATCAATAGAATTGAAATTCTGTCACAGTGACTTCTTTTTTCTTCTGACAGTGGCAGTTTATTCAGAGAGATAACAGGTCCCAGTCCTATGCAGTCGCTTTTGGTGTCCATTCTGTAAGGCTTGCTCACACTGGAACCACTGTATTTTCCTGTTCCCATCCCAGGTTCTTTATAGGCAAATTTGCTTTTCTGCTGATGATTAGGATGACTTGTGGCCACAAGGCCTGCAGCTGAATAGCTTAAAATGCAGTGAACTCTTGTAGGCAACACATTGGCAAGGAGGAAGATCATTATGCAGTGGAATATTGGCTCTGGCCCAAAGTCCCTTCTAAGAATTGGTTAGGACATTTAATCTCGCTGCCTTGCGATCACCATCTGTGCAATAAAGTAATACCCGCCTGCCTGTCCTGAAGGAGCCCAGGTTATTGATTAATGGTTGTGAAGTGAATAAAGGAATGCACTGAAGGTGCATCAGAGCCATCAGGTCTGTGAATGTGTGCAGAATTGTTCTTTGAAAAATCTAGAAATATTAGCACCTGTGTTCACATGGATGGTGTAGCACTATATTCAACTCCTGTAATTGAAATGAGGGAAATCATATATCGAGTCTTTGAGTACCATGCCAGTAACTTGGTGAATTTTGTACCATTCCAAAGGCAAATATATTGCTTTTTCCAAAGTATTTTTATAATTGGTAGGACAGAGCCTTGCACATTCAAGTGCTTTCCAGCCTTTCACCTCAGGTGCTTTGGGGGCTCTTTTGGGCTCCTTTTGGGCTGCCCAGACCTGCAGCACGACAGCAACAGCAGCTGGTGTGAATCTGTCAAGGGAAGAGTCTTTGCTACTCACTGCTACCCTGAAAAACAGGAAGGTCACCCTTTCCCCCGGATTACATACATTTCATGGTTGAGTTTTAGCAAGGTTTCATGGATATTACTGTCCTGCATAAAACAGCTGAATTAGGATCCTGTTGTGCTAAGTTTACTAAAACCACTAGAACCACAGATCTCTTGAGGGTTTGTTGTGTGCAGCATATTATGACATCCATATTTTTCTTCTTTCAGAAGATAAAGGGAAAGCAAAACCCAATAGTGTGAGTCAGCCTGCCAGCATAGAAGTGGGTCCTTTTCTTCCCAAGCCCGGAGGGGCAGTGATGGCACCCGTCGCCTCTACACCATCCTCGAAGAGCACAAACGGAGCTCCTACCACAGCTTCCGAGTCGGAAGAGGAAAAAGCCAAAAAACTACTTTACTGTTCGTTATGCAAAGTGGCTGTGAATTCCTTGTCACAACTAGAAGCCCACAATACGGGTAAGTATGTGTACCACGCAAGTGAGTTGGTTTAGGAAAAATGAGTGTATTAAGGGGCTTTTCTGACACTGTTGTAGCCACGTTTCACTGAAGGGAGTCTTTTAATGAAAACTAACATTGGCAAGTTACAGAAATGTACCTGTTAATGGCAATTGCATTTGATGTTTTATTGAAGTTCTCTAACAGTTTTTGAAACTTCATGTACTTCTATAAGATTTTAACTGACAAAGTCATGTCACCTAATCCTGTACCATCATGCCTACGTAGCGGCTTCCGTAAAACCAAAGTTCCTAAAATGACAGTTCTGTATATCTTTCAGTTCTCATTTCTTTTAAGGCAGGCTCATTGCATTTTCTAGATGTCTTGGAATCTTTGATATTTTCTTCCCTCATTCCATGCATAATTCCTTTAAAAGGTCCCAAACAGCAATTCCTAATGTGTTTTCCCTGCTCTGAGATGTGCTGGTGATGGAAAGGCAGTTACCAAGCAGAGAAGCTGGTTTTACAGGTGTAGCCTGTTCTTCAGATGGCCAAAGCAGACATTCCTTCCAACTAAAGAGGCTGAAGGACTCCATCATCATCACCTCTATTTGTATCTAGTGATATGTATAGCTCATGTAATATATAGATATGACACATATGTAATGGTCCCACAGGCACCATTAAGTTTAAGTGACGGAAGTTTAATAGAGATTTATTATCCCTAAAAAACACCTGTGCTGGAGAGAAAAAAGCCCTCGTGACTTCTGCCTGGAAGTATTCTTATCATGATGAATCTAGAGGACTTTTCCTCCGCATGTCCTTTAGTGAGGGGCCGTAGCCTGTGCAGGAGGTCTGAGCGACTGCTGTGGTTGCTTCTTCCTGCTTGGATAATGCCCATTTCCTGATGTGATCCATCAGCTATGCGGATTTTGGCAGAAGAATAAATGACAGACACGTGGGCCAGACAGCAACAAACTGTGTTTAGACAGAGAGACAGTGTCCAGGTGTGCTTTTATTGACTCTTTTTATGCAAACTCTTTTTCCACTGTTTGATTTCCCTCTGGATCCAGGGATGCTGGATCTAGGCTGATCAAAAGCAGAGTCATTATTAATCTAGATTTATTGGTATATTGATCTAGGTTTAGTGGTGATTTTAACCCTTTTATCCTGAGGATGAATACCTTACAAGAAGTCCCAAGACTAATGACCACAGTTTTATGTTGCTATTTATTAATTAATCTACATCTGCTTGTCCATTAGGCTCCAAGCACAAGACAATGGTTGAGGCTCGAAACGGTGCTGGTCCCATCAAGTCTTATCCCAGACCTGGATCCCGGCTCAAGGTTCAGAATGGCAGTAAAGGCTCAGGACTGCAGAACAAGACATTTCATTGTGAAATCTGTGACGTCCATGTTAACTCAGAAATTCAACTTAAACAGGTGACTTTTGTGTCTCTGAGGTTTCTGCTTTGTTTTTAGCTCTGTTGCAGTACTGTAGGTTTCCTGTAGGTTTGTGTGAAGATGTTTTGGTAAAAAATGAACTCCATGGAATGTTTTCCTTCATCCCAGAACTATTTTTTAAAGCCTATTATTTTACCTATTTTTTTTCAGCTGAAGAAAAAAAAAAAAAAAAAAGTGGGTTGAGAGCTGTAAAGCAGAAGAGGAAGAGATATCGTGATCAGCAAATCATATAGTAAATGTACTTTAAAAGTTTGTTGTGGCTCAGGGGAGTGTAGATTTGAACTTTGCTCTCCCAAATGCAATAAATCCTGAGTTGAGCTTCCCTGAATTCCCCCTTTGGTGCTTTTCTAATCTGCTGGGATATTTTTTAATACTCAGTGAACATGAGAGGGAGAGTGTGCCTTGAATTTTAGTTCAGGACTAAGTTCAGCAGGAGGATCACACATTCGAGATCTGTCTGTACTGCGTAGCACTGTACAGTACTGTTCTCATTAGCCCTGGAAGCAGCACAGCTAGAGCAACACACACTTCTGCTCTGGCCAAGCTAATGATCCCCGGGTTCAGACCTCTGCCAATTCAGCTGTGCTGCATCTGATACCCAACGTGGAATCTCTTGACTGGACGGTGCTCTGCTATATCAATGTGTCCTGTCATTCAGTTATTTCTGTTATCTCTAAGGCAGTATTAAGTTGCATGACACAGATGTAGTGTTGCTTCCCTCAGTTAATACTGAATTATGTATACAACTGGAACAGCATCAGTAGGAGAAAGTGGAGTGTATGTATACTCCTGTTTCTGAATATCCCTATGACCAGGTGATTACAGTGCTATCAAAGCTTCCTGAGTGGAAAAAGAAAGTACCGGCCAAAATGTCGATTATTTGTAGAACTAATCTCAGATCACAGAAATTTTTGCTTAGTTTTTGGTTTTCTATTTGATAGGCTTCCAATTGTTAGGTTTAATTTAGCAAAATTCATCTTTGTCTTCTCTGAAGCACCTACTTTATCTTACAAGCAGAGACTTAAGCATATCCTGCTAATAAATCAGTTTTAGACCTAAAGCTGAAAAATGTTTAAACAGCTAATTAAATGTGGTGATATTTATTTCAGCATATTTCCAGCAGAAGGCATAAGGACAGAGTTGCAGGAAAGCCGATGAAACCTAAATATAGTCCCTACAACAAACTTCAGCGCAGCCCGAGTATTTTAGCAGTAAGTATTCGTATTTGTCATCACTGTCTGTGAGAATTTGTGACCTTGGGGACTCCTGCACAAAAACAAGAACATGACAGACCTGACACTTCCACAGAGTTTCTCCCCCTGCAGGCTGAGTGTGCACTGGGATCAGATTTTAAGGTAGTTATGCATTCTGTCTGCTCAGTCAGAGGCACTCAGACAGCAGCGTGAGAGTTATTTACTGCTAGGACGAAAGGAGTAATCAGCAGAATGCGGAATGAGCCGTGTGCCTGGTGGAAAGGTGGGAACTGTGCTGCGTTAATGCACTTCCCCTTGAAGGCTGAAATGCATATACGCTTTTTCTGGGCACTTGAGATAACTCCCAGTTATGATGGATGCTGTCAGGGAAAACGATGTCAGGTCTTAAACTGTAAAAATACTGATGTTCATCCTTTGCATATAGGAAACAAAGTGCTGGGTTAGATGTGCAAAGGCGCTCTAAGGAGTTCAAGAGACCTGATGGCCTATCTGCATACTTGGGTTATGTCTGTCAGCAGCTATCAAAACACGACTCCTCCATTTGTGCCCCCCAGCCATCCCCCTTTCACACTACCTGCGTTTCCAAGAATTCCCCAAGCTGGTTCTGCCTGTCAGAGGTAGACAAGGTTCAGGCCAACTCTAACTCAGCAGAGACCGTGTGTTTATTTGCTCATGACTCAGCTTGTATTTTGTTCATTAGGGAAGAGTGCATGCCATCTAAGGTACGAAAACGATTTATAGGTTGGAAGGAGAAAAGAAGAAAATATGTGTGTGCAAGAGTAAGCGTGTGGAAAGCCTTTAAACTGAAATATTAATGTCTCTCTGTAATTGTATAGAGCTGAATGAAAATGCCATAGGCTTTCTGTACGTGTCCCCATTCAGTAGGTTCTGCACACAGTAATCTTGTTAACTTCTGTAATACATCATTTTATAATGTAATGGGTAAGAAGAGACCTGCATAAACAAAAGAAGGATGAGAGTATCTCTGCCCACACATACGCGTGAAACCTGCCATTTTCCGTGCAAATGTACTGTATAGATTCCTGGTTAGCTATTTTCACCTTGAGTGCAGCCCCATTGTAGTTATGAAAAACAAAGGATAATACATTCAGAACAAACTTTTTACAGCATTGATCTTTATATATGTGTGTGTGTGTATATATATATATATATGTATACAGAGATCTATGTGTGTGTGTATATATATATATATATGCAGAATGAGAGAGGAAAAAAAAAAAACTGCTCTGCATTAACAGGGGAATAACTGGCTGAATTAATACTGGTTTCCAATCTCTAACCTCTGTACTTTTCTAAGCATTTTTTTTTCAAGTGTAGATAAAGGAGGAAAATCTAACTTCTGTATTTCAGTCCTGGTCATTTTTATTTATTTCTTGAACAGTAATGGTTTCTTTCATGTAATGTTACTCATTTGCAAATTATGCTTCCTCTTAAATTCCGCTGTGACTGCCCTTACCCTCAAGAGATTTATATGCATTTAAACATACCATTTGTTGCTTAAATTGTCCTGGGAGTAAGAAAACGTGGGTAAAATTTCAGAACAGCTGAAAGGCTTTTGTGGAAAACTACAGTGTGCACTTGGTCAGGGTTAATGTTGCCCCTCATGTAAAACTGGGCATGGGTTTACACTGATATTTTTGGGTTTGTCCATTTGTTTCGCTGCAGGCAAAACTTGCATTCCAGAAGGACATGATGAAGCCACTGGCACCTGCTTTCCTCTCCTCTCCTCTCGCTGCGGCTGCTGCTGTGTCGTCAGCGCTGTCCCTTCCTCCCCGACCTTCTGCCTCCCTGTTCCAGGCACCTGCAATTCCTCCGGCTCTCCTCCGGCCAGGCCACGGTCCCATCCGTGCAACACCCGCCTCAATCCTCTTTGCGCCCTACTAATTGCAGCGCTACAAAGAAGAGCTAGCTCTGGCCAGTAGAAGGGTAAAAGGAAAGCAAGAAGGGGGTCAGTACTTTAAGAAGTCCTTCTCTTTCAAAATGCCATCCAGTGCGACACCTCAACCAACCACACCACCAAATCCATCACCGACGGGTACTGCGTCAGAGTAGTAGAGTCTAGACTGGTAGAGCCTGGATAGTTCTCTCTCTATCTCCTTGTCAATGTCTCTCTTTGTTTTAATCCAAATAGTGGTTTACTAAAAACTCAATTGCTCAAAGAATTATACTGGTAAAGATTCATGCATCTATTAATGGTGGTGGTTTTTTTAAAATGTGTATGATGCACCTTGGAAACAAGAAACGTAAAATATTTTCCTGACTGACTTGAAAACTAGGGTCTTCCTTGCTCACACTTGTGTAAATAGGTCTCTGAAACCAACGGGGTATATTCTAGTGTGAAAACAGGTAGATGAACCAAGTGCTTAATTGTGGATAACATCTTAAAAATGAATTGCGTCCTTTTCTTTTCCATGTGCTCTTGTTGACAGGGATTGTGTGCTGTTCTAGACCCCAGTGCTGGTGTATCTTGTGTAGTACTAAAGATGTATCACATGTCTGATTTTAAAAATTTTAGTTTCTGTGCAGAGGTTTGGAAGCAATGCAGCGCTGAGGCTTTTTTTTTTTTTCATTATTTCTTTTGTGTCACACTATTTAGAGAGATTAAAAATAGAAAGCCATATAACATATAGTTAAGATTACTACTTGTTTGCTACCTTTGTTTAACTTATTTTGTTGCTTCCTCACTGGTGTTGCTAAGCAATGTTTAAAGAGAAAAAAAAAGCTTTACAATTGCACATTAGCACAGCTCCCGTGCATTGCTCGAGAAGACAACAGATCCATGTATTTGTATGTAAAGATCCTTTTTCTTCATTTCTAACTAGTTTCCTTTGTAACGATGCTGCATAATGTTGTGGCTCCCTAATGCAATAATGTACAGAACATAAAATATTTATAATTGACTGTCTTTTCTGTTTACTAAATATATTGCAGTAATGCGCCACCTCTTGTTAGCTCCCCAACCCTTTTATAAAGGTGATGTCAATATGTAGTACTCAGACTGAAGTCATTATGTGATAATGGGGACAACAGGTGGAAGAAAGAAAAAAAAGAATTAACTTTTAGAGCATCTTTATCTGCAATCCATAATAGTAAAATGTCTGTGTATTTTTTTAAATGTACCTTTTCAATAAAAGAGTAAGAAAAAATATAGATGCTTCCTGTGTTTGTTTATTAGAGGACAGAAAAAAAAATGCCTTGAACAAACAAACGTGGCTAAGAAAACTCTTCAGGACCCAGCAAAGCATTAGAGTTGCAGTAAAGTATAATTAGAGGCGCTGTAGTCCCTTACATCTTAATGTCTTTTCCTGCTACATCTTGTGGCAGCCTTTACTGGCGCAGTTCTGTAACAGAGCTCTAGACGTTCAGTGCTTTGGGGCCTGAAAGAAGCAGTGGAGCCGGGTGGGTGATGGAGCCGCGTGGGTGATGGCGACTTGTTTTTTCCCTGCCTCAGAGGCTGCCGTGGGCTGGGCCTGTCTCACGACGGGCTGTCTTTAAAACCAAAACGTGGGAGCAGGTCCCTGTGCAGAAGGGGCCTGCTAAAGAGCTGGGGCTGTTCTGTCGAAAACATTTCTTTGTCATTGCTGAGTACGAAGAGTTAACTGTCAGGCTGTTTTCATTAATATAAAGCCAACAGGGCTGTTACAAATCCACAAAAGCCAAGGAATTAAAATGTCAGGAACTTGATAATCCAGAATGTATAGAGCAACGTATGCCCTGAGGTGGCAATGTACTTGAGGGCAGTAACTTGTGGGCCAGTCTCCACGAAGACAACAGATTCTCCTGGAAGCGCTTTCCAGCCATGCAGAGGACAAGGAGGTGACTGGGGACAGCCAACATGGGCTTACTAGGGGCAAATTGTGCCCGAACACCCTGGCTGCCTTGTGTGGTGAGGTAACTGGCTGTGTGCCCAGGGAAAGAGCCGTGGATGTCATTCCTTTGACTTCAGCAAGGCCTTTGACAGAGCTCCTCATCTGATCCTTTTAGATTTGCAGAAGAAACAGATGGGTGGGCTATAAGGTGGGTAGAAAAGGTGCCTGGGCCACCAAGCTTGAAGAGGAGCAGCAGTTTTCTGTCTGTGTGACAGCCAGGTAGGAGTGGTGGTCCTCAGGGGTCAGTAACACTTAACGAAACATGCACACGGGGAAGGAGCGCACCCCAAGGAAGTTTGTGGGTGGTGCCAAATTTGGATATCCAGTTTTCCAGTCAATATCCTGAAAAGCAGAGCTGCCATTCGCAGATTCAACAATCTGGAGAAATGATTCGACAGGAACCTCATGAAGTCCTAGACAAATGCAAAGTCCGCTCCTGGGGCGGACCAGCCCAGCGTTGCAATGTCACAGGCAGTAGTGTTGCGGGCTGGGGACCCGCTGCGTAGGAAAGATCGCAGCAGAAAACACCTGGGGCCGTGGTGGAGGCGCCGGCCGCGCGGCTGCAGCGCGCCCTTGTGGCGGCCGCGCTGAACTGGGTGTTGTGCGGCACGCGCGAAACGCCGCGGGCCTCGCGCCCAGGGACGGCATGCCCCGCGTACGAGGCTGCGCCCGGGACACGGTGTCTGCTGGGGGCCTCCGGCACCAGAGACATTGACAAACCAGAGCAAATTTAGAAGAGCACAAAAATGGTTAGCAATTGCAGTATGTGAAATGGCAGTACCTGAGAGAGCTGGGCTGGAGAAGCTAACGCAGTTCTGGTCGCTGTCCTGCACTGTCTAGCGAAGGGGTGTAGAGAAGGAAGGACCAGGCTTTCCTTGGAGGAACACAGCGCACAACCAGGGCATGACAGGCGGCAGTCACAAGCTGCAGAAAAGACTGTTCTGACCGAATATGATAAAGTTTCCATAGTAAAAATGGATGAAAATGGAACAGGTTGCCCTAGAAGGCTGTGTGATGTCCATCCTCGGAGAGACTTCAGCCGGATAAATCCTCAGCACCCTCATCCAGCACTGAGTGCTCTGAGCAGGAGGCTGGACACAGTCACCTCCTGAGGGCCCTTCCTCAGAAATAGTTCTGTAGTTCTCAAAGGTCAAAAGGTCTTCTGGTGAGTAATTGCATTACAGGCTAACTAGGAGCAGAAATAAACTGCGGAGCAGCGAACGATAACTCTTCATCCATAACATGGTGGGGTCCTGCTCTGAAAGGCTGTGGAAGAGCAAAGGCAAGCACCCTGCCTGCAGCGTGCTGAGGAAGGGCGGCGAGCAGACGCATGTATGTGGAGGGGGGTGAGGGCAAAGCCAGAGGGTGGGGAAAAGGTTCTACTGTAATGTTTTGGTTAGGTTTTGCAGGGAGCTAGGACTATTTTTCAGGAAAAAAAAAAAAAAAAAGACATTGCAGTAGTTGAAATGTAAGATGATGGAAGACTAGATGATCTTTGCTAAAACTAACCTATTTTCACAAACGTTATTTGGCTAGATGAGCTGAAACTGTTTAATCAAAAATATGTTTTGATGGAAAATTTCTCACCAAATCTCAGTTACATCTTACGTTCACAGCAGAGCATATTCCATCATGCATTAAGCACCATGGCTAACACCGGCAGCACCTGGAGCTCTCGCTGCAGGTGTCTGGGAATAATGGACTGTTTTGGTTTTGAATTGCATATTTCTTCTTTTCACTGTCGGACCTTAAAAGGTAAATATTAATTTTTAAAAATCATCATGTTTTTAGACAAGCATATCATGTCCATTTAAGGGATATGTTGGCAATCAAATGAAGTAGCAGCAAGAGGATGCAATAAAATAGGAAAAAAGTACTGTGTGCACCAGAAAATAAGGCTGCTGCTGGCTGAATCTGGTGACTAAGCACTGGCTTGTGTAGGTAAGATGCCGATTTTAAAAAGGGGTGCCTGCTAACTCAGGCATAAATTAGCGAATGATTTCTGTGTCTGCAGAACTGGTCAACAAAATCCATATAACATAGATACGCTGTCAAACATAAATTCCCTGTACAAATATTTTCTCTCTGAAAACAAATCTAGGTCCACACATTAGAACAAACAGAAATAATTCTTTTCATCCCTCTGAAATAAGCAGAGGCAAAGTATTGTGGTTTTATTCTGCAAGCCAAGTGAAAATGGAATCGAACTGGAAGGTAGAGTTTACACCATAGCTCCTAGTTATTTTTCAGCAATTGTTAAGAAATATTGGAATGCCTTCACTATTTGAGTAAACTCTTTGACGGATAAGGGCAAGGGCATGTTAAGAGGGTAGGTGCGAGGTATAATGATTCCTATGAATTGGGGAAAACAGTAGTTAAATGTATTACATCAGAAAAAAAAAAAAAAAGTCTCATTTCTGTTGTGCGACGGAGACAGGATCAGGCCCATCCCTTTCCCTGAGACCGAGCAGGTGCCGGTATCTGCAGCGGGGTTGTATTTTTCGTTGAGACATTTCTCGGGAACAGCCTATGACTCCATCTTGCACAAAGTGCCAAAGCAGCGTGGGGCAAAGGAGCGCTGTGCCCTCGCGCCGCGCCGGGGAAGGAAGGGCAGGCAGCCCCGCCACCCGCAGCAGCGCCCGAGCCGCGGCCGACCCGACGCGCAGGCTGCAGCAGGAGCGGGGCTGCCGCCTTTGGGCCGGCTTTGTCCTTCAGAGAAAGGACCAGCTCGACTGCAGTGGGGTTGAAACACGTTGGTTAGGAGGTGCTAGGGAGTTTGAGCTGCTTTCCAGAAATTTTAAAATTTCTGCACAGCTTTCCCATCTGTGGGGCTGGATGCCCCACCCCCCCGTTTTTATGCCTTTGCCATAGGCTGCTCCATAGTCCCCTGTCACATCAATTACTACCCATAGTAAGTAAATAAATAAATAAATAGATCCCCCTGGAAACACCTAACTACTCGCAGATGTTCCCTGTCACTATTTACTTACACCTATTTAAAAGGAAATTAGTGGAAACCTGAGGTGCTTGGTATTTAAATTTTCCCTCCTGTAGGCTCTGCCCACCTATAGGAAGTGATGCTCCATCAGCAGGGGGAAGAGGCAGGTTTGTGTCTCTGTCCCCTAGAAGTGGCCGTGGGGATGCGGCAAGCGGGGGAGCTCTGGCTGCACCGGGGCGGTTGCTGAGCAGGTGGCAGGCGCAGGGCGGTCGGCGGCGTTTAGGGTGACGTGTCCATGAAGGTAGGTTGTCAAAATGCCGGTGTTGGTGTTACACTGTGAGCAAGTGAGAATTCAACTGTGATTAGCGATGCGCTTCTGCATGGTGACTGAAGCAAACTGTAGCTAAAGAGCTAAACTGAAAAGCTGCTTGATAGATGGGTATCTTACGGAGTGAAGGTCAGAGGGCCCTCCTCCAGCACGAAGGACAGGACCCTGCTCCAGCGCAAGGACTTCCCCTGCCCTGCTCTGCTGGCGCCTCCTCTCCTGTCAGCATGGTTTCATCAGCTAAGATTGTATTTGCACATCATAACCCTAAAATAGTGCTGATTTTTTTTCTGGTTCTGTACTTTTAACTGCTGGGTTTGATTCTCTGACTTGGAAAAGCCACACTGTAAAATAAGCTTCCCACATGGCACACTTAGATTTACTGTCAGCGTCTCTAGATTTGGCAAATGTTCTGAGCCAAGGAGTTGCCACAAAGTGGTGAAAAACTTGACCGGTCCTGCTTGCTTCCTTCTCTTAGTATGTTCATTGAACATGTTTCCTCGAAAGCAAACGTTCGGTTCCAGGCTTCTCTAGTAATACACAGTATTGATAATGAAAGGAACTTTAAGACTAAGGAAATTTGTCAAACATTTACAAACATTTCAGTAAAGATATTGCCCAGCACCAAAGGAAAATGTATTCTTTGTGGTGGGAGGGAAGGATGGAAGAATTTCTTATTCTGATACCTTGGCATTATTTGACCTTGACACAAGAAGAAATACAAAATGCCTATTGCATATTGTTCCTAGGGAGACAGCTATAAAGAAATGGAGATTACAGATAAAACATGGGCTTCTTAGCATATTGGTACAGAAATAAAAGAGAAAAACTGAATCTTTTACATCATGTTCTTAGTTTGATCTGACACTTGTTTGTGGCTTGGATGAAATCTTCCACCGCTAATGCAAATCTAGTAAGCTGATGACAATTTTTGAATGAAGTAACTCTTCATATAGGAATAACACTTATATAGTTACAATACAAAATTCAAGCACAGCATAGCTACTTTAGAAACTGTAATCCTCCTGAGACTTTATCAACAACACCAGACATTGTTTAGAACATCTCACATGGAAAGTCTATCTCTGCCTTGACTATGTTTTAAAGTATCTGATACTTCCAAAACATGCATAGAGCTTTTCAAAGGGCTTGAGGAGAGGCTAACGGAAGCAAAGCCGAAACAGCAGAAAAAAGTGTGTGGGTGTTTTTGTTGTTGTTATTCATTTGTTTGTTTTAAGAAAATATGAAACAAAAAGATGAAGAACTTGTCTTTTCACGTTCTATGT
>VZSV01000050.1:1170968-1189063 GCA_013398735.1 Nothocercus julius | reverse complement strand
TGTGTTTGCAGAGAGTAGTAAAGGATTTTCTCTCTGGAATCTCCAGAAAGGTCAAATCTTGCCTTAATAAATGTATGCTTCAGGAACATAAACCTCATTCTTTAGGACATCACATTAATATTTATTGGGAGCCTGAATACTACAAAAACAAACAAACAAAAAAAGGTCATTTGCTACACAGATTTCTGTGTGCTGGTTAAACTGGCTTAAATCCGGTTTTGCTCGGGAGTGATTACAAATCGCTCCCATTATGATAAGCCTGCTAAGCAGGGCACTCATATTCCAATTAATTCCTATAGCTTGGATTAATGTATATGTACATCTTCCTGCTTTGACTAATAGCTAGGGGTAGCCAGAATTCTTAAATAACAGTATTTCCAAGGGAAACCACCCACTTATGCTGATAGTAGGCTGCAATGAGCCACTAAATCCAGCAAAGTGAGTTAGGGCCAGGTCCAGAATGAGTGCAGTGATGTTTGCATAGTGCTAGCCCTTGCCCAATAAACCCTCTGGAGTACCAACTACCTTTGATTATAGAGTTACTGGGTAGGAAAAGATAAGATTAGAGATAGCTATTAGTAATCTTGGCAGCTTTGTAGGGAGGAAAAGAGAATGTACACAGAGTAGCACCTGGGGAAGGGGGAAAAAAAAAAAAAAAAAATGACGTATCCACAGAAGATACAAAGTAGAATCACCAAAATACCTCCAGCTTTTTGAAAATGTGGAGAATGCTGATGGCAGGCATGCCACCAGAAGGTGCAAAGCAATGTATTTTATCAGCCCCAGCTGCGGCTTCTTCTTGATGTTGTAGGTGGTGACACTGGCCGAGGTGGAGAAGACTCTGAGGAGGCTACTTGTCTCCCTGTGGAGATGCTGAAGGGAAGGGAAGCATGTGTACGTGTTTGAGGAAATATGAAGAGTGTGCTCAGTTATAACTTTATAGCTTAAATCTTTGAGGAACTTTCTGGGCCAGATGGTACGAGATTGGTCTTCATGGACCTCACCTGACCCCAAATCAACAGAAACTTCTTTGTTTTCCTAGAGCTGATTGCATCTGATAACAGAATCACTATTCAGCTGAAGAACTTTGCACCTCTACACAGTATCGGCAAAACTGTGGTAAGTCTGGAGGGATAAGTATTATTATTGTTTTTTATTTTTTTAAAAAAAGCTTGGAGGTGTCTGTAGTAATCTTAGCTTCTGGAGATTTTTTTTTTGCTTGTTTTTCCTTCTGACAGGTATTATTCTAAAATAGAAAAATATTATTTCATAAAAGCTCACTTAAGCCTCACGGCCTGAATCTTTAGAAGTCTCATCTCTGTGCAAATGGGAGAATTATGAGGAGAGAACTAAACGATCTGCATAAACCATTTCCCCAGCTCTCCTGATGGGGTAAAACCGCAGAGAATAAAGTGCTCCCCGCTCTCTGTTATTGGCACACAGGGAAAAGGAGGCTATCAGGAAGCTCCATTTGCATAAGCTTTCAACCTTGTGATGCTTTGGGAGCCATCAGAACGAGAAACAAATTTAAAAACTAGTTCTATAGTGAAACTGAACTTACTGTGGAGTTGAGTTCAGAGCCTGTCTCCTGAGGAAGATTCTCCAAACAATACACAAGTTCTTCCCAAAGCTGAAGCAGGAGGATAGCAAATCTGGATAAGCTCCTCAGAGCAAAACAGCTCTGAAATGAGCCCAGTTGGATAATGTGAAGGACAGGGTCAGCCAGCACTGCTCTCCTGCACAGCGCTATGCACTGAAAACCACACATTTGTTCCAGAAGTGGTTGCTAGCGGTGTATATGTCTGCCCTGCAAGGAATCAAAACAACAAAGTATTCTAAAACTAGCTTAAGGGAATATATTATATGTCATCATAAGTAGCATTGCCAGGGCCAGTGTTCAGGCTGAAGTTGCGTTTCTCTATTAATGATAATCTCTCTCTTGCTTTCCTCCCCCTGCCTCTACAAAAAGTGTTTGGGAAAAGGGAATTACTTTCGAGGGCTCCCAGGGGATGTATTAGTGACTCCAGAAGACCTGGCAGAGGGTCTGAACTCAAAATATCAGCTAAGAACCCCTGAGATATACTGAACTGGTCTTTTTTCCCCCGATTATTACAACCAGCTTGGAGAGGGCTTATGTTATATGAAGCTCTTATTTCTTGCTAACACATGCTCGTACACACAATGGCATTCCGCTGAACTGTATCCAGAAAATTAATTATACTTCGGAAGGATTTTGGCTTTCTCTGAGGACAGTCTCTATTTTTTTTAATGTGAGAGAACTCTTTTGTCTGCGTTCAGCAAATAGGTGCAGCAAGGAAATACTTCCCTGGGAAATTCCTACGGGGGATAAGATGCACAAAGATCTCGGTGCTGCAGTCCAAGATAAACAGAACAGTATAGTATCCTTAGCAAATGAAAATGCAAATGATAGAAAAGTAGAGGAGGCAAAAAATATATTCCCTGGCCTGAACATCCAGGGGGACCAGAAGGTGCCTGACAAGCACATTATGTGCAGGCTCCTGCTAATTGAGTGTTATCTGAATTGCTTGCGGCTGTCATTCCATGACCAAATGTATTTACTGAAATGCCAGTAGTTCCTGAGAGATGATGCACTTATCAGAGAAAACTGTGGGTACTGCAGGGAGATGATGAGCAAACAGTAACTGACTGAAGAAATGTCAGGAGGACTCCTGTACTTATCAGGAATTGGTCCCTCAAACCTCATCAGCCTGGGGCTACTAAATTATCAGTTAGGGTCAGAGAATCTAATTAGAGTTGTCTTCACTGTTTACATGAGTTACCATTGCTGTGCCTGGCCCTTCTCCGTTTTAATAGGGAACAACTGTCTAAGCTGTAAGAGTTAAGAGCAACCCATCCCTCAGGATGTGGAAAGGTAGCTGGTAAAGAAGGAAATACTTTTACAAATACTGAAGAAATAGCAAGCTAATTCTATGAGCCACATGAAGCCGGGGGAAAAAAAAGAAAAGGATTAAAAAAAAAAAAAAAAAAAAAGGGGGGGCCAGGCAAAAGGAAAGGGCGAAAAAAAAAAAAAAAAAGATAAATTGCCTGCCCTCTATAGGAGGGAGAAAGGATTCAACAGATGGCTTCTAGAGCAAGGAGGAAAGATGAATACAGAAAGAAGAGTAGAAGTACAGAAGAAACATTCTTGTGAAGAAACATTCTGCAAAACAAGGAAAGTTGGAATCACAGAGGGACAGAAGTAATTATGCAGAGGAGAAAAAAAGGAAAGGATAAAACCTTAAAGGTGAGAAAAGCCTGAATAAACAAGAAAAAGGGAAAGAAGAAAAGCTGTATCTAGTGTTTACACTAATGTTTAGCCTACAAGCAGCTGTGTTGTGATCCCAGGATGCAGCTTGATGGTGCCAAGCTACCGTTTGGATACCCCTAAAGCATTTCTCTTTCATTTCCATCCATTTGTCTTTGGCTGCAACTAAACCATAGATCTCTGAGGAACATGCAAACGTAAGGACCCTTACAAAATAAATGCATCTCTGAAATGCATAGTTATATTTTGCAGATACATCTTTCAAGTCTTCTGGCACATGTGATTTTTATGCTTCCAGGTTGCTGCAAATCTCAAGTATATTTTTAATCCTTTTAGTACGTATTAAAAGTACGTATTAATGTTTATTGTCAGCTAGAGATCAGAACAGATTATTTGATTTCCACAGTCTATTCTGCTGGGAGAATCAGGTTTTATGGAGTGAAACAAATGATTTTATCTAACAAATTCTATTTTCAATTAGAAAGGAACAGGTCCTTTGAAAAAGAACCCCCCCAAACTCTCCAGACTCCGGCTTGCACCAAGGTTTCCCACTGCTGGGAATGGTCCGTGCCCGCTGTGGCATCCCCTGGCGCAGCTGGCAGTCATGGATAGGCCCCGCGGATAGCGCGGCGCTGGGGATGCCGCTCCTGCCTCCCGTCCCGGGGCCGCGCGCAGGCTGTGCCGCCAGCAGCATCAGTGGCGCCGCAGCGGCGGCACCGCTCGCGTCCTGGGGGCGTTCGAAAGAGCGCGGCCCTGCTCCGTGCTGCGACGGCTGCCAGGCTGTACGTGGTGCGAGACAAATAGCAAGGGCCGCTCGAATAGAGAGGGTGGGGGGAGAGCAAGAGATGAAGAGGCCTTGGCACGCAGGGCCTTGTCAAAGTGCTGACTGGTGGTTTCAGTTTCTGCAGTATTTTAGGGTGGAGAGGATGTTCCCAGACCTGTCCCTGCTGAGCTCCCGGGAGCGTGCGGAGGGGAAGGGGGCTCTTTGCTGCTGGCCGTTAGGGCTCTGCTCCCTTCCTGCGGTGCTTCCCGCACCTGCGGGGACACGTGCGACCAGCTTCGAGATGACAGGGCTCTGAAAAGGGAATGACTGGCCCCAACAGTGGTATTTTTCTCTGCATTATGGACTCATTCGTTTTGTATCCTCTTATAAATGAGGTTCACTTTAGATTTGTTGTCCCAACCCTGAGGACTCTATGCAGCTCCTGTTGGTGTGGAATTGATTGGAAGATGACTTCTGCCATGGGTTTACGCAGACAAAACTCCACAGTGTATAAACCCCACTAGAAACTGCTGCGAGGGAGCTTTAGATGATCCCAGAAGAACTGTGCTACTTATGAGCCACTATGGATGAGTAACATGCTTCCTAAGTAGAGGGAAATTGCTCCCATCCTAGTGTTGTGATATCTCAAAAGAAAAAAAGCAGAGGAAAAAAAAAAAAAAAGAAACCTTCGGAGGGGGGCAATGGTTTCTGATATGAGAGCAGGCAGCAGTTTTAACTGCCAGTAGGAATGAGGAAGAGGTGTGTTTATCGTCAAACTTGACGCACACTGGGAGAGAAAGAGCAGACTCTAAAAGGAGCCCAATAGAGATGTGAAGAACCTTGCGGTTTTTGACATATTTGTCCTCTTGACATGAGAGGACTTCGTATAATCATCTTGGAGCCAGGGACAGATCACAGCTTTGTTACTGAAGCAACAAAATCGAGGAGTATGGATGTGTCCTGAAGTACCCGGGAATATACACACATAATAGAGCTTAAAAAGAATTTCTCTTTTAATATAAATGCAACAGAAATTGTCCATCTCAGGAAATGGAATGTAATGATAAGCTCTGCTTACTATTATGATGACTGATTTCTTAATCTACACCATAATTTATGTTCATAGAAGGTTTCAGCCAGGTCATTTATTTTATCTCCTACTTTGCTGTTTCAAGAACAAACCAGGAGGATAAGCTACAATTTTCTCTCATTTTAGCTAACTGCAATCCTGATGGCTCCAGGGAAGAGCTGCCCATCTCCAGAAGAGGAGGCGGCCTTGGCTGGAAGGAGGAGGATGAGCCTGAGGCGCTTGCTTCGCCCTTGCTCTTACCAGTGAGATCTTTCTCTTTGCAATACACGGGCACGTCACACTACGGGGGAAGTTGTGCAGTGGTAGTGCTGGGTGTAAACTGGGGCAAATCAGCTCATATGAAAGAGGTGGAGGGCGCAGAAGCTGTCGCTTGATAAGGCAGGGTAGGAAGCTGCAGGGCAGGAGGACTGAGGAGGCAGAGCTGCTTGGAAGGTAGCTAAACAGAGGTTATCTCTTGTATATTCCCTTATCTCGCTGTTACCCCTTCCCTTCAATTTAATACTGCTCTGCTATCTGGGTCCCTTTGCCATTTACAGGTGGGGACCATTAGCTCCCTGGGAATGAAGCCACTTACCTCAGTATTTCCACATTTCAGGCTATATAGCTGAGATGTTTATTGGCAACCTCTGAAATTGGAACCCAACCTTTTTTGCTGTCAGGAAAAGCCTGAAAGCAGGGTTGCATTCCCCCCCCTTCATAAATATGGTATTTCTACAATTTTGCATTTAACATTTGGATAATAAGCCCTAAAAAATACTCGAAAAAGAGGGAGAAGTCCCACATGCTGCCAAATACTTCCATGTACTGCAGAGCCGCAGCGAATCTTCAAATTTGTTCTTCAGGAATGCATACTCATGCCCCCCTTCTTACATGAGCTGCCATGAGTGCCCTGGCTATTGCTCGCACACGTAAGGTCAGCAGCTTCCTAGCAGCTGCTCAGGGCACCCAGCACTATGTTAAAAGCTTCTGCGGTGCTCAAAACCTTGGTTCTACATTAAGTCATGGCTTTACAATGTCCAGTAGGATTTAGCAAGAAGACAAGGAGTGATGGGTAACCTAAGATCACTGCGAGTGAGAAGATCACATCCCTTCCCACTCTCATGATCTTGGCGTGAAATATCCTGGAGCCCTTCCTGGGTGTAAGATTCTATTCAGTTGTTCCAAGTTTCCTTTAAAGAGGGGAAGAAAGCATGAAATACCAGCTCCTGTGCCTACCCTGGCTGCCAGCTACTGCTTGTGGGAAAAATTAAATAGATTGCACTTTCATTTTTGTCATCTGAAATGACTGGTAGGCCACCCAGACAGTGTACTTGAGTTCTTCCGACTATGCTAAGTTTGAAAAATAAAGCAAAGAAATTGCAGCTTGACACAAGTTGCTGATCATTGATGTACTAAGCCCACAATTGGTTTAACCTACTTATATTTTTCATTTAAATATGCATGACTTTCTGCATTAATAATATGTGAAAGCACACCTTGAGAAAATAAACCTTGTTCTTCCTCAGAAAGACAAAGTTTATCTTAACACTGCAAGGTATAGTCTCTGCCTACTTCTATATGCATATACAGCAGAAATATAAACCCCAGGCTGCAGTATTCAGTGGTCAACAAGCTGCTTAATAGTAAAGTAGCATTTCTGTAACAGCCTGTAACATATATTATTTTCGTGGTAGAGAATGCTCATCTCTCATTTCGCTTACCATACTTTCCTAGCTCATTTTCCAATGTCAAAATTTCTAAGTAATCGTCTGTTACTTTGAACAATATAAAAATAGCATGTCATTACCATTAAGCACCAACTGCAAAGATTTAATTTTAAACCATTTCTCCTTTCCCTAACTGAAAAAAATGGCTTTGCGATAATTTTTAACCTTTCATCAGCATAATTGCAGGATAATTAACAATGGTTAAATAATTAGAACCTGAGAGATTTAAAAATTATTACTGAAGTATATATTTCACTGGAGTGGTGACATACATAAATCTGTGTTTCAAGATAAAAGCAGTATGTATTCAGCAGTGTCAGTAGAGGATATTTACATGAGCCATATTTTCTGATATATGTGCTTATGCTTAGTCACTTATATGGTCCTGGTCCCCCTGTAAAGGCCCAAAGACCATCTCACTCCTGACAGCTCTCAGCAAGGAGACTTCTTTCAGAAAACTTGTGTGCTAAGTGGGGCCCGGGGTCAGCTTCCCCCAGGTTATTTTATAATACTTTGCAATGACTTCATTTCCACCAATACAGCTTACTTATTCCACAGTGGAAAACAGCATAAAGACCATAAAATCCCTTTCTATTTTTGTAGCAGAGGTTGAATATTTCCCTGCTTCCATTATCTGAGCAGATGAGTTTGCCGGCCTTCTTTGCTGTTTTTCCATTCTTCTCAATGAACTCCATATGGTGATTTCAGCTATGCCTTTTCTACACCCTTTAGAAGCTGACAGTAACCAGCCTCTCCATCCTGTCCCACCTCCGTGAGTCATCAGGATTTAATCACGATTTAGTGCCTCTTCTTTGTCTCTTAACCAAGGCATCCTCGGAAGCTGCACATGAATATGTGGGGATCCTGATGAGCTGCTAATATAGGTTATCAACACACTCTTGCCTCTTGTTTCCGACATTCCCATCCATCCTGCAATGCTACTAATCTCAGCCTTACTTTTAAAAAAAATCTCTGCTTAAGTAGGATAGGCATGGGAAGGAACTGTGGGTGTTTACTGGTGGGGACAGAGGAGCAAGGGTAGGAGGAAGCATGGGAGCATGATATGTGGAGCATAAATCTGTCAGACACCCTGCTGCTCTCACAATATACATATATATGTATTTTTAATTTTGGGGGAACTAGCGCATGCAGCGCTGCAGTGACACCACTAAGTCTCCCAAATCGTGGCTCTGTTTACTCATATTTTTCAGATCCTTCTCAAGTTCATCCTTTTTATACATGAGCTTGTCTTTCCAGTAGGTGAAGCCATGAAAAGCTCTCCCTCTCTTTGGAGTGTGTGTATGTGTCTTATATGTAATCACTTAACATCCTTCCTTTCTTTAATCTCTTCAGCTGCATCATGTACCTTTAGCGGTGGAAGGGAGGCTGCAGCCACAGGCTGTTGCAACTCCCTTTTGGACTGCAATTTCCCCTGGTTTCTTTCTGGTCTCACCCAAACTTCTCAGCAGCTGCTTCCTTCTTTCCATATGCTGTCATCCATCTCTGTGACATTGATTTTCAGTCGAGGCTTATTTAACTGTACCTTCAGGGTATGGGAGGGAAGAGTATGAGAGAAGCTGGTTTTATTTATGTTTTCTATTAGTGCTTCCAGGCACTCGCTTTGCTGAATTACCAGTAGTGTCTATACAGTCCCAATAACCCTTCACGTCTGAGGTTTTGCTGGGATCTATTCAGATCAGGAGCACCTGGCTGGAAACAGTCAGAGGGGGCTCTGCAAGCTCCCATGAAGAGCAGGGATGCATCTTGCGCTTCAGCCCTCCTCTTCCTGCCGCAGCACTGAGCACAAAAGGGTCCTCAGCAGGCTTTGGTGCGCTCAAACACCTGCTCCAAAAATCTGCTGAGTGCCAGTGTCCCTTGGAGCACAGCAGCCCGTTAACGCTCGCTCTGGAAAATGTGGGTCTGATACTGACGCATTTGGTGTTCTTCTGACAGAAAATGCTCCAAATGCAAATTTTAATCAATGCTGTTTCCTTATAAATCAGTCCCTCTAGCTCCTTAATTATCAGTGCCAGT
The DNA here is from genome assembly GCA_013398735.1 of Nothocercus julius. Classification (NCBI taxonomy): domain Eukaryota; kingdom Metazoa; phylum Chordata; class Aves; order Tinamiformes; family Tinamidae; genus Nothocercus; species Nothocercus julius. The sequence goes on along the minus strand of VZSV01000050.1, from coordinate 1,180,184 downwards.
CTCTGAGTTGTCATTATACTCCTGATGTTGAGGCCTAGATTGAAAGCGGTGTCTTCCTGTGCTGCACAGCAAAAGGATTTGCTTTGCTGCTCTGCCAGGGATCTGAGCGTGCCACATGAAGCTGATTAGTGTGCTTGCCTCTCTCCCCTGCACAGGGCTCCATCACTGTGGCTTTCCTGCTGCAAAGCTACTTATTTTTTATTCTTCTTACAAAAAAATATCCTACATGATGTTTCCACAGTGTTGTCATTTATAACTATTTTTGAGAAATGACAAAGTGAAGCAAACATCAGGCTTATTTTATTATGCAGTTCATAAATAATGTGGCTATACCTGCTGTTTGCCTTTCCTCCTGTGCTATAACATTTTTGCAGCCTCTTGCTTCTTCATAGCAACATTAAATCTCTAGATCAATAAAAAGAAAGTGAATTTTCACTGGAATGGCTTTCAGACATCTAGGCTTTCAAAAGCACAGTGAAATAATTTCCCTCTCCAGTAAAATAGATGAGAAATTCTTTGGCAAGCAAATGCATGTACTGCTTTGCTATGTGTAATACAATGATAAAAATAAAGTATGATTCTTATATTATTGTTGTTTGGAAAATGATTGTATGCAACTTGTTTCCATTACCAATAAGCACAACTTATTCTATTAACAATGCAAAAATAATCATATGTGTTTATTAAGCTATTTAGTTTCCTTATGACTAGATGTCACTTTGCTATATCTACAGTATATGTAAAATCTATTACTGCTTGTGACTATTGCTAACAAAATAAATCGAAAATTTGATCATATTTAAGAAGTAAAATTCTCTCACTGCAATAAATCGTAAACATTTTGCACATTTTTCTACAATTTTTTTTGACTCTTTAAAGGGAGAGTCATATGAGGTTTCTTGGTTTTTTTTTTGCAAAGCTTTGAGAAAAATCTTTCCTTTTGCCTTTAAACATAAAATTAGAAATGCATATCATATTTTTAGCAGATAGTGCAGCAAGTCCAGCCCTTCAGAAGATCCTGCAGTTCATTAATGACTTTTGGAGGCATGCTCTGCCAGGAAAGGCTTAAAATGCAATTAAAAACAATGCACAGGAGTCACTGGCAAAGTAAAATGACTGTGCAGAATAGGAAAAACTCGAAAACGACTCAAGGGTAAAAATGTTAAGACCTAATCTGGAATAACCCCAATGACAGTATTTTATTTGCCAGCTACAAGGAGAGGAAATTTCAGGCTTTGATCTGCTTTTTGTTTTGCTTTTCTGCAGATCAGCTGCAGCAAATGACTAAAGCTGTGTATTTGTGCCCCCTCAGTGAGCGAAGTGAAGAAATGCCATGCATTTTGGTTATGGCCTGGGAAGTATCCAGCACTCTGGCTCTGGGAGGCAAAGCGCATTTGTTCAGAATAACACGGACCTGGCCTCTAATGCCTGCTTGAAAGGAAAGGGAAATTCAAAGATAGGTTTGTTGGTTTGAGTCTTGTTTCATGCAGCTAAAAACTCTTTTGTGCTATTCCAAAGGACTCTGGATAATTAAAAATTTCAGTTTAAATCATTTATATGGCTCATATATTTACATGGGGTGTGTGTGTGTGTGTGTGTATATACATATATATTCTGAAATCTAGACCACGTTTCTGCCAGAGGACCTATGGAAATGTTTGAAATTAATAAGGCTTACTTGTGGTAGTATCTACCTATGTAGATTTGATTACAGGATTTGCGTTTCAGTGTAAAATTAATAAGAATAAATCCAAGACTTTCAGTTATATAGAAAAGGTTCATTCTAGTTTGTGGTAAAAATAATAATACAAAGTAGGTCCTAATTCTGCAAACATTTTACTCAAATAAGCACCTTGCTATTTATGTGAGTGGTCACCCATAAATACAACAGAACTAATTATATTTATGAGGATTAGTAGAACTGAAAGCAGAATAATGAAAAGTGGTTTTTGTTTGTTTGTTTTCCTATTCTAGCCTATCAAAAATGGTTCATTTTTATTTTTAAAAGAATGAAAGAAGACATGTGTGACATCTTGGAGAATTGCTGTGCAGTTTACAACTTCTGAAGGATCCCAAAACATTTCTGTGTTACTAAACACATCAGTGTATGTGGAATCTGCCACTTGCTGCCAGAGATGTGACATACACGTCCAAAAACTGGAATACTGAAGGGGCACTAAACTAATCTGATCGGGCAGAAGCCATATGAGGAAGGGCACAGCAAAAGCTTAGAAAATCCCAGCTAGAAAAATTTGTTGGACAAGAGAAAAATCCTTGAAGACTTATGAAGTCAAGGGATCATACTGAGCATAAAGGGCTGTGAGAGCATTCAGACAGAAAAGCATTCATGAATCTACAGGAGAGATTTACTCTTTAACTTGGAGTAGAGTTTGATAAATATTTCTTTCAATGGGAGTATTGGCTTGATCAGCTTTGGGGAGAGGAAAGAAAATTATTTTTGCCTAGGGGAGGCTTAAAAGCTTGTAGCCTCTGCCTGCGGGGACACAAGCTTAGTATCCTTGTGTATATCAAACAGAAAGGTTCATTAGGACAATTTGCTGCATTGCCAAGATATGGAAGACTGGAATGTTTCTTGCCAGTTCTGAAAAAAATCCTGTTTTATATTTTGTTCCCCTATTTTACTTCAGGTTCTTAATAATGCGGCACTTATAAATACAGGATGGCATATTAGAAACAATTTGCCGTTAGGATAAAAAGGCAAAAGGCAGTCTGAATCCAGTTTCTCATTATAATTAGAGGACACATACAGTTTACTTATGCATGAAGTATAAAAAATAGATATGGTCTGACTGGAAAAAAAATTAGAAGAATGAAAACAATTACTTCATAAAATCATGTGCATCTAGTAGAGTCCCTGCAAAATGCTTAAGCAAAAGGGCCTTGCAGCTCTGCATTTACTGGGTTGTTTCAAACGCCTGTATCTTTGAAATATACTTCTGATTCGGCTAAATCAAACGTCTCAAAGTTCTTGAAATATGAGGCTATGTACAAAGAAGTGATACAAGTGAGCAATAGCCTTACATCAGTAGTATCTCAGAAATCAAGGCATCCATTAAAGAAACCTAGAACTTGGAAAGTCTTTGATCCAGACGGCCATTTCACTAGGTGTAAATGCAGCTTTCTTCTCACTCCATCTCAAAAGACAGTGCTGCAAAATCTGCAAAGGAAGAGAAGCACCGCTGTTCTGCTGCAGGCTGCCTTGCATGCTGCTGAAAACAGCCGCTCCTTGGCCGAGCAGTCTGACAGCAAACAGACACCTCGTGGTGGAAGGAGCTACAAAACACCTGCATCAGCTGGCTGGATTTCGTGGGTAGATATAGACAGGCCACAGCGATAGCTACATGCTCTGCACCAGGCTATCGAAAGCTTCAATCCTATGGAAATGGTTTCATCCCAATCCTGCATGTATCTCTGAAACTAAAAATAAAATAAAAGTGACAAAAACCTAGCTCTCGGTTCTGAAATATGAAGTAGATTTAAGCACCTTTAATACCGTTACAAGAAAGACACCATTGGAGCAATAAGGTACTCTCCAATATTTGATGCAGTATAAGAAATTGGATCATATACCATCAAAACATTTTAATTTCTTATCTGATTTAAGTACAGAAGTATTTTCTCCCGCTGCCATGCGCTAGAAGGAGCACTGCAGGCATACACTTGAGCTGCCTCTGACTGTGCTCCCCAAGCTTCCTTTCTTGTTTTTTTGTGTACATGTAGTAAGTTTCTTTATGGTTTGTGATACTCAAAGTAATACAGCATGGAATTTTAACTTTGTAATACATTGGGGCTTTAATCTATTCGATGATTCATGGGAAGAATATCAGGATTTTTAACGATCTGTTTTTCAAAGGATCACTTGCTGAAGTAAAATCTGCTATGAGTCTTCAAGGGAAGTGTAAATTTTATATAAGTTTTGTAAATTTTTGTTACATATGGTAACTTACTGCAGGATTATGTTCTTTTACAATATTTCTTATTGTGGATTTTTTTTTTTAAGTATTACCATATTAAGTAAAAACTGTTGCATGATTTTGTTCATCCCTTGTCCTAGTTTTTTTTCACATCTCAGTATGAGCTGTTCTGAAATTATGTTCATGTACTGGAAGACAAAGTGCCAAGTACCTAATTTAGTACTCAACAGTACATCCAGATTTCAGTTGTTGTATAACACTAAGTACTGTAAAGATGAAAAGCTTAAGAAATCCTTCCCTCAGACCAGAATATTACTAGTGCTTTGGATTAGATGGTGGTATTCATTTTCCATTTGAATTGTAGCTCATTTTCAAGGTGGCCTTACTGCAGTCAGTATTCTGTTTGTAAGGTACATGAACGCTGTGAAAAAGCCTGGGATTTTAAAACACCTCTCTGAACTAGAAACAATGCCCATGACTGGGCTGCTGGGGCTTTTGGATGTGTTTGAAAATCCTAGTCATTCTGCCTGAAAACAGATTTTCAGAAATATTTTAAAGATAAGGAACAGCACAATTAAGTATATCTGTGACTATTTCACATTAAAGTGAAGGTTGTACAACACAGTTTTGATAAAGCAATGAGAAAATGCTTCCTTGCGTTCCAAAATATTCTAGGTCTCATAATTATAGATATAATTCATTTATTTGGTAATATAATTATTTCTTTAGCCATGAAATTCCATCTTGCTAAAAGAGGATTTCTGGCATGCAGGGTGAACTCTGAATACTGAGTAATTGCACGCTGAGTAACACTGAACCTCTGTAAAATAAGGCACTTTTCTACTCCAAAAGTTATGTTTTGAGGCTCTTTAATGCTTAATAAATATGACAAACTATTAAGTCGGCCAGTTTTAAGAACATCCATAGACTATTAGACTCAGTGATGAATTTTTACTAGATCAGCCACTTACTCCTAAATATGGCTTTCCCCTAAGAGCGAGGAGCTCGGGCATATTGCCTCTAAAAATAGCTTGTATTTCTTATCTTCCTTCTATTCACTGCAGCTATTAGTGATTGTGATTAGTGTTAGTATACACCATGGAAGGCAGTTGTTGCTTATAAAGTTAAAAATCCAAGCCAGAAGAAGAGGAATCTATATAGAGAATGTATTCAAAATCCATAACTGAGCAGCTCTTGTTAACACAGAAAGATTTGCTATTTACACACTGCAGAAACAGATGTTATTGAGAATCTTCTTTCAATTTATCTTCTTTCCAAGTGCTTTCCATTCTGACTCCCCAAAACAAAGTACAGAATTTTTTCTCAAGAACTTATTCATTAACTTTATGTGTATACACATATCCTAGCTTCTGGCCACTGATACAGCTACCCTATGTTGTGTATCCTTGTCACAAAAAAAAAAAAAAAAAGATATTTCTTGGTTAATGTGCTGGCTGTTTTCAAATCTCTGAACCTGTAAGAATTTTCTATGAAAGGTACAGATTCCTTTATGAATGTGCCCTATGAATGTGAGGTGTAACGCACAAAATCTTGCTTTTCTTCATCATTTTTCAGGTACTTTATACATTTCCTTAGATGGCCCACCCTTTTCACCTCTCCTACAGTTCTATAAACCACAAGTTAAAAAATACAAGTATAGATGATGACTAAATCCTCTCTCTGTTCCCTGTTGGAAACATGAAGGCACAGCAATCTGGGTGTTCTGTGTAGCAGAATAGTCTTGAAAGGGGCTTCAAAAAAGAGCAGGAACTGACTGTAAAATGTATCTCTTGAGGTTCCAGTGCATGAAAATATTCAGAAAATCAAGCAAATTGTGTGGTGCTTTGTATGTCTGACTTACACTGTAGTCTTACTCAATTTATTTCAGAGCAGAGATTTTAATCTCAGCTCATTCTGAGGGAGAATAGGGATGTCAGGCCTGCCTCTTACCCCTCAAAGCAAGTGTCCTAATCAGCAATGCAGCTATATTTCAACACCCCAACATTCTTCCCAATGTTTTTTTTTTTTTCAGAACACTGTCAATCAGAAAAAAAAGATATTTTTGATTGAAAAGTTGCATTTCACAAAAATCAAATTTTTTGTTAAAATATTCTAACCGGTTTTAACTGGATTATCTCCCAATCCAACCTGCATCACGATCTGCAATAGCCCAATACAAGGAAGGCACAGAGAAAGTATAATGCCCTCTTTGTCTTCCTCTTTGCTAAGACCGCAGCACATAACAGCTACAGTATGGCACACTTTTCTTCATCTCTGACTTAAGTCACCATTCTACTGGTTTTATCCTGCTAACATTTTCCTGTATCTGTTAATACTTAATTTTGAAGTTGGAAATTAAATATGAATTTAATAAAAGCAAAAACAGTGGTAGTAGTAAATACAACTTCTTCTACAGGCTAATGCTAATAAACCCCATGGCTGGGGAGAGAGCAAGTTGCAGATGTCAGTAAGTAATCAAGCCTCATTAGAAAAATTTCTGTTCATCCTTTTTGCGGTGCAAGCAGAAGCCATGTGGAGCAGCGAAAACAGTTCCAACTGAACATTAGGTACTTTGTATAGGAGTAATTCAGAAGTGCTCCAATAATCAGCACTCTTTCTTCTGTTTCCGTACAGCTAGCACGGTGGAGTCGTGTGCTTTCTTGTAGCTGTTACGCCCCGTGGGGTCACAAGTGTGGTGAGTCTGGTTGTTGCTTTTGTCCCTGGCCCACTGCCAGACAAAAATTACTTCTCCCTCCCATGCAGAAAGCAATCTGAGGAGAAACCATGTTTGCATTTAAGAAACCTGGGAAGCAAGAAACACTTCCTTGTTCCTTCCTTTTGTGCTCAACTTTGAGGCTGCTCCAATCAGACCAGTTTGTCCCCAAGAACAGAGGGACTTCTTTAGCAAAGCCACGGACCATGGAGAGTTTTGCTACCCCTGGAACATTTCCCTCATGTATCTACTCAATAACTATGCAGCTTTCAGGCTTTTATTTTGTGTATATATATATATATATATACACAATATATATATATGTAAAAGTATATATATATATATTTAACATGATAGCCCTTGTTTCCTAAGTAGGATGAAAAGGAAAAATTACAAAGATTGTATTTTATAGAAAATACAACGTATTTAAACAAATCAATAAAAGTCATCGAAAAGTTTGCTGCAGGGCATACAACCTGACAGCCTCTAGTATCTGGAAGGATATAATGAAGTCAGGGTGTGCTTTATTGTTTCTGTCTGTGCACTACGAAGCATGTGAAAAAATACACAGAAAAGTTTCTTTGGTAGCTTGCAAAAATTCACGCTGATGTCTTTCACTGCAGGCATACATCACTCATGCAAAGGCCTTTGCAAAACAAAAGCTTTCCCTATTTTACATTGTAAATGATGAACTTCAAAATTACTGTCAACATGAGCTAGCTATTTAAAAGACTGGCTTTATATACCTATTTTGCAAGTGTGGATATAAGGAAATACAGATACTCCAATATGTGCCACTGGCACAGGCTGCCCGACTCGCAGCTTGCGCTAATGGGGACCTGGATTCTCACGGGTCTGTGTTTTGGGAGACACTAGTTTCTACTTCTGGTAAGAGTGCGATTTAAGGCTATATTGCTAATTGTTTCAGCAGACTCAAGATCTCCTCCTTTCAGGATTATACAGCTGTTACTTGTGTTCAAAGGAACATTTCCGCCCCCTTCTTTTTCGCTAATAGTAGCTAGATGTGGCCGAGCCCAGGCCGCAGTGCCCGGGAGGCAGCCTTGTGTACCCCTCGTAGCTCTTGCTTGTTTCTGTGACCTGTCTGAAGGTGTGCTGAGTGCTTGTGTTCTTTCTGTCCCTTCCACTTTCCCTTCTAAACCTCCTAGTGCTGCTTATCAACATAGGAGGGCATTTTCACACTGTTCCGCTAGCATGGCTTTGGCTGTGCGACAAATACGTAACGCACTGGAAGGTACTAGATTCCACTGCTGGTTACTGCGAACACGTTGATACCGTCTTGTTATGATCATAAAGCTCCACATACAAAACACTCCTCAGTTTTCATTTACGACTCATCAGTGCCAGCCTATGCGAATCCTACCGCACATGGATATCAGCTGGATTTATGACACACGATTTATGAAGTGCAATGGTAAGCTCTGGCTCCGGCCCCTCGTGCCGGAGCGCGCTCGCTCGCGCCAGCGTGCGTGCCGGCAAGCCTTGCCGCGCTGCGGCTGAAAGCGCGCGCCTCCCTGCCGCCCGGAGAAGCGGAGCAGCCACAAAGCGAGGCAGCAGGAGAAATCCGTCCCGGTGGAGGGTTTCCAGCCCACCCGGCACAGGACTGTGCCCAGCAGTGGCTCCTGGTGCCCGCGGTGCGTAGGCAGCGCCAAACCGCACCGCGAGCCTCTCTTGCATCTGGGGGCACCTGGAAAGTAGCGTTTTTTAGATGAGCTGAGATAGTTTTTCCAAGAGAAAAGCAGGAAGCAGTGAGTGCACTGCGAGGGCACAGTTGTGTCTGTAACAAGGGCCGTGTTGAGCCTCCGAAGCTCAGGATGTTTCCAGCTTATTCACTCCTACTCATACCAGAGTAAATCTGTCTGGGCTGCTGTAACATTGACTAAGGCCATTTCTAATCTGATGGATCCTTGATACAAAAGTATACTTCATTTTTTCCATCTGACAGTGGTATGCACGCAAAGGCAGTTAACCACGGCTCTGGACTTCCAGCGTGACCCGATACAGCACCGTTCCGCTCGGATTCAACCCTGGCAAATCCCGCAGCGGCGGACGCGGTGCAGAGTCAGGGGGCCCATTACGGTGTCCTGGGAGCCAACGCCGCGCGGCGGCAGCTACAGCGTAACCCCCAGCGACTGTTCCGGTTGCCCTGACCGAAAGGCCTGACACCCGCACATTGCATACTGTGAGGCACCAAAAGGTGGCGAAGATCTTGTGAGTACATTAATTTGTTGGACGGTTCATGTGACAGGAATGGTGCCACGTACTGTCAGCACGACAGAGCCTTCTACAAGTATGAAATAGCAACTAAAAACACCAGTATGGGAGGCAACTGCTGTTTTTCCCTTCACTGATTTAACTTCTGGCCCTTTTCAGTATTGATGACACGTGGTTAAGAGCCTCCCGCTGGGTTTTTCCCTTGCACAAGCCTTAAAAAGTGTCCTAAAAGTTGATTCTGGGGCACTCTCCACTCACACCGCTAAAATAACGCGCTTCTTTCTCTGTATCTCGGCCGCCCCCCCGCCCGCGGCTGCCACAGAGGCTGCGCCCGCC
>VZSV01000050.1:1058856-1169017 GCA_013398735.1 Nothocercus julius | reverse complement strand
GAATCTAGTGCTGATTTGTCCTTTTTTCCTTTTGCCTGAAGCTCTGTGTGGACTACCCCTGGTTGAAGGCATGCTGCAAGGACTCTGGTTCTTGTTACTTTCCCACTGCTTCCGGTGTTGCCTCAGGAGCATTGCCTGTTAATTATAAACAATGTTGATGTCTACCATATGTTTTTGGGGAAAATATGGGATTCCTGCTGTCCCACTCAAGTGAATGCCTAGCTTACCAGTATTTGTCAATCTGTAGCGGAAACATTGACTCCTTTTAGCATGTAACTTCATAATAAATTCTCGTTTTCAATTTCCAAATAAATTAAGGTTTATATTGGCTTTTAGCTTCCAAAAATGTGGTCAAATCCATTTTTTTTTCATTTAAATTTGCAGGATCCAGAGCTCAAGCTTGTGTCCTTAACAGATATTCCGATGCAAATGGTAAGTAAGATCAATCTGTTCTAAAATTAGATCATTAAAATCTTTGTGCGTTGGTCTTAAATGTGATGAATGCAATGTCTTCGACAAGGTCCTTGCAACTAATGTTGCACAAATGTATTTAAACTGTAATTCAAACTCGTGCCTTGTTTATCTTGGGTGTGCTACTTGGGTTTTGTCTTGTGGCTTTGTAAAATCTTTAAAAGCTTGTGTAACAAAACTAAAGCTTCATATATTTAAGTTATGGAATTTGGTTTAGATATCTTAATTCATATTTATTAAGCTTACTGAAATGCTGTATTTTGTGAATAAGATATTATTTACAGAGGCTCTTTACAGTATTACTTTTTAATGCATTAGAGAATGAGCAAGTGCAGGATGGGAGATTGGCAAATTCTAATTTAAACAGGGAGGTAAGATAGGTGATAAGGAAGGAAGAAATACCATTAAGGAAGATTGCTGCTGTTCCCATAGTGTTGAGAAGCTTGTGCAGAGAAGAGAAATGAGAGAGTGAGCACCTTGAGTGAAAAGAAGAAGAATCCACTGGCGAAACTTTCTACCCTTTAGACTAAGTGAGAATGGGAGGTTCTGAAGTGAGGTTTTGCTCACTAGGGACTCTAAACTGGATAAGGAAGCAAGTGAAAATATGGAATATGGAGTATTGTTTTCCCATTCTAGGTGAGAAGATGAGCTGCTGCATTTTGGACAAGCCGAAGTTTGGAAGGCTGGGACATAAAGAATCCATTAAGAAGGAAATTACACTAGTTAAGAGGAGATGAAGGTATGATATAGTGCTTGACAGAAGCAGTGATTGAAGGGAGGTAGTTGGAGTAAGCACACAAGAATTTAGAGTAAAATTAAACTCTTGTGGAATTGTCAGAATTGAATTTGAGAGAGATTTCATGAAGGATAAATGTTGCCCAGACCAAATAATGTCAAGAAAGAGAGAAAAAAAAAAAAAGGGGGGGGGGCATTGAAAGAATAAGATGAATAGATTTGATGCTAACCTAATGAAATGTTTTGATCATTAAATGATATGTATGGCTAAACGTCAGAAAATAAATGGCCTTTCTTAAGGGAGAGAGTCAGGATGGGCACAAAATGGCCTTTCTTAAGGGAGAGAGTCAGGATGGGCACAAAATACGTAGGTAGAAGATGCTGCTGCTCACCTACTTCTGGTGTTTATGAAAATGTTGCTTTCCTTCCAATCAGTGCACTTTCCCAATGTGGATTTTCAGTTTTCTCCATGTCAGTATAATTTTTGCTCTATGGAGGTATGTTACTTATATATAAGATGCTTCAGGCAGCAGGTAATGAGCTTGTCTTTATCTTCTCTGAAACATGTGCCTCTCTCTGAAACATTTATTTGTATATGATGGTGGAAAGTAATAGCTTTTATTTTGAGGGGGTGGGAGAGGTGCTGTGACTACGGCAGGTAGTTGCTACAGCCACTTTAACTTGTGGATTGCAGAAGAGGTTTAGAAACGTAATTCTTTTTGTCTCCCTGTAGTTGTAGTAACATTATATTGATCTGACCTTTTGCACTGAAATGTTGGAGGGTCTGAGCCACACACAGTTATGCCCAAAGCTGTTATACGTGTTGTTAGGCAGTTGTAGAACTTGACTGTTCTCTTATGTAAAATGTTATAAAAGGAACAAGAAGTACTAATCTTGCATCCCAGAGGGAAGTTTGTGTTTACTCCACACTGCCAACAGTTGCAGTCATCAGTGCAGCTGTTTCTTTTGACTTTGACTCGTGACTCAGCTGCTCCTGGCCTGGAATTGTCCACTCTACTCCTACTATCTTTTTGGATAGTTTTTATAAAGAACTGAAGACTTCAGTGCTGTGACTTTTCATCACAGAAATCATTACCTTCAATGCTAGTTTTTGTGCCTGTTGGCTTTCTCAGAGTTAGCTGGGGAAGAAAGTGTGTCATTTTATTCTACCCTTCATTGATGTTTTTTTCCGGCATGTATCCATGAGGATTTGCAAGCTATGTGATTTTTGCCTTGCTTCACCATGAGCTCCAACTAAGTAAAATTTTAAGAGCTGAACCTGTGATTCTTGTTGGTGTTACAGAAGTGTGATGAACAGAAAACTTCTGCGCGATGCTTTGACCACAGCATTTCAAATGACCTATTGCGATGTAGAATGGGATGGAAGAAGCCAGCTCCCAAATTGCATCATGTTGCTTGTTTTGTGGTCACTTTATGCTCTGATGCGAGTTGGGACTGTTCCAGATGACTGCAATTTATGCTGTTTTGGCTGTGTGTTGCAAGAAAGGGAAGAAAGCTGATCTCACTCTGTTGTTGCCTGTGGTGGCAGCCTACACAGGCAAGCTATAGAGTTCTGCAGAAAGGTAAACACAAGGTCTCTTTCTGTAAATGTGACGGAAAAGGAAATGTGGAGACGCATACAAAACCTGAGACTTATTTTCCCCTCTATTGTAAATTCAAGAGGTCTGGAAACTGCTGAAATTTAACATATACCATATATGTTTGGGAAAGCTTGAAGCTGAAAAGATTAGAAAACTCTAGCAAACTACCATTTTGGTGTGTCATATGCTGTAGCATCATTAGAGCCTTCTGCATGCGTTTCTTTGGATTAGGGCAAAACCACTTAGGGCTGCTGGCTGTGGGCACGTCCTCTGATGAAACCAAAAAAGGGAGATTGTGAGTGTGCTAACTGCTTCAGACTGTCCTGTGCCTACCCTCATGTGAAAAGAACAAGGTGTAGTGTTTCATAGCTGTGTGTCCAAATGTGGTTGTGGCTCCTCTGTTCAAGTGCTTCTGGGCTCGACACTCTGCCTTCTTTCCCTCTGGCATTTGCTGTAAAGCAGAGGAAAAGGGCTCTCACTCTGTGAAATTAATAGTTAACTGGGATCTAAGTAAACCCTTTTTCTTCTCTGATGGCATAACCTCTCTTATTCTCTAGCTCTCCATTTGCCGTCTCACTGTTCATTAGATTGCTCATCACTCTTTTTTGCCACTCATCTTTTATTTCACTGTTCCCAGAATGTTAAACGGGAAGTAGTTAAAAGCAGAGGGTTCTTATAAATTCTGTTATTAGAAGTACTTAGTAGACCCAGTGTATAAGTTTAACAGTGAAGCATCCAGTTGAAACGGGGCACAAGAAACGGGCTCCAGCTTCCAAGCTTTGGTTTTTTGTGTAGCTATGACCTTATGCTTCAGATGATAACTTTGCATGTTGTTAACCCAACTATTAACCAGAAGTTGGATGCCTTTTTTTCAAACCAGATGTGCGTCTGCTGCCACAAGTTGCTGGATTAGAGTACTAATTGCTTGTGTGTAATGGAACTGACAAAATATGCTTGATTTTTTTTTTTCTTGAAATTAATCCAGCTTGCATATTGATGAAGTTTATATGGTCTGTGGCTTTTGTTTTCTTAATCCTCTGGTATCAATTAATTGCTTGTGGAAGATCAGGAACATTGTGTACTTACAGCTTGAAAATCAGGTGCAACATAAAACTTTAGAATTCCTTTTTTTAACTGATAGTTTGTTGATCAAAAGGAAAATAATCAGCTTGTAATGGAAGAAAATAGTTTGAAAAGGTGAAGCTTTGATTTGTCTTCCACAAATGTGTGAAGCTATCTTTTCTTTGAGGTCTTAAAGGACTCTAGCATAGAACAGCTTTTATGTTGAAGAGTAAAACATACTGGTCATCTGCATCAGAGCAAGCGTCTGTTCTTCTGTCAGGTTTTATTGTTGTTTTGAAACAGTGCGGCCGAGTAACTCTACTCGGTGCCTCTGTGCTCTTTAATTACGAATTAAATCAATGAGTGAATGTTTACAGCTTTTGTCCGCTCTGCAGGCCCATTTGTTTGGTGTGTTTCTCAAATTACCCCCGGGTACCAGCAGTCATATGGAGATGCCTTTATTTGTGTTCTCCCTGACTTGGTGACACCTATGTGCCCCATCTCCCACTGCTCTAAGATAGCTTCAAAGCAAGGTGGCACAATAAGCTACATGAATATTAGTGTTACTGAGCTTTCTGTCTTATGCACACAGATTTTATTTCCATGTGGGGCAGATGAACTTCGTGCTTTGTGGGCTGAAGTTAGCATATGAAAAACTTGCATGGTAGCTTCAGGGAATTAAGCTGTTCATTTTGAGAGCTGTGAATTCAGAAGCTGATTTATTATTTATTTTTTAATCAACATATATGATTAAAGGTTTTTTCTTTCTTTTATTTTTTTTGCAGTATGTCAGAGATGTCTATTGTTATTTGCGCTATTGTTTATGCTTGGACTTGCAAGCTGGTACAGTTTTGAGTGTAGCTGCCCATCTGCTTCTTGGTTATTTATAGGAACATCTATGGAGTTTCTTATAATCTCTCCAGTCTTCAAAAACCTTACTGAATTAAACATTACGGTACCCTTGTAAAGGGAGAATTAATATATAACAGCTCCATTTTACAGATGGAGAGATCGAATGAAGACTAAACAGGATAATTGGCTTGCTGAAAGCCATATGTATATTTCATAGTGGAACAAGAAATGGAAACCAGCTTTTTTCTAGTCCTGTATTTAATAGAACAGCTATGTTCTCTTGCTTGATATATGATGAGACAATGATGAAATTACTCATTCTTTGAACCTTACAGTGGTCGTTTGTGCACAGACTAATCCATTTAAAGATCTTGCTCCACATACTAAGAGTACTAAATGTTTTTGGATCCAAAGAATTTGAGTAATCATTTTTATCTTAATTCTCTTTGAGCCTGGGTTCGTTTCGGTGTTTAATGCTTTTTGTGGAGTGGTTCCAACTGGATCACTTAGGAAGAAAGCATTAACTGCAGGGCCAGGTTCTTCCTAATGTCTTCAGAGCATCTCACTTTTGGGCCTCTAGTGAATTGCGAGTCCTTCAGCTTCTTTCTTCCGTTTGTTTCAATTAGTGTTTGGGCTTCTGCTCTTATTTATTATGAGACTAAGGATTTCTAGTAGCAAAATCAGATGATATGCTTTCAGTTATCAGAAACTCTATGCGTAGGGTAGTGTTTTTTTCCTTAAGAATTTTAGACTTACTTTGATAACACAATGTACTTACAGTCTTGTGGAACCTAAAAATAAGAAGGGAGAAGACCTGCATAGCCATGATTTGATTTTACAGTGGCATTTTTGCATTTTATCTGTTCTGTAAATTTGTAGCTGACTTTTTAATTTGTTTACAGTTGCCCATTCCCACCAATATTTATGTATTGAAGAGAAATGTCTTCATGAGTAATATTAGTTTATGCTTGGGGGTGGTGGGAAGAATTTTCACTTTTGCTGGGTCTTTCTCCAGCACATTTGGAACGCCTTTCAGGTGCTTAGGTTTTAAATACCTACGTTCTGTGTGGGTTTAGTCATGCCACATTTCTCTGGGAAAAAAATATGGTTAGGGAAGAACAATACTATATTGATTTTAAAAAGTCTGAAAAAAAGTAATTTATGTGATTTTTTATTTTTTTTTATTTTTTTTTTTGTATGGCTCTTTAATGGTTTTCTTTTATTTACCATGTTTACCATTTTCTGGCACGTTCTGATAATGTGCTCTGATGAGAGTTTCTTTGTAGACAGAATGCATTAAAACTTACAGGAGAAAAAAAAAAAAAGAGCTAAATGAAAACTTTAGGAGTTTCTGGAACAAAGACTAGGTGCTTGGAATCAACAGTAATTGTTCTGACTCAGTTCCCTCCACTCTCCGAGGGCAGAATGCTTCCTTTGGTTCCAGGAAATATTGAACAAAAGAACTATTTTAATCGATGGACAGCAGTCTTCTACTGTGGCAGAAAGCCAGGCAATGCTTTAATATTAAATAACCTGGTATTTTAACAACAGCAAAGACATAAGTGCTTCCTAGAGTCAGTAAGTTTATATAAGCTTCTATTCCTCTGTGAAGGTATGAAGATAATGAAGTGTGTGTAAGTTTGTATTCTCTTCATTGATTATACTGAAGAATCATTTATAGTAATTTTGAACTATATCTTGAGGAAAGGGTAAAATCATTACTAGGTACGTGTTCTGCATGGTAACTTTGGCAGTGTTCTCTTAAGCGACTTCAGTGGGGTAGTTTAAGTGTTGCCGAACAGTTGTGTGGCTTCTTGAAAGAATTGAAATTGCTGTTGGTTTCCTTCTGTAGCTTACATAGTTGCCCAAAAAGACTCCAGTACTGAGGTCTTGGTGGGAGGAGTGGGGATGAACTGTGTAAAGCATTGCACTTGGGAAGAGGAGGGATGGTAAAAAGTTGTTGAAATGTTATTTCTGTGTTTCACAAAAAATAATCATTAGACTTTTGGGTCATAATAAAACTCATTCTTTTCAACAAGAAAAGGAATAGCTTTTATTTACCCCCCCCCTCAGGCTCTCTATTTGAAGTTCTTATTTTTTTTTCCTAGAACATTTACAGTTCTGATTCCATTAACCTTTTTCTTCCTACAGAAGAATATAGTGTTTGTATGTGTAAATACTACTTAAGCGTTCATATAGAGAAGTCCAGTTCTCAAACTGAAGTGTTATGCATGGAGTTAAATATATGTGTATATAATTGATCTGTTTTTTGTTGTAAATGGATATTAGCATATCTCTCCACATAAAAATTCAATTTTTATGGATTCATCCATGCAAATATGAGAAATAGGTTGCTTTGTAAAGGAAAGGGAAGAATAGGATCATGCAAGATAGATACCCCAATTTGTGCTGACCTCAGGTTCCTCTCTTTCTCCCTCAAGGCTGGCAAGTCCCTACTTCTACCTTTCAGGTCTAGTATTGCAAATCTGACCTGGTTCCTAGCTTGCATTTACCTTGGCCAGGGCAGCAGCAGTTTGTATGGTCAGAATTCATGGCCCAGTGACTGCTTCACATGAGTCTACCCTGTAAGGGTTTTAAACAATCTGCCGAAGAATGCTTACCTAGATCCAAAATTTAACCCTCCTGCTGGGCTTCCCTCAACCTGAAGGTTTCTAAGTCTTTGTATGCCAGCTAGGGTGTTTATGTGGTTAAATGTCTTGTGATAGATGAGCTGCAGCTGAGCTGAGGACGGTGTTAGGATCATCAAGTGTGTGTTCTCTCCAAGCTGGTGCTTCTGGCTTCTGCTCTTGTGAAGGAGCTCCTGCTCGTGACTCGCAAATTCATCTCCTCAGACCCCATGCTGACCCATGATGCTGTCGTGGGCTTTGTCTTTTCGCTTTAGATGCCACTCTGCCAACACTGCATGAATGACCAAGGCTCCCTCTGCCAGCACGCACATATCCCAGGAACCGACTCCTGCCAAAATGCAGCCCTCCCTTTTAGAGGAAATGGTGCAGGGAGCCCTTCTCTTTGGCTGATGTGGTACTCGGAATGGCCTCATAGGTTGTAGCTTTATAAGGCCCTTGAGCTCTTGGCATCTTGCTCTTCACACATTTCTGCAAACAATAAATTGCCAAAGTAATGGACAGTTTTCTTTGGTGCAGTCAAATATCTTAACGTTGTTTTATCCAAGTAACAGTAAATCCCCTACTTTGAATGTTAGCCCTGGGATGTTAGTTTGATGTTACATTCTGATGGTCATGTCCTGTGCTGTTGTCCTTCCCGAATGCGGGACTGAGCACACCTTCCGAAATGGGGCTTGCTGCTGAACCTGCCCCTCATCTCCTTCCTCTAACCTGATCAAGATCTGTTCCAGAGGCCGCCTTAAACTGGCATATCTCTGGCATTCTTGAAAATCCTTGACCCGTAGTTAGATTTTGTGTAGCCTCCTGATGGAACCTGATAAGCAGGACGTGTTTTTGTGCAGATGGTGACAGCTTGTCCTGCCAAGCTGTCTGCTGCCTTGTCTGACCCAAACGACGTACAGCACCTAGCTGCCAAGTGCAGCAGTTGATTATTCTGATTGCTTGCTAGGTATAGTATTAGCTCTGAATTAATGTGCTCACTTTTTGTTTCTTTTTATTTATTTTTTTCTTGTCCATATAACTTTTGTTTGCAGTCTTGCAGAAATCTATTCCTTGCACTTAATATTGATCATATTAAATTAAATATTTCCTTTAAATATACTTTGTATGTACCATAGCTAAGAATACTATTTTCATAAAAGTTTCGGTTCTTTTGCTCGCTGTTTCTGATTTAGTTGTGGAAGTGTGGTACTCCTAAGACTCAGAGTTGGCTACTTTTTTTTACTGTATTCTGTGGCATAGCTTGATAATCTATTGATTAATTGTTTTACATGGTTTGACTCTTTTATTTCTTGGGATAATTTATACTTTTACTTGATATAGTATCACATCTTATCTGTATTCCATTATTGATTGTTCCAAATATCTCTGAGGCACTTGAAATTTTAGGTAGCCGTTTAACAAATGGTCATCAAGAAATCCCTTCTGAAATATTTCCTGTATATAATTCTCAAGAATGTGTTGCAGCACTTAGAGCCTCTTTGTGTTTGCTTAAGCACTTTATTTCTGAAAAAGAGTAAGTTGCCTTGATAGGTGTATCATCAAGTGTGACAAGTTATTCTTGGGTAAATGAAGTGCTACTTTATAATAGCTCTTAAACACACACAAATCTAGTGGAATGAGTGACTTCTTCATTTGTGTGACATCTAGGAACAGAAAAAAGTAATGCTCGAGTATAAAACTAGTTTCTGATAAAGGAGTCTGTGGTGTTGGGATTTTCCTGTGGCTGAGGAGACTGTCTGCACAGTCCTTCCACAGCTGAAGTTTTACCAGTTTCCTGAGAGAATGACTTATCTGCCTCTGCATCTCTTTTTTTTATGAGAGTTTGTTCAATTGAAAAGAATAAATTTGAAAATTGTGCAGCACGTTGTCCAATGGGAGGGGGCACGTACTCGAGTACGAGTGTATTGCTGGGAGAGCGTGGGGCTCTGCTCTGCTGTGGAGTGTAAACACGAACTGAGGAAGGTTCCCTCACGCTGTTCTGCCTAGGCTGTAGTTTTAATGTCCTCTCAATTCTCTGGGAAACACTGGAGGTTAATCACAGCGAATCATGGGGGATAATGTAATGAAAATGGGATGAGGCTAAGAAGGGATTTGGAGACAAAGGGAGCAGAAGCATTTCATGTATATGCTAAACCATTTCTCCCTGTTAGGGTGATTCCGGTTTTGTTTCTTCTTTTCTTTTTCCTTTTATCCTTTGACTGAAGACCTACTAATTGCAGGTTAATGACATTATCATGACATAAATGCATAAGTATGTAGCATGAGGTATTTAAATAATTACTGTATTCATAGTAATACAACCTAGGCTATGTAAAAGTGTAAAGAGTACTTATCTTACTTATTTTATACCTGAATAACCAATCAAACAGATAATCTGCCTGTAAATTGTTTACAGTTTAATGGGTTTTGAAATAGGGCTGTTACATAAATTATCTCCTTGTCTTTGCCTGAGACTATGCTAAATTGTGTTTTTTTTAAGCTGAGGAGAAAGAAATGTTTAATTTTACATGGATTTACATGGAAAGTGAGTCTGGCTTTTTTTTCCTGCCTTGCCCCCCCCCCCTTCATTTTTTACAACACCTTGAATTTGCTAAATGTTAAGAGTTGGTTTCGCTTGTAGTGTGCTGTACCTCCTTCAAGAAGTGTTTTGGCCAGTGCTCATTTTACTGAAATGCAGTAATTGATTTCCCATATTTGTCAACTTCAACTTCTTGTGTTTCAGAGCAGTGCAGTGCAAACTATCTGAAGTAGAATGGAAGCTTCAGTAATATTACCCATTCTGAAGAAAAAATTGGCTTTTCTTTCAGGTATGGTTTTTGATTTCCTCAAATGGTTCCTGACTGTGTAATTTGGGTGGGGATTTCAGGTTGTTTTTTTTATACTTGCTGGATGTATTTAACAGAGCAATGTGGGATGTATTTAACAGAACTATATTGTAGCTTGGCATGCTGTCATATTTCAAAAGCATTTCTGAAACTTTTAACCTAGTAGCCAAGCTACTGCTGTTGGCATTTGGCAGACTGCTTTCACCGTAGCCTATAACTCAGCACAATAAAGCTGATACTACAGAGTTTTGCTCCACAAAAAAAATGATTTAGTGGGGCTCCAAGAATAACCCGCTTGGTTTTGTATGTGTTTTTTGAAATATAAAGAGTTTCCATCCAAGTTGTGTTTTTTTTTTTTTTTTTTTTTCTCTTCTACCTTTTCACCACCCCATTCTTTTCCAATTGCAGAGAAGTATAACTAGCTATACATTGCAAGATTTTGTTTCTTACCAGGTACTTAATCCATGACACTCTGGAATTATTGTTATTATATTTATTCAAACCTTGGGAATTAATTTTAGATGTGATTTTAACTCTCTGCACCCCCTCTCCCCCCAAAAATAAAGAAAGCCAAAAGGGAGTACTTGGTAAGGATGAATGATGTTCTTGTGTTAATTTCACTGCTGTCAGATAGCTGTGCTGGCTCTTGGCATTTGAATCTTTAATTTGGAGGAAGTAGGATGCTTCTCAGCTTTACAAAATGAGAACGCTTTCTGTAATATTATTTGGGTTTAGTTTATTTTAGCTAGGGACTAATTTACCTCATTCATATGAGAAGTGAAAGTTGTTCCTTTTTTTTTCTTTTTTATAATAGGAGTTTTTGAATTTCTAAATTGCCTGAAACAGTAGACAGTTTTTTTCGGTAGTATCAATAGATGCATAGCAGGGCTGATAAGCATTATACCTCAAGCAAATTCTGATTAACTAGAGTGCATTTGCTGTTTGGCAATGAAAGCTGTCTGATTCATTTTGAAATAGAGATGATTTTAGTGAGAAGTAATTTACTGAGAGGCAGTTCAAATGCTGGAAACCATTTAGAACTTACTGGCTACATACCAATTTAGGTTTTTCTCTCTGAAATATGAAGGTTATGGTAAATATTTTTGCAGAGGTTAACTTTTAGAAATAAGTTAAAATAATAAAATGAAGATCATAGTACCATAACTAAAACCAAATAAATAATTTTAATTGTTTAGTGTGGTTATATTTGGAAATGTTACAGATGAAAACTATGACAGCTAGCACTTCTGACACCTTAAGTTAATAATCCCTGGAAAATTATTTAGGTTTTTAATATTTCCTTGAAAACACAGTTTTGAGTTAAAATGATTATTAGGTGATAAAGACTTAATAGTTAGTTCTTATATAAAACACCAGCTGTTGCTTTTCATGGAGAAAAGAATCAAAGGTAATTCCTACTTTGTCCTCACACCATGCTATGACAGTGTAGCAGGCTGCTTACCTGGACTGTACATACTGAATTGCTTAAGAAAATTAGGGAAAGTCACTGTGCAGGTGGAATATGGATGTTTGAGTTCTCCCTGATAGTGTCTACAGGCTGGGGGGAAAAACCCTTCAGTTTGCATGCAAGATGTCACCGTTTTCTAGAGTGTTTGTGCAGTCAACAGTAACCAAGCCTGAGTTGTTGAACAGTCTGCTTGAAAGTACTACGTTTACATCATCTTATAGTTGATATTACAGTTGCTGTTATAATATTTGCTTTCTTCAATATTTTTGTTATTGGTGCTATTGGTATAACTTATGCCAGAAGGGTTCAAAAACACTTCTGAAGATGAAAGCATCTCTGTGCTGTGTGGTATAGGGCCTTCCTTTGTGTACTGGATGTGTCTAGGAGGTTTTGCATTTCAGTTCCAAGTGCTGTGTCCATACTTATATTGGAAGCTTACCAGATTTCTGGCAGACTGATAATGTAGAAAAGTCTAGGAGATATTTCTTTGAAAAAATAATCTAGATATGCCAAAATGCTTTTGGAAGACCTAACTTTTGATGTTACTTATGTTGAAACAGTAGATGACAGACTGACAGATACGATCTGTACTGTACCTTCGGTGGTGTATGAATGTGGTGAATGAATCTTCATAACTCAGAGGTGAAACTTCAACTGTGACTTTTTTGTAGTAACTTAAAACCTTAGTTTCCCGATGCATTTTGAGACCATCTAATTATAATTATAGAATGGTTATGGTTGGAAAAGACTTAGAAGATCAAGTCCAACTATAAAAGTACAAAGTACTTCTGTTACCTTAAAGCCATCCGTCTTTGTAATGACTTTTTTTCTCCTCTGAACAGGAGGGAAGGACAGAAGAAGTGGCCTCATTCTGACAATTCCACTATGCCTTGAACAGACGAGTATGGATGAGCTGAGCGTCACACTAGACTACCTTCTCAGTATCCCAAGGTGATTTCAAGTCATTCTGTTCAGGGCTGCTTAATTTCCTCTGGTGGTGGAAGGAGTTGTGTTTTGCCTTTTATTTTTCCATTACCTTTTAAGACAAAATTTATGTAGCAGTTATTTTAAATGTGATAGCATTTAGTTTAATTACAAACAATTTATTTCAATAAACCAAGGTACATCTACTAATGATAGTATAAGTCCTTTTGTATATCCATGGCTTTGCCTTTTTGCTGTATTTCTCCCTCCTTTCTTGGCATATCTGTGTTAATTTCATTTGTAATGGCAGTGCACTTTACATTGCTATATAAATTAATGAGCCACTACAATGAACTCATAAGTTTACAGAGATAATTCATAGCAGTTGCTGAATTTACTCAAACTATGAAACCATCCTTCTCTTTCTTTCTTTGGTAAATGTCTGTTTTTGTAGCCTGTAGTGCTTAAGCGTGTGCTTAATTTGAAAAAATATATGAAGTGTCATTGATTGTTTAAAGTTGAGAGCACTTAAATGTGTTGAACTGCAACTCAAGTATACTGCTTTTCAGACCTTACTGTGAAATCATCATTGATTAAGTTCTGCTCGTGTAACCCTGCAATATAACAGTGACAGTTCTTGATCTTATATTAGTTATTACATTTTTTGTCTTATAATAGAGGTTGGCCTCCATTATAGCCTTGCTTTATTTTGCTTTTGGAATGGATTTATAATGAAAAGAAGCCCTTTAGCTAAATACTTATTTCTAATCCTTTCAGACTGTATTTTTAAAATGGCAAAACATTGATGTAATTAGAGAATGCACTTTGCGTATTGGAATCTGCAAAGGCTTTAAAAACGTGGATCTGACTTTTTGTAGTTATCAGTGTTTAAAAAATGCCCTGTTTGGAGAGATGAAAGACAGGAATTAATTCAGGTTGCTTCCAAATCAAACATTGAAATGAAAATGTGTATGTTGGGCAGCATTTTAGTAATGGAAATTTTAGGGATTTTTGATCAGCTTATTGTCTTTCTTTAAAATGATGAAAATCCCAGATCATCATCTGTGCGAGTTGCCTCATTGACTTGCGGGCTTGGCTGTGTTCACAGAGCAGATGCGGGCGTTGTTGTTCTAGCAGCCATTAATTATTCTGCAGGCTCGCCCTCATATATGGCTTTAGCTGTATTAGCGTAAGAGTAACTCTGAAAATTCAACCAAAGAATGCCTCTTACACCGTGCAAACTGGGAAATCTGTTTGGAAGAGAAGTTTAGCGTTTTCACTTCTAATATTGTTAGTCAGTCGTGTGGAAAAAGCAGCCCCTCTTTGCAGGGGTAGTATGGAAAAATCATTGTTATTTTTGTTTGTGTGTTTTCTTAGTGGGAATAGACTGATCAGTCACCTTTTTTGTTCTGGAAACTCTAACTAAACATTGTTTGGGGGCATGGGAAGGAGGACATGCCCCAAACCCAGATGGGTTTCCATGAAATATTAGTGGTACTTTTCTTCCAGCTTTTCCATGGAAAGTAACTTGATATATTTACCTTTGAATTCAGTTATGCATGTCTTGACATGCTTTTCAACTTTTAAATATGAATGTTTGGATATTTGACTAATCCTTTCAGAACTGGTAGCTTGTGTGTTTGACTTTTGTTGCTTTTGAATGGGGTAAGTAATGATGGAAAACAGGTGCTGATACTGCTAGTTTCCAGTAAGCATAAAGAAAGCAATGTCTCAAATGTAATAGTGACACCATTCATCTTGCCGCTCTTGGAAGCGGTGTTGATTTGCCTCTGTGATTTGTTCTGATAAAACAAGGAAGAAAAGGCTTTTTTTGTTGTTGTTGTTTTTTTAAAAAATTTTTAGGGAATTTTTGTGTGTAATCTTAGAGGTTCCTGAATGGGTTGGCAGTCAAATTTGTAATTATTTTTTCCTGAGTAGTGTAATAGGGTACCTTTTTCATTTTTTTCAATTCCAAGATAATTTTTTTTCTGTCCTCTGTCCAGAACTGTTAAAGTAAATGTGGACGTGCTTAAATGCAAATTAAAAATCAGTTTAATTTTCTGAATGCATGAACTGGTTCATTGAAATACAATGATTGCTGTTATAAGCAAGCTGCATCTTTTTTTGTAAGCTAGAGATCAGAAGTAGCTTTGTTTTGTGATTACATATTTGAAAGATTGAGCCCTAAAGAGTGCATAATGTTTTTCCAGATAGAGTTTCAGCCTCCAAAGTTGCAATACCAGGTGTTTCGGTTCAGGGAGAGGAAACTTCTCTAGTCGTTCATGTCAGAAAGTAAGACTAGAATAGCATGCAGTAGCAAAACGATGATTAGGAATTATGCAGCATGTTCATGTCTGAGAAGCTTTAAGGCTTCTCTGTGATTTTAGAGCTTGGTGATGTTTTTCCAAATTTCACCAGAAGTTATGAAGTTAAAGTAGTAGATCTTTAAAAACTACTGCTTGTGTTTACCTTGTATCTTACAAAGATCTTACCTTGTGTCTTATATGTTACGGATGTCTTGCACCTGGATGGCTAAAGCTTGTGAATGGGGCTTTGCTGCTTTTTGCCTGTGAAAGGGAGAGACCTTTTCTTGAGGACTGCTGTGGTGTGTGATGCAAAGACTACAGGCTCGTTTCCATGCCCTCCTCTGGCTGCTGCTGTGCTGGCTGTGAGCAGGTCACTCTTCCAACTGGTAGTGGCATCCAGAGGTTACCACACTCAAGCTGGAGCTGGCAAATCTGGCTGCCTGCTTCATTCCAAAGGAGCTGCATAGGTCTTTGTGGAGACAGGCCAAGATTGAGGAAAATTTTCACTATGTTTTCCCATTTGGTACTTCAGCAGAAATGCCCTGGAATATTTGGCTTTGCAACTAGGTACTTTCAGCAGAGCTTTTGTTTGTAGGACATGTACTCAGCACCTTTTAATTAAAAGCATAGTAGACGCTCTCAGTTTAACATACTTTCTATAGAGAGCTATATGCAAAGCTTCTGCACTGAGGCTTTTTGTGCACTGTAATTATTAGATCACTTATTTAAAAAAGAAATTTAGGTATATTTGGATGCTTTCCTGCTTGGGCATGTATCAAGTGATTTTTTTTTTTTTTTTTAATTGTATCCTCAAATCTGCACCGATGTAAGTGACCTTATGAAAACTAACACCTCTACCTTCCTTACTAAGCAGAAAATGAATCTATTTTATCCTTTAGATGATTTTTTGAAGCTTTTTTTATGCTCATAAAGCCTTTTCAGAGGTACTGAAGTTTAAACAAATGCTTGTGTTATGAGATATACTTCACTGCTACTGCAAAATTATAATTTGGGAGGTCTATTAATATGCATGAGCATTAAAAATGAAAGCTGTTTCTAATGGTGCATACTTAATATTTATAAGAGCTTTTTTAAGGAAAAAATTATGTAGTTATATTAGTATGGTTGAAATTCAGAGTCACTGTGATAAGGCTCTTGATGAATTTTACTTTATTTCTTAAGTGTGTGTTTTTTTGTTTTGTTTTTTACTTTTAGTGAAAAATGTAAAGCTAGAGGATTTACTGTGATAGTGGATGGCAGGAAATCTCAATGGAATGTGGTAAAGACAGTTGTGTTAATGCTACAGGTAAGTCTTCTTTTTATACATTCATAGCTGATAGGTTAGTTTTATAGATAAGAACCCAATTAGCTGCCTTACTATAACAGCAGTCATTTATTTTTTTTTTATTTATTTATTTTTAATAAAAAATACATTTTGCTCTGTGATAAAATTTGGAACAGGAAGAAACAATCTGAAAAAAGTTAACAGGCTTCGTTCATTTGGGGGCTGAATTCATTACATGCTCAAAACATAATGCTATAGACATTTTTCTAAAACAGAGGGTATTAAACTGATTTAGTTTAAATAAAATTCCAGAAGCTTCACCTTGGTATCATCAATCTGGATCTGTCTGTGAATGGTAGAAAGATCGGCAGGGAGAAGTTCTACAAAGTAGGGGGAAAAAAGTGCCAATTACTGTTTTAAAAGTTTCATAATAATTTGTTGATTTATTTCTTCAGAACTGTGGACTTTGTCATCTGATTTCTGCCAAACAGTATAGCTTATTCTGTTGTCTCAAAGGTGAAAGAAGTTATAATATACAGCATGTGAATAGATGAACCATCATGCATTTTGGATTACTGTCTTTATAACTGCACAGGTGATGACTGAGGAAAAAGACATCTCTGTTTATCAGAGTGGTTTTCCTCTTGGCTTAGCTGAAGCCTCAGAAAGTGTATCAAATATGAATAATTTGAATTTCTTGTTCTGCTGAACAAAATTTCTGCTCATGAGTTCCTTGGTCTGTTTCAAGGTGTCTTTCATCTACTTTTACCTAAGATGCAATTTCTACAAATAGCATCCAGAGATAGTAATTCAGTCTTCCAGTTATGGCCTTGACTGAGCCTTCACTCCAGCTAACACCCAATTGTGACAGCATGAACTTTTAGTTATGAGTGCTGAGTTGTATACAAGTAGCTTATCTTTTTTGAAATTATATTTTTAGAAATAGAACAAGATACTGGTAGAGAGGTCCCATATGACCGTATGTGCAGTGTCATCTTAGTAGGTGCTATTAATATGTTAGGTTGAAAAAAGTCTTCCCAAAAATAATTTATTTGAATGTGAATATTGGTCTTTCCTTGTATTCTTGTGTATGCTGTATGTATTAGAGAGATATAGAATATGATCTTGATTCAAGATTTAATAATAAAATACGCATGACTCTCAAGATTTTCTTTGACAATGTTTTGGCAATGTTTTGTTTCTTCCCATTTTCAAATACTAATTTTTGTAAAGTTTATGTTTTTTTCTAAAAGTAAGATTATATATGTATATGTATAATATATAATCACTATATATATACAAATCGGAGGACATAGAAAATCTGGTTGTCCTTAATACTTTTATGTTAAATAAAGTACCATAAATAAAATTCAGTTAAGCCAATAAGTGTTCTGTGGTTAGATCACAAAACTGGGAGCAGAGGCCAGATTTTCTTTTTAGTTCTGACAATATTTTGTTAATGGGATTTAGTGCACTTCAAAATAGGATGGCACCAGCAAAGCATTTTAAATGCAGTAGATTTTGTTTAATTTATATCTGTAAACTCTAAATTCTTGAATAGAGGGCAACATATAAATGGTATTTGGACCTCAATCTTTTAAATGTTTTACTTTTTATTTATTTTACAGAATGTTGTTCCAGCTGAGGTATCACTTGTTTGTGTAGTGAAGCCAGATGAATTTTGGGACAAGAAGGTTACACATTTCTGTTTTTGGAAAGAGAAAGACAGACTTGGCTTTGAGGTATGTAGAACTGTTGTTTACTTCAGTTGGAAATACTGTTTCTAGAATACTGGTAATTGGATGGAAAGGAATAGTTCTTAAAAGTTGGATTGCTTTGTGGATATTCTTAAATTACTGTTCCTACTCCATTAAATGGAGTAGTTACTGTTGCCGCTGCATTAAATGGAGTAGTTCTTGAATGTGAGCTCTGCTTTAATTCTTTGCTCAGAATATAAAGGTGTTCAATAAACCTGGTCATGTTGTGCATAAGAGATTGTTGTGGAGTGTTTAGTGTGAATTTTTGGTAAATGGCTCCTCAGTAGTAGGTTTCAGTAGAGTTGCATTTTTGCATAGTGTCACTAAATCTGTAACAGCTGTTTAGAACAGCATCTTGCTGCTGGCGCAGGCATCTCCTCTTTAAGATGATGTTGCAAGACTGGAGGGGACCTGTCCCCCTAGGTACTGGAGATGGGCTGATAGTGCCCTGGCCTCGCGAGCCAGAAGGCGCGCAGGAGGCTGCACGCTAGCTCGAACAGTTCCATTTGTCTGTCTTTTAGGAAAGTTAACAGAGGGCACGTTGTTTCTAATTTTCCCTGTATTTAGAAAATTAGTCATCACACAATCTTTCCAGCTGTTTTTGGAGCTGCTTTTATTTGAACTAGAATTGTTTTCCTGTTTTCACCAAATACTAAAAGGTCTAGTTGTTTTATACAGCAAAACACTATCATTGAAAGCTGCTTTTGTTTTTTTTTCTTTGTGGAAGGATTTGGATAGAAAAATATTTTGCAGCCTCCTCTATATGCTAGCTAACTATTACTGATGTCAAGATTATAACATTCCTAGATATTCCTGTAGAAAAGTTAATTTGGGGAATATGGGGATGGAAAGGTGGCAGCTAAAGAGTTACCTAACTATCTACTAAATAATATAAACCCAGAGACTTTATCATTCAGGTATAACACTGTTAATTCACGTTAATTTTGTCCTATTACATTTTCTGTCAGTCCTCACCAATAGGTGCCTTGATTTTAGAAACATACTTCCCACCTGTGAAAGTGCCTTGAAGGAGTGTGGGTGTGAGGGAAACTTCTATTTTCCAAGCAGCTGGCCAAGCCCTTTTATTTTGTGTTTATTTTTGTAGATTCCTTTTACAGCATTGCTTGGTGCTTTTTTTCTTCTTTCTCATCTGCTTTACGTTGTAATGAGTAAGCAAGTCCTGCAGCTCTGCCTTCAGGCTGTTTTATCTCTATTTTCTCCTTAAGCAATTTCTTAAGGACAAATTGGAAAAGTAGCCCAAGTTCAGTGGAGCCGTCCAAAGAATCCCTGCAGCCAGTTAAATGTTCCCTAGTAAAGATACCTAAGTGCTTGAAACTTTGCTATGGCATGTGGTTCCAAGTATGACAAGACTTAAATTGCAGCTAGTTAGTGAAGTCTCTCTCGGGCTTTGCAGTGTCTGTCCCTTCACCTAAACCCCATGAGGGCCTGATAAAGAAGTGTAGTCAAGGCATATTTGTCCTACCACAACATCTGGGAGTTCAGCACATAGCAGCTCACTCCTGGCTGTTTCCATGTGAGAATGTGATGATGAGAGGAACAAGAGTTGAGTCTAGTGCTCACTCTCTACGTGTAGCTTTTGGCTAGTGCGTCTCCAAGATGAGCATTGAAAAAGAGAGACAGAACCATTCATCTGTATGCAAAAATATGATTTAAGAGCTTATGTTCAGAAAGTGGTTTGGGTTTGCACTGTTTAGTTTCACATAGTCGCCTTCAGGACTTCAGGTACCAAAATTCAGGGAACAGCAGCAATAAAGATAGACTCTTTAGCAGTTCTTACTGTGTGATTTTAGGCTGTCTTTCTGCATCTGTGAATTTGGATCTCAGACAAGTTCATTTGAAGGTTCTAAAAGAACTTTTCTTGTGCCATCTGTAAACAAATATGGTTGTAAACATGGTCTTGCTAGCTTTCAAATAGATCTTCTGCAAGACTTTTTTATGTTGTTTTTAGAATGACTCAGAATATATTTCTAGATGAATATGCAGAATGCCTACAGAAAATATGAGATAGTAGTGAAGCAAGGATAGTTTAACATGATTATAAGGTTGGGGTTTTTTTTGTTTTGTTTTGATTTTTAAGTGTTGACTCACAGTCATTCCTGGTATTTCTCTAATGAAATTTCTTACATGTAATAATTTTGTGAGGACTATTCTGTACCAGTGATGATGGAATTGTTGGCATGAACCATTGGAACTGTGTTTATTTTTTGATTTTGAGAGTACTTTACTGAACCATGAACATATGTTCCTGGTCTGACAGTTTAATCTATGATTCTTTTGTTATTTTAAGAGTTCAGAAATTTTTAGGAATGGGGGAAATACTTAAGTATTAAAGATAGACTTTATGCAAATATAGAGCAAAATGTGTCAACTGAATTGATTTAGAAGAAAAAAAAATCACATGGAAATACAACAGCTGCATACTTGTCAGGAGCGAAAACTAGCTTTTTTATTTTATTTTATTTTTTCCTCCCCTGTTAATGACTCCTTGTATTTTGGTTAGATGCACGGGAAGGTTAAAGGTTTATCTGTATAAAGGCTAAATAAATAGTCACTAAATTCTCACTTGAATAGTTCTTTGCTTTTGCGGTTTCTCGGTTAATCTAGAAGTGCCATTTGGCTGGCTACGTTGAGGTGGGGTGACAGTGAGTGCCCCTGCACAAGGTGCCTGACAGCTTGGGGGCAGTTGTGCTCCAGCTGGTGGTGGATGACGAGCAGCTGTTGGGGCAGGGTTGCCACAGCTGTCTCTGAAGAGTGTGTGTCATGTGCTCTCGCTCCTTCTCTGCTCCTTCTCGGTTCCTCTTGCAATAAAATGTGCATTTTCTTAAACGTCTTCACTAAAAGACAGAGAAAGCTTCTGAGAATAGCAGGAAAAAATTATTTGCTTTTCCAGATGATGAAGAATGACCCTTAGAAATAGGTAAACTCATGTTCTTCCATTGCGATCCATTACTCTCTGTTAATTTGTTGCTTGGTTGTGTTTAGGCAAACTGGCTAAGATGACCCCCTGTCTCTGTGCTCCCAGTAATTTTTCTTTTGGAGAAAGTCATACATTTTTTCTGTCTTTTTTTTTTTTTTTTCTTTCCTGTTCCTGATACAACTGCAGAGCACTGATAAGAGTATGGAAGCCTCTTAACTCATGCCTGCATTTATAGCTGCATAATTATGTATCACTGGCATTAAAAACAGAAACCACAACGTGTGTTTCAGATCACAGAGTAAATTTGCATAACTATTAGTCAGGCAAATCAAGATTACTCTTGTACTGTTGAATAAATATGGTATAAAATTTTAAATGAAAGTATGGAATCTTTCCATTCACTTCAGAGTATGATCTCATTTTATTTGAAATAATTGCTATGCACTTGTGGTTTCAAATCTCTTCCCTATTTCCTGCTACCTGATTTAATTTGAGTATGTTGCTTAATACTGCCATGCAAAGCCATTGCTTGCAATACCTTTGTGTCTGTCCCAAAGCAGAGCTTCTCCGCTGCCCTGTGAGGTGTGCTGAGCTGGAAGGTGCCCAAGGTGAACGCAGGAGCTAAGAAAAGCTACTCTGTGCATAAGTGTCAACAGCTGGCCTTACCTGAGGAGAAAAGTGCACATCCTTAGTCTTCCTTGGTGACAGTGCTGGCTTTGGATGCTCCTTAGTAAATTTCTTTACTGTCCAGCAGAACTTTCCTCTGTCCATTTACTCCTTCCCAAAACATGTGTTAGCAACCACTCCTTGTGCTCACTGAGGGTCTCCTCCACATCGATATAAGGGTGCGGTGTAACCCGAGAGTTGTTTCAGGAGTTGCTCAAAGAAAAGTGTCACTCAGCAGGAATGTTACACTGTGTAATACTTTAGTAAGTCATATTGCTAATTGCTTTTTTAATGATTGAAGAATAGGATGCTAACATTAAAGTTTCTAACTTTATTTTGGGGAGCTTGGGAGGTGTTGCTTTTGGCCTTTTTATTAATGTATTGCACACACTAGTATGAAGCAAACTGTTCTGGAGTAGCCATTGTGTCTTGTATTTGACGGAGCTTTCCATTCAAGATAACTAGAATAACTGGAGGAGAATGGGTATCATAGAAGTTTCAGAACTGGTAAATATTTTTGTGTTTCACTGTTTGCACACAATGCATGACTACTCGCAGGCTGAGCGAGGAGACTTTTGTTTTTGCATCAGTGGGAGTGTTTGCTTATCACAACCTTGGTTTGGATATTAAATTAGTCCTTTGAAAATCAGTTTGCCTTGAAAGCAGAGAAAAAAGCATGGCTGCTATTCTTGTAGAAATTATGGAGCAAAATGTAAAAGTTCACTTAGAATTGATATATAGGAAATCGTGGGCTCGCCAATAAACATGTGAAAGATTTAAAGTGGCTGGGGGCCAATTGAAAAAAACAGACCTTAGAGTACATAGTAAAAGGACCCTGTTTGTCCTGGATCCTGATAGGTTTTTAATTTGGATTAAGAA
The DNA here is from genome assembly GCA_013398735.1 of Nothocercus julius. Classification (NCBI taxonomy): domain Eukaryota; kingdom Metazoa; phylum Chordata; class Aves; order Tinamiformes; family Tinamidae; genus Nothocercus; species Nothocercus julius. The sequence goes on along the minus strand of VZSV01000050.1, from coordinate 1,146,600 downwards.
ATATTTTTAAGTCAACATAGTGATTTAAACAACAAATCGAGTTGCAAGCACACAATGGGGTATTTCTGTTTCTACAATTGCAGACAGCCTCCATTCATATGTGCGCCTTACCCAGGGCTATTGAGAGCTGGTTAAATAGCAGAAAGCTATCCCAGGGAATGGCATTCTCCTCCCGGAGGGAAGAGGAATCAATGATTTCTGTGTTTAGTAGGCTAGTGCAGTTTGATAATGATAATTGTAGCGGGAAAGATGGCAAGTAATTGAAAGTATGCTGGTAACAAAGTATTAAACTATTGAGGATTCAGAGAAGCCTGTCTGAGTGAGTGCTTTGTGAAGCATGAAGGACAGAGGAGTATGATGGAACGTGAAATAATGTAAATGTACCTCTCCTAATTACTTTAGTGCATAAGGTCAACATATCTTGAGTAAATTGTTTTTCTCCTTTTTCATAAACGTACAGGATGTGAAAAGAGAAAATAAAAATGACCTCAAAATAAAAATGACCTCAAAATATAAATATATGTCAAAAAGAGAAAGAGTGAAAAAAGAGTTTTGCCTTTTGGTCCTGGTGTCATTGGAGATTTGGGCTGGTTGCCAACACTAGCTTAAACTGCAAACTAAATCTGTTTGTGGCAGTTGTGCATGCAGTTGTATGGGATAAGAATGGTGGAGAATCTACTATATTGGCTGGTGTTGTTGGAAGGCATTCACATACTAGCATGCATTAAATAGTCATTTCTTTGGAACTATTCTAAATTCTTTTTTTAAAAAAGAAAAAAAGAAAAATTACAGAATAGTTCAGGTTGGGAGAGACCTTGGCAGGTCTGTAGTCCAGCTTCCTGCTGAAACCAAGATCATCTGTGAAATCAGACTATTCAGTAAGATCTTGAAAAACTTTCAGGGGTGCAGCCTGAATCAACCTTTTTTTTTCGGTTGTTAAAGATCCTCTTTCTCTGACCAGTATGTCTGCTTTCAGAGACAGGTTTTCTGTACGAGTTATTCCAGTGGTAGCGTATCATATCTTAAAGCAATCTGTGCTGCCAACTTCTGTGTTCAATTTATATGGATAATGCTCAGCTAGGAGGCTGCAGTTTGCAGAAAATGGGGGGAGCATTTTGTTGTCTGACTAGCAGTGGACCTCAGTGTTTTTCTTTATTTCCTGAAGTAGTTGGTGCTCTTCAAAATTGTCTTCTGCATAAATGACTCAGGCTCTTGAGCATATTCAGAGTTGAATTTGACTGTTCATGGGGGAAATATGACTGATACAGCTCTTGCTGGACTTGTGTAGCAAATGCATGTACTTGTGTGGCACAAACTCAGGAGTGGAACTGCAAAGCAGTTTGTATAACCTATCAGGTACCTAGGGAAAAATATGAGCATTAACTAACTAATATGAGCATTGCTAACTACCTACATTTTTCTATATTGTTGCAGGTTATTTTAGTATCTGCCAACAAGCTCACTCGATATATAGAACCATGCCAACTAACAGAAGATTTTGGAGGAACTCTCACCTACGATCACATGGATTGGTTGAATAAGAGACTGGTTAGTTTTATTTCTTTCAAACGTATCATTGCTTGAACCGCGGATTTTTCTTTGTGCAATAACTGCTGTATGTAAAGAATTTGTCCTAAGTATAGTAGGGAAATATACAGTTCTAATGCATCATGATAACTAACACAGGATTTGCTCAAGGGATGATAAAACTAACATAATCAATTTGTGGAAGCAACAAGTTTTTAATGAAGCTCTTGGGTAGAACCTCACCGTAGAAGAGCCTGGGCATAGGGCAAAGTAGCTGCAAGGGGAGGTTGTGTTTGGTCACTGGTAGGAGAAATCAAAGACAATGAGAGAAAACTTGGATTCTGCATGTCTGTAAGGTTGTTTTATAGGCCTGAGTTTCTTGGTTATTGCATGGTTTTCACGCAATGTTGGAAGGGACCTCTAGAGATCATCCAGTCTAACTCCCCTGCTCCAGCAGGGACACGCAGAGCACGAGGCACAGGGGTCACATCCAGGCAGGTTTGAAAGATCTCCAGAGGAGACTCCACAACCTCTCTGGGCAGCCTGTTTTAAGCTGCCTTAATGCTTGAAACCTCTGGCAGTGCAGTTTTCCGCGTGGATGCAGTGTACATGTAGAAGCAAATACATTGTTAAAATAAATTAATTATTCTGTGAATTGTTAGTGCACATAGCACTCCAGAACAAATTTTTAATCTGTTCTTCATTGCTATTTATTTTTTAATTATTTAAGTGGAGTTTTCAAAACAGTGTAAAAACTTGGATGAGACTACTTGCCATTTCCATGTAATATGTTTTTAAACATATTGTAGATTTCTTTTCTATGAGGCTTTGATCTGTATGTCTGTCAGGACAAGAACAAGTCAAATTTTCCTCCTTTGCCTGAAGTTGAAAGATCGGGACACAAAGGAAAAAGAAAAGAAAATTCACATAGATAGCATGAGGGCTTGGACCTTTAATATCATGTATCTGCTTATACAGAAATCCCTGTGCACTCCCTCATTTTCTTTAATTTCAAACTTGGCCAACTTTCTGCTAATAGCTCTGTAAACCTTCCTTTCTAGCTAGGTGGTTGTAATTTGGCTTCTAATTCCTTCTTACATTCAGAAACTTCATAAGCACAGTACTTCCATCCTAGATGAGACTTAGTATTTGGTTCAGTCTTCAACCAAAAATACATTTGTCATGTGTCTTCAGTTACATAGCACGAGCTTAATTTCACCTATTTATATGATAATAAAGAACCTTCTTCAGATGTTTTTATGAAGTTGATAAAGATATCCAATATCACCATTCTGGGATAATGACTAAGAATTTTAAAGAAATTGAAATTTTCAGCCCTCCTGCGTTATATTTATTATACTATTTTTACAGCCATAAAGAATCTTAACATTCTGTTTTCACAATACTCTCCTCATGTTTATACTCTACTGTATGAATATTCGTAAATAATTGCACTTTAATAACATTGAAGTATATTAGCAGAGCTAGTGGATAAATTCGTCCTGATGTCTTCAAATACTGTCAATTGCATAATTTGCCCTTTTTTGATTAAAATATGCCCTTTTAGGTATTTGAAAAGTTCACAAAAGAATCCACATCGTTGCTAGATGAGCTTGCTCTAATTAACAATGGAAGTGATAAAGGAACTCAGCAAGAGAAAGAACGGTATGTGGTAACTTCTTGAAAGAGAATGAACTCAGTATAAACTTTTGGAAATGAAAACAATATTGAACAAGTAGGATGTGCCTTTAATATATTGTGAAACATATAAAGAAATTTTAAAGGCTTATAGTGTGGACAGCAAAATTCACCAGTGTTTTTGTACAGGTGCTGTTGGCTATTGACTACATAAGGTTGTACTTCTGATACAACTTGAAAAAAACAGGCCTTTTGGGCTAATTGTTTTTCTTGCCATTTAGAATCAAGATGAGGAGACGGAATTTACTTTGGATGCTAAGCTTTCTAAAAAAAAAAAAAAAAAGTTTGTGTCAATGGGCTCCAAAACCATCTAAAGAACTGTGGGTTTTTTGTTGTTGTTGTTGCTTTAACCAGTGTGTTACAATATGCATTAAACAATGTAAGGGACAAGTTGTTTATTTCCTATGACTTTGATAAATAGGCATTTTTATAGATTTGAAATATATATAATATTATATATATATATATATATATATATATATATAAAAGGTCTTGGTTTGAAATGCAGGAGATGAAGTTTCAGTTTTAGGCTTTGTTGGAAACTCCTTACATGACGGAGAGCAAGTCTCTAAGGCTTTCATCTTGTGCTGTTATCTTTGCCAGCAGGTCACGTTCCAAGAACAAAGCTTGTAACAGTGATAAGAGGTGTTGTTCAGTTCTGTTAAAGTGAAAAACAGTACTATTCATAGTTGTCTGCACTCTTTATGTCTTGCATATAATGTGTTCTGTGGAGGAGTATAGGGAGAAGAGCTCTTAACAACTGTTTAGTGCTGCCATAGTAAAGATGATTAATAATATATTTATTACTTTATTTTAAGATCAATAGATTTGAACTTTCTTCCATCAGTTGATCCTGAGACTGTACTCCAGACAGGTACAGTAAGTTGCAAAATGATCATTTTGGTCAATAAAGTAATTTGTGTTGAGTTTTTTTTATATAAATGTCTTTCGGGGTGTATTTATTACTCACAGTATAGCACCACCATTGATTTAGAGTAAAATTTGCTTATGGATTTGTGCCTTGTAGGAATAGGAAGTAACGTATAACAACATAGTGGTCAAGGTTTCTAAAAAGTGCTTAGGATCCTTATCTTGTAGCCTTGTAAAAACTAACACACGAATCATGTATATGAATTGCTATGCAGAACTGCCGTACGTGCACTCTCCATTAAAGCTTTAGCTTAGTTAAATAGGGGAGAATATTACTGAAATTGACAATTGAAACAATGTTCAAGTTCCTTCCTGCAGCTGTTAAATCTCTTAGATATAAAGTGGCCATTGATATTGTTAGTAGCTTTTACAGTCTAAGTGTGCGTTCTCTTCTAATGGTAAGATTCTTGGGCAAAACAACAATTCGAATCTTGAGTAAGCGAGTGGCTCCCAGGAATGTTAGTTTATATGCATTATTTTCTTAATTATCACATAATGAAAATTCTCTAGAGCTATTGATGTTCAAAACTTTCATTAAGTGTCTCTTAGGAACTCGTTAACCTTTCACTTTGCTTGACCCACTGTATTGACATTTGAGAACTCAAAGATTAAATTGTCCTCAGTTAAACTTTTCTATTCTTTAACAGAAAATACAAACATACATAAAGGAGGAACTTTTTCTTTTCCTGCCTTCCTGTCCTGGCATTTTAAATAAAAAGCTTCTATTTTGTAGTCCAGTAAAGTGGTATTCATTGATGCATTAACATTTTCAAAGTTTCCATTTGATCTAAGAATAGATTTTTTTGATAATCATAATTATTCTCCGTATAAGTGGAAACTGGACAGTTTTATGCCTGTTGTTAGTAAAATTATATCAGTAAATGTGCCCAGTGCATAAAAGATATATCACCAGGTAGTCTAAAAGCAATTTTGCCTACAAAGGCAAAATTTTGTCTTTTGGATTTATTTTTGGATCTCAATGAACCGTGTCACTGTTGATATCTTTAAAGGTCATGAGTTATTATCTGAGTTACAACAGCGTCGATTCAATGGCTCGGATGGAGGGGTGTCCTGGTCTCCAATGGATGATGAGCTGCTAGCTCAGCCACAGGTCATGAAGCTGCTGGACTCGCTCCGAGAGCAATACACTCGCTACCAGGAGGTTTGTAGGCAACGTAGCAAGAGAACCCAACTAGAGGAGATTCAGCAGAAAGTGATGCAGGTGAGCACAAAGCTGTTCATACTGTGAGATGAAAGCTTGAGTTCATGCCCCAGAGTCTTATTTCCTACCAATAAGAATCAGGGATGAAGATCTTCATTCCAGTCTTTATGATCCTTTTCGCTCCTCTCACTGTGGCATGCTGGTTTGACTTGGTTCTTTATGCTTTGGCTACATTCAGTGACTTTCCAAAGTCTCCATGTTCTGATACACAGAGAGGATTAGCGTACAGAATGCAGACGGAGTCTCTCTCCTATCCCCACAGTGTTTATGAAGAACCTTCACAGCATCCCATTGCTGCTTACTGTGGGTTGTGACAGCTGCTCTTGCGCTGTCAGCAGCTCAAATGCCTCTCATGATAGCAAAAAAAAAAAAACCTCATATGTGAGAAACATTGGGCTGTTGTTTATTTTGTGAGTTGGAAAACTTCCCCTGTTCACCCTAAGTTCACTATGTTACTGAAAATAAGCCAGCACTAATTCCTTTTTGTCTAACGCTTGATGTTTTACTGAAGGTAAAGTGATTAAACTCTCCATCTTTTGATTTCCAGGCTACCCTGACCAGAGTGATTACAAACCTTTCTAATCAATTGGGTGGTAAAGGTCAGAATGAATTGATTTGGTCCTTTGCATGTAGGCATGTAATTGGCACTTTCAGCAGTTTCATAGGCATAGTCTCAGTAGAAATAATCAAGGAAATTGAATTAATTTATTTCTTATTGAAATTAGATTTATATTTTTAAACTTCTGTAATAGTTTGAATATCAGAAAATGGAGCACATAGAGCCCTTAACCTTTAAATGTTGACATTTCGAATACACAGGGAAGGAATCAAGTACTTGTACCTCACAGCATTCCAGGTATGGGTAAATATAAAAACTAATCCATCTTGCTATTTCTAGCAATAAACATAAATGTACTGAAATATCATTTTTCACTTGTGTAGTCATTGATCTTTTTGAAAAAAGGGGGGAGGATGCAAATGTCATCTTTTGATATTTTGAGCTGAAAACAGTAAAAATATGTAAAAGATGAAAGCAGTAGCGTGTAGAACACTTTATCATGGCATAGATATACTCAGGTGATGAGTTTTTTTTCCTTGTGGTTAAGTTATTCCGTTTGAACAAGAAGTGCTGATTTAAATGAGTTTATAATGGAGTTTGGCAGACAGCCATTGTTAATGCATTTAAATAGTGCTGTTTATTGGGGCATCAGCCCGATTTTGCAATATTTGAGTTAGAAATTGTTATTGGTTTACTCTGTGTATGCTGCAGATGTTGCATAGTAAGTTAACTAAGTCTCAGCACGTAAGAGGAATGTGCTTAGCTATTTTAGTGCGTTGATCAGTTTTTTTAAAATACATTTCAAAGATCTTTAAATAGCATACAAATATATATGTGTGTGTGTGTGTGTGGGGGGGAACTAAAATCTAAAAATGGATTTAGTTTCCAGGTAGTCTGTAGGAAAAAATTGGCCTAACAGAAAAATAGGAAGATAATGGTGGACTGGAGGAAACTGATTGAGGCGAAATGTTCTGAAACCTACTTTGCCAAACCAAACAGAAGTGGCAAGATAACATGCTCTAACAGTATGTGGCTGGACTGAGTGGGTACATACGACACACGCCCTTGCACTGCTGATTGATTTTAATGATGTGGTTTCCCATTATCTTGTATTACAGTTCTGGTCCTCTTTCATGCTTCTTAGTGCTTTTCATATTGCTTATTGCTTCTGGTTGTCTTTTATTTGTGTTTCTATTTCATTTTTATTATATGCTTCTTCAACATACTGTGATATGTTTAGTTCTTGCTCCCTTCTCAAAACACTTGTGCATGACCATTTCTCTTCCCTTGTGCCTACAATATCCTACGCTCTCTTCCAAGCCACCACTCCTTTTATTTTTTGTCCTTTCCTCCCTCATTCTGAGGGAAAAGATAGCAATGATTTTCAGAGGTATTCTGATGAGCGGTTTTACTAAGCAGGCTGGTAATACAGATTGCTATATTGTGATAAGTTTCAGCTTTGTCTCTCCTCGTGCAGAATTGTTAGTTATTTTTCTAATCGCTTTACAAAAAATAGATTCCTAGCCTTGCAGTTGTGGCTAGTCGCTGTCTATTTAAAAGAGATACTTTATGAAAATAATACTACTTTCTTCTCCATGTCTCTTAATGATTCTCTCTCCTCAGCTCGATTAGGTTTCGTGTTGGGCCACAAGGATGACTGTGTGCTGAACTGAGCCATTTTTCAGAGGCAGCACAGTGGTAGCTGGGCACTTGAAATGGGGCAGTGGCCTTGGTTGCAGAAGGTGCAAGGGCTGTGATTTCCATATTTGAGTCTTCCAGGCCACACTAAGGTGATAGGGGGACATCTTGGTGCCTGTACTTCTAGCTCATGTTTAACCATAGAGATGGCTGTGCAGAGATGGGCAGTGCAACAGGGAGTTCATCTTAAAACAAAGAGGTACTAGAAGAGTGGAGTCCTAATTTGACAACTGAAGGCCCCAAGAAATGATATACAAGTAAATAAAACCCAAGATAGTCTTGGAAAAAAAGAGTATGCTCTGAAATAGAGCTTCTTTAAACAATCTATTACAGTCATGGATGACTAAACGTTGGAGTGAATTGAGCAAACTTCCTGTAATGGTGATGGCCATTCATGATTATGGTCACAGTGTGGCCCTGTGGCACTGAGAAAACGGCTCAGTTCATACATTTTCAGGAAGCATAACACAATATACAATGTGACACTGTAACCATAAAGACAAGTGGAGAAAAAAATGTGATGCTGTTTTGTCATATTTGCCTAAAGAAAAGTCATACAAAATAGAGGAAGAAGATTTTAACATACTTAATCTATTAATTTTCCAGAAAAGTAAACCCAGTACTGTAGTCTAAAATGCTATCAATGTCACCTGGTTGAGAGTTCTGCAAAGGCAGATACCATGAAAATTGCTGTTAAGACTCTGAAAGTTGTTTCTGGTACATGAATGAATTCAAGGCCTAAATATATAAAATACAAAAGGTGTCTGATTTTGAGAAACGTGTGTGTATGTGTCCTGCACTTGTATGCTAACATATTGCAAAAAAAAGAGAGGACTCAAGCATGAGGTTGAATGCAGCAGTTCACTGTTCCTATGGGCATTTTAAGTCATTTAAGGGAGAAAAGAATATATTAATTGGAACGTAAACTCCATTAGCACGTTATCAAGACAACAATTTTAACCTTGCTCATTGACAGAGATATGAAATGACAAGTATTTGTATGACAAATCTTTTGATAGCAGACGTGCATTTATGGAGCTGATAGGTTAAGGTTAGTGAAAGGTTCTTTTTACCTTATGAAAGCTTTTGATAAATGTAAATGGATTAAAAAATACTTTCATCAAGCCTTTTTAAAAAAAATGTAATAATTGTACGCTTTTAAAATTATTTAAAATTATCTATTGTAAATTATTATTATCTATTATTATTTAGATTATAATAGATAATAGATTATCTATTTAAAATTATTTATGTTTCAAAACTCATTTTATACTAGTGTTGGTTTAATTAATTTTTTTGTCATCTTTGTGTTCTTGACAGGTAGTGAATTGGCTCGAAGGACCTGGATCAGAACAGCTAAGAACCCAGTGGGGAATAGGTGATTCAATTAGAGCCTCACAGGCTTTGCAACAGAAACACGAAGAGATCGAGAGTCAACACAGTGTGAGGCTTCCCCTACCCTCTTCAAGTAGCAAAATAGTTCTAAGTACAGGAAACTATGTACAGAGTATTTTCGTCACAAATATCTAAAACTTGGGGAGGTGTATAGTGATAGGGTTACAAGGAAGACTACATGGGCTGTTTTAAGAAGTTAATATGTTCGCTGTATATCAGTATTATTTATTTTGTTTTCTAGTGTAGAAGGATACTCTTGTGTATGATTGGTCCTGTTTTAATTGCACTATCGCAATTATTAAATTTTCACTTTTAATTAGGAGGAGTAAGTTTCCTTTCGGCCATTTTAGTAGAGAGAACTCCCTTTAGTTCTCCAGGGAATAAGTTAACATTTGCTCTTTATTAAGCTACATTAAGCAAGTTTCAGCTCTTTGTAAATGCTTTTATTGATCCTAAACTTAAAGTATAGGTAGAATAATGAAATTCTGAAGACATTGGTTTATAACTGTTTTGAGTTGATGCCTTTGTTGCTTCTGGAGACTTTCTAAGGTTTAGTAGAATTAGATACATTATTATAGCAAATTTGAATGTTCCATGTTCTGAAAGGGAAAATTGCCCACAGGGTGTTTCCTCTTGTCAGACTTTCTTCATGCAGCCACTGACAATTCAAACAGCATTTCCTGAGCTCCCTTTCCAGTCATTTTTCTTTATTGTATGTTACTGGGGTTTTTTTGTTCAATTTGTTCATATATTAGAGGTACTATTTTGGGCAAATATTGATCTTCATGGTTTTAAGCTTTCCCCTTACTGCTGTGTCTAACTAGAAGCATAGTTCCATATTATTATCCTGCTGATAATACAAAAAAGTCATAAGTATATCTTTTATTTTTTTTAGTCTCTTAATTTCAGAGTTATTTTGCCAAAAATCAACTATTGTAACTGTTGATTTTTAATGACAAAAATGCTATTTCTTTTGACCCTCATGTAGGTGATTTATCACACTCAGTGAGGTTGATTGGTATGTCTAGGTATCTAAAGATAATAACAGGAGTTATTTGTTGCTGATGTATAAATGGAATATATTGAACCCATAGATCTATAGCACGAGTGGGACAATGCAAGGTTATTCCCCCCCACCCCCCCACCCCCATCTTAAGTGTCCTGGTTGGAATAGATGAGATATTTATTGTGCTTCTAAATTTGTGGTTGATTGCTAATATAACTTTGCGTCTTTTTTTTTTCTTCCTCTTTTCATCCAGAATTTCTTCTGTTAGCAGACAGAAAAGGTTTTGGGTAAACAGGAAAAAAACATGAGAATATGCATATTTACACTCTACATTTTGCATGCTTTGTAAATAAATATGAAGCTTAAGGCATAATTTAAAAAATTGCAGACATCCTAATTAGAGAGTGACAAGTGTGCTAATTAAATCAGATACTTAAGGCCAATAGATGGTGCTGTTCAGTTGCATTAGAAATGCGTAGGGCATTTAAAGGTCATTGAACACAGGCCCAAATGAAAGCTGTTGAACAGACATGTTTTGCTTTACAGGCTTGTAAGTCATGCAAGGTGTGAATTTGATCTTGCAATATCAAGTAGTTTCCATATCTCTCAGAATGATACTTTTTTTTTCTTTTTTTGCAAATACACCACCATGACAACATAACTAAACTGCTGCTTGTTTTCAGTAATCAAGGTATTTGGAGATGAATTTTACATATTTTTAAATTAACAGTATAAATCTTTCCCTAAATAAGAAACAACTTTCTTCAAATAAGAAACAGTAAAAATAAATTTGCATTTTTGATTACTGTTTTATTCAGAAGATAGATGTTATTTTTGCTTCAGCAGTAGTGCTTTTTCCCAAGATATTTAAGAAATTTATTGCTGGTTTAATAATATTTTAAAGCTCGATTTTCTTGTATTTTTAGGAATGGTTTGCTGTTTATGTTGAGCTTAATCAGCAGATTGCAGCCCTTCTAAATGCAGGGGATGAGGAGGACCTTGTGGAACTGAAAGCGCTGCAGCAGCAGCTGAGCGACGTGTGTTACCGGCAGGCCAGTCAGCTGGAATTCAGGCAGAACCTCTTACAAGCAGCACTCGAGTTCCATAGTGTTGCCCAAGATGTAAGTTTTTACTGTTGATATCTTATTGTCTTATTATTAAAAGTATTGGAAAAGATTTAGCTGGAAGAAAGTTGCGATGTCACTTGGGAAATACAGAAAATCATCATTTACCATGACTGAAACTTCGTGAGGCTGGATTTTTCCCTTTGTAAGTGGGAAATACATTGTAATACCTCTTGCACTTCAATAATATTTGAACAGAAAAGTTTGCTAGAAAAAAATTGCTTTCTTCTGTCCTTTTATATTACAAGCATATGCATTGACTCTACCAAAAGATTACATGCTCTTCATAGCTTCTTTTTAACAAACTGATGTTCATTCTTGTGCTTATCTAATGACTTCTGGTTTGTTAGTGGGTTTTTTTTGTTTGTTTGCTTTGTTTCCCTCTAGGGATTTTTCCCCTTATAATGTATATAAGCAGATGGGTTGTTTGTTTTTCATCTTGACTTTCTGGTTGGTAGAGATGCAAAGAGAAACTTGAAAATGAGAGAATCTCAAACATTTGGAAAGATGAGCACAAAACCAAACCTCTAAAGTGCAAAACTTTCTAAATAACAGTATTTAACTAGCCTTATGATTTGCTGAGAGGAGGTGAGGGGATACAATCTTGATAATACTCTTTATGTACAAAGAAGCTAGATAAAACTAGGACAGGATCTTTGCTATTTAATTTCTTAGAGCAATTAGAGCGAAATAATTAAAGAACGATGCCAGGAAAAAAAAAAAACATACTTTTTTTTTTTTTTGTCTTTCATTTTAGTTGTCTCAGCAATTGGATGGCTTACTAGGAATGTTGTGTGTAGATGTAGCACCAGCAGATGGGGCTTCAATTCAACAAACTTTAAAACTGCTGGAAGAGAAGTTGAAAAGTGTTGGTAAGCAAAGTATTTCTGTGTTTCAAGCCTACACCTTTGAATAAATGCATTAGAGTGGGGGGGGGGAAAGGTAATGTCTACCTCTTGTTCTTGCAAAATAATGCGCCACTATCTGACTTCCTTATGCTTAAAATCTAGGGAAATGCTCTGGAAATGTTGTCTTTTACAGCTGTTATGTGTATTAACATTTTTTACACGCAATTACCATGTTTTGCCTTTGTAAGCACACTTTGGACTCTCTTGTTTTATTATATTAATCAGCCTTAGAAATGCAATTCTTTAATCTTTTCTTTCTCTTCCCAGCACTGACCCTTTGATGAATAAGATAATCGTCTATTTGGTTTTAGAATACTTTTATTGAACATTTTGCAGTAGCACTGTGTGTGTGTGTGTGTGTGTGTGTGTGTTTTAATAAAAGTAATACTTACCACTGTTATATTTTCATGTGTATCCTGCAGGATAAAGGGCTGAGAAATAAAAATATATATGGCTGAAGTAATTATGCTTGGAATAGAATAATGTGTAAGCTAGATACTCCTTCAGGAGAGCACATAGTAGGCCTGCCAGATAATAGATGCAAGAACAGATTTTTAAGGATCAGCATATTGTACAGAAAAATGTGTCAACCATATGAGATGTATCATAAAATAGTAATTTCTGCTATGAAAGAATGTTTAGGCAGCAACTGCCTAGAGGTGATAAAGTATTTTAAGTATTGTGAAACTGTGTGGAAGAAAAATGTTAATTAGTTATAATATGCTGAAAATTTGTTAAACACTGTCAGCTTTCATTCATTTTCTTCCTTTTTATCTGCTGGACCACAAAATGGCAAAGCCTGTAGAATATTTTTTCTTTTGCTTTAGACTTAGGCTTGCAAGGCTTGCGTGAGAAAGGTCAAAGTCTTCTTGATCAGATATCTAATCAGGCATCATGGGCCTATGGAAAAGATGTATCCATCGAAAACAAAGAAAATGTGGACCATATCCAAGGAGTGATGGAAGATATGCAACTTAGGAAACAAAGGTAGTAACAACAGTCCCAATTGTTAGGGTTTTCCATTAAGATCTTACTGGTAGCTTGCTTTAAAAATGCGTTTTTAAAGAGACAGTTTTATTTTCAGTTAAGGGAGGCAGTACAGTTATGATTTACCCTATTTGTAATATAGTTAAATGCAACTTAAGCTTTTCTTCCTCCTCGCTTGCCTCTGCTTTGTATCAGCTTGTGAGCTAGAACTTGTGTGTAATACTCAGAAGATAGTTAGCTGAAACCAATGAAGTTCACATCAGCTGAACAGAATATGTACATTTTTAATGCTATCACTGTAGTATCCTTCAGGTGGTGAAAAGAAATCGAAATGCTAGAATTTTACTAGGTTTGTAAAAACTAATCTGTGTAGTTTCTGTGCTGCTGTTTAAGGTGTGAGGATATGGTAGACGTGCGTCGACTAAAGATGCTTCAGATGGTGCAGTTGTTCAAATGTGAAGAAGATGCAGCTCAGGTATGAGAAGGGCTGCACAACTTCATTTTATTCTTTGTAGTCCACTGACTAAATTCGTGGAGGTTGATGGCATTATTTTTGTCACTTTCAAATGTAATTTTATTTAAATAAATTTATAGATTAAAAATAAAATAGCAATTGACTGAAAAATTAAATAGCAACTGACTGAAAATGATTTATTTGGTGATTTCATGCATGATCAGTTAAACCAGCTGATACTTTTCATTTGGAAAAAATAGTTATGTCAGTTGGGTCACCCCTCTGGATGAATTTCTTATTTTGGTATAAAAAATATTTTGTTCGTAAAAATTTACCTCTCTCTTTAAGGCAGTAGAATGGTTAAGTGAATTGTTGGACGCTCTGCTCAAGACGCACATCCGTTTGGGAGATGATACTCAAGAAACTAAAGTTTTACTGGAGAAACATAGAAAATTTGTTGATGTTGCACAGGTGAAATGACTTTTTTTTCCTCTAGAAATTTGAGATCTGTGCTGTTTCAGAAAAGATTCCAAATAGGATTGCTGCCTTTTATATATGGTTACTGAACCACTGTTAACCAGTTGTCGTCTTAGTTTACCTTAATGCTTGAATAAAAAAATGCAGTTTGCTGGAACTGGTGTGATTAGATTAATGAGATTTTTGAAGTTCCATTGCCAACAGTGACACTACAGTTCTGCCACCTTTAGTTTGCTCTGCTTTATATAGGTAATGCAAACCAAGAACATAAATGACAGTGACTTTTTTTTTAAAAGGCATGTATTTCAGACAGTCTTTGTAATGATGCTTGAAGTATTGCAACAAAGATAATGAAAAATGAGTAAACTGCTTGATTTCAGTCTGTTTTCTGTTATATTTTATGAAACAGGGCCTGCCTTTTGTTTGGTTTTCCAGATCAAGTTGACTATCAGAGTGTTTGTCCTGCTCATAAAAAGGAGCCCTTTGTACCAGTAGAGTTAGGGAAGAAGTAGAAGTAACTTCTCTTGGCTGTATCAGGCAACTAAAATATCCTGTTGTACAGAAATGTACTGAAATTCAATTAATTAAAGCCATGGAGCAGCTTTGCACACTTATTTGCAAACTTTCAGTATGCAAAAGGAGTGTGTATAAGTTGGACCTTCTTCAGGTACATTTTCAGATGCTCGCTGTTTTTTAGGAGCATCTAGTTCAGATTTGCCAATTTGCAGATGTGTTTCTCTTCAAATTACACCATCTCTGTGAGGAATAGTGACCATGTAAAGGATGAGGAGGAACTAGAATTGGCTGTGGCAGGAGGATAGCTTGCTGTCATAACCAGCATGCCATGGATGCTGGATGACCAGAGACATTGATGACAGTGAAGTTGGTGGCACTTGGCAATAGATATCAAGCATCCCATGTAAAATGAAGCCACTATTTTGAAGAAGGTCTCTTTTTTTTAGCCAGCATGAATGCTGTACATTAGAGGGCTCTTTGAGGAATATATTGCCAATTACAACAACTGGGTTTGGTAAACACAATTTTATTCATGCTTCAGCAGTGTTTTTCTAGTAGACCAGGTTAGTTCCATGTATTCCGTGAATTTGAGTTGAGGTTTGACAAACCTGTCTGCTGTCATTTTAAGATCATTTGAAGGCAGAAGTTCTAAATTACTTTCTCTCCCTCCGCTTCTAGAGTACTTACGATTATGGGAGACAGTTACTGCAGGCTACAGTTGTGCTGTGCCAGTCCCTGCGATGCACTTCAAGATCCTCAGGGGACACCCTTCCAAGACTGAACAGAGTGTGGAAGCAGTTTACGTTAACTTCTGAAGAAAGAGTGCATAGGCTAGAAACTGCTGTTGCGTTTCATTCAAGTGCTGAAAAGGTGAGTGTGATAAGAAAAGTAGCATAAAAAATTAAGCAAAATTTAAACATGATTTTATTAAAACATGTAAGAAAAATTCCCAGTGCATATTTTTGACTTTTCAAATGTTAAAAGGTAGAAAGAATAGGAATTTAAAAAATAGAATTCTTGCATAAGAATTACGTTATTAATCATAAGAATTACTTTTTTCAGTTCTTAATTGTTATTTGTCCATAATAAGTTGGCTTAGGGACTGTGTAACAAAAAGGAGAATCATCTTGAACAGATGGTATTGGATTGGAACTGGAAGTAATTTTTTTTTAAAAACTGTTACTACCGAGATGTACTCTTAATGTTGATCATAAAGCATTTTGTTTGTTTAGACTGCAATTGTTAAAAGCAAGGAAGACTGCTTAATTTGTGTTTTTATGTAAGATATAGTACAGAGCTGTGATACTACTTAAGAATTTTGCAGACTTGAAAGCAATAAATTGCTTTATACACTGTTAGAACGTAATCTTCCCAGAAATTGTGCAGGTATATGAAAGTCTCAGACATTTCATTGCTGCACCTTTATTTTGCTCTTGGAAAATGCTTTCTTCCAAGCACTACCATGTCCTGGTGTGGTTTTCACACTCTTCTACCTGCACCCAGCTGGATGTTGCTAGAAGCCACAGAGAAGGATGAGTGGTCCGCAACAGTATTGAGGAAAACTTGCTGCTTAATAACATCTTACCGAAGGGGGAATGCTAGGAGTTTGCAAATACCTGAATTCCAGAAAGCATCCTTGAATATAGTTCCTGGGCAACATGACCTTTTGGTATCGGAAATGTTCTTTCTCTGTGTTCATAAGCGATAAATATTGGAGAAGCAATTTAGGACATTCATTTTCAATGTCAACACCGTTGTCATTTTAAAAAAAAAAAGCAACTTTGAACATAGTAAAAGTAAAAATTATGCTGTCTTTAAATAAAAGCATGGATGAAAAGTTTATTAATATGCTCTTTGTCTTCATTCCTTTCTTGTTTGTATTAATGGAAGATACTCTGAATTCATGAGAATTGAAAGTTGCTGAAGGTTCATAAAAAGCAGTAATATATCACTTGTGTTGCCAAAGAGAGCTGAAAATACTCTTACTTAACACTATATTACAAGCATTCTTTCCTTATTACAGTAGTTAATTGCTATATTCTTAGGCAATCATAAATAAAAACAAGTGGATGCTTGAAAAAAATGTCCTGTCCAGAAGTGTAATTCTGCTGTAATTCTTGCATATTAATTAGTGAGAAACTTGTAATCATTATATCCATGCTCCATAACTTTTTGATCATAATTTACTGTGTGAATTCTTTGGAGGATATGGTTTTTAGTTTTCAAATGGCTTGAAAGGGGCTCTTCATTATTCATGTTTTTCTATTCCATATGCTGTCTTGCATATTTAATGATGCAGGTTAGTTATTGTTGGAATAACAAGACTTCTAGCAAGACCTCATTCTTTTCTTCTTTGTACTCACTTAGCAGTAATACAAAATATATCAACAGAGAATAGCAGCTGCCCTGGCTGATCCTCTCAGAATAGCTGAACCAATCTCATTCTTCAAATTTATGAATCTGTTTTGATTGCTAAAGACTGATCTCATATAAACGACGTGCTGAAGATGCTGAAAGAGCATTCACTGCACCACTTAATGGCACTTTACAAAGTAGCTGCTATCTTCATGCACTTCAGTCTGTTCCCTTATTGTTTTACAGATTTTGCAAGAATGTCCAGAGCAGCCTGAAGCTCTTCATGAAATGGAACAATTTGATGAAATTGAAACTGTTGGGAAATCGCTGTTGGACAGATTAACAGTGCCTGTAGTTTATCCTGATGGGTGTGTAAAATGTTACTGTAATACCTTCTGAATGTGCTCTTGGTTAAGTTTCATAATAGTCTCCTGTACCCCTAAGAATTATGAATGCTTATTCCTGAAATTGAACAGGTAGTATTAGTGTACTAATTGTCATTAAGAATTCTACCCACTTTTTCATTTATTCAGCTTATTAAACAGTACCTGCTTCATGCTAATTGAAAAGTGGTTGCTGTCTCAGACTACAAAAAGTAAACTGAATTTGGATTCTCAGTTAGAATAATACTGTTCTATATGTACAGTAAAATACACTTGCCCAGTAGTATGTTTGAGTTCAGAATTGATTTCTTTTAACTAACCAAACCTTGGAACTAGGCTCTGGGTGAGTATATTTTGTTCCATATACAGTGAGTCACCCGAGAAGACAGACTAGTGACTGAAATAACAGTGATGTATTCCATATGCTGATTGACTGCTCTTCTGCCAAAAGTTGAGGTGCTTGTCTGGCTCCTGTTGCTGCAAAGTCTGGTTCTTCACTTCTGCTGCGGATGTTGCAATGCAGGAATCAAAGGACTAAAAATATTAGGCTGATTGCAATAGTTGCCTTATGTGTTTCCCAAGTGTTCCTTGCCAGTCTTTCCCTAAGATTTTTACTAACAGCTATCTTGTCAGCTACTCAGTAAGTTGCAATTTTGTGGTGCTTTTGTGATGAGCAATGATCCCAGTTATTTTGACCTTTAATACTACACATCTGTGATCAATCTCAAACTTGACTGTGACTTTCCTGAATGCTGTGGACTGTTCCTTCAGCTCATTAATGTCAGTGTAAAGCTCATCACTTTTGAAAATGCTGCTTGCTGCTATCTGTTCTTTCCATTTCTAGACTTAAAAGAATTTTTAGAATGACATTGTGAAGGTTTCCTAAAAATGAATCGTATTTTCTGTTTCCAGCATACTTTGAAATAGAAACTTGGGCATATTTTTGAACATAAGCAAATAGAATCTAAACAGTCATATTTTAATCAAGCTTGTTTCTCTCCTTTGCTTTTCTGTTTATCAGAAACACATGCACTCTCTTAAACTGAGTCACTGCATACCTGATGTGGTGCTGGATAGTTTTGTCTCTTATGAACCTTGTCATACACTAGATAAATATTTTATTTGAAGAAGTCTTCTTTTCTACTCTTGAAAATGGTTTTATCCTGTGTTGGTATAACTCTGCATTAGGGAATACTGTATATGCCATGCCAGAGAGCAGAAAATCTTTTCTATGTAAAAATGGAGCCCATTTATAATGCCCCATGAAGTTGCTCTTCTCTTACACTACTGTTAGTGTTCTTAATAGGTTTAATTCTTAATATTTTTAAATACAATATCATTCTTTTCAAGGATAGGCAGTAATTTTGTCATATTTCATTTTTAAAGGGGCAGTATAACCATAAACTGTACTTTTTTTTCTGAATATGTCTTTACATTTACAATCTGTTATATAGCAACCAGCTCATCATGTGATATATATATATATATATATATATATACACATATATATTTTTGAATTTATTGTGGATGAATGGTAGAAGGACTGTTATCAATGCACAGCTTTGCAGTTTTCTAGTGGCACTCTCAGTGTACTGATTATTTTACTACTGCCTCAACAAATTTGTCTCCCTCTGGTGAAATTTTTGTAATGTATTTTTTCAAGAAGGCAAGATATGTTAGTATCAGTACAGTGAATTGCATATAGTTAATGATGTCCAGGCATATGAATTGAAGCAACTGTTTTTTTCCCTATAAGTGGTATAGCTTCATGGTAAAGATGGTAAAAGAGACTTCAAGGATGCTATCGATACTGCTTTTTAGATGATGAACTCAAAATGCTTTTACTTAATGACTTTGTTATTCAGAGAGGTAGCATTTAAACAAAAAACATCCTTTCAATAATGTGTTTGAAAATAGCCAGGGTGTTTCAGGCTGTAAGAAAAGAACTAGCAAGTGTGATGTGTTTGTTTATATTTAAAACTTTTTATAGCAGATTTTGCATATATAGTGACATGATAAAAATAGTAACTGCTATTTATTCTTAAAATGATTTACTTTAATAGACTCTTCGAGTAAAACCAAACATGAGTGTTTTGCAGAACTTGCCTTGGCACCAGTTAGCTCCTAAGAGAGCTCCCCATGAAAGAACAAACTTGCTGCAGTGCTGAGTTTTGAGCCCTAACGCTGTGCTCAACGCAAGCACGAAGCACAAGCGCTCCAGGTGTATGTGCCTCTGTTCTAGGCTGCCCCACTGAATTCTGAACACTATTTTTGGCCTGTCTGGAATTTCTTCATCTGAATTCTGCCTGTGTCATCTTTCTCAGAAGTGGAATTTTAGGTGTCCTAACTCCTGAGATCCCGTGCTGATCCTTCCTGGGTATCCTAGTCTTTGCAAATTGTTTGTTAAATATTTCAAAAGCGTTTGTTCATTAGTAGTTTAAAAAAATACAGGGAAACATCAAAACATTGTAAAGCGCCAACGGGCATCCTTCCTTCTTCACCACTCTTCTGCTTTAGTGAGTTATCTGCTGGGAAGTCCACATCCCCCTCCCTGTCCTGCCCATGGCTTCTGGACTGCAGAATAAAAAATGTGTGGCCTTATTTGTGATCATGCACACAACTAGTCTCTTCCTGTGCAAAATACTGTTTTTCTGTTCCGGTATCCTCATCCTCTGGCTCTTTCAAGTTTCTCTCCTACCACTATTTCCCAAATCTGTTACCTCTGTGCGTTGTAACAAGGTTTGATGCCTGTTCTGCTTCTTTTGAAACATTTATTCTGTTCCTATCCTCCTTCTCCTGACAAGTTGGTTCATGGTTTCCCTAACGTGTGAGCTGTTATTTTATTATATTTGAATGGGCTAAATCAACTTAAATGTGTTTGTCTTCAGTTTGGGAGAAAGATGATGTAACTTGATGGGATGTCTCTGACCACACACAGAGATGGTACAACCTCATTCAGAATTCATGGATAGACAGACTTCCTTCATTACCATGCTACTCAAAACTGTCAGAGTGGCTTGTAGGTAGCCAGAGTACAGATGTACAAATGGTATTGGGAAATCTTCATGCAAGCTTTTAGAACAGCACTCTACTGTTCAGAGAAACTTTTAGGTGTAAAAAGATCCATTATTTACATTAATTTTACCAAGGTGTGACAAATTTCATCACTGTTGTATCCTCAAAGCTTCTTTAAAGGTGGCCTTTAAACCTGAAGAGAAAAAAGGGCCTATTTTTCTATGCTGCTTCTTGTTTCTAGAGTTTGACGTTTACATGTGTATTCATGCACTGATCACTGATAACTTTTTTTTTTTTAGTTCTGAACAGTACTTTGGGAGCCCAAGTGATATGGCTTCTGCAGCAGAACACATCAGAGAAAAGATGAAGCTAGTTAGCCTGAAAAAGCAACAGCTGAGACAACCAGAAGCCACTACACCAGACAGCTAATAGACTGACTCCCTGTCTATCAATTCATCATAGGACTTCGGTTTGTAATCCAGCATGTTGTTTGCATATTACAGAATTTGGCATAATATATTAAAATGCATTTCACAGCTGTTATAAAAATCTCATCTTTATTTCAAATTAAATATTCTCAGTATCTTAACACTGTACATCTATCAAGCCATAATTATTTAACATGCTATGAAACCACAGATTCCAAGTATCTTCTGAAAAGGAGCTGTAAACTTTGCACTGAAATTTGCTGTAAAGCTTTACCTGACCTGTCAGCTGCTGCTTAGTTAAACAGCTGATGCAAGCTTTGAATGGTGCTAATGAAAGCATTAGGAATTCCACCTTAAATTGTAGCTCTTTGCTTCCCCTGTCCCCAGGTGATGTAGTAATTTTAGACTGTAGGCAAGTACCTGCAGTGTAGATGGTGGTGACCCTATAATTTTAATTTGAAATACTTAAAAAAAAAAAAAAAAAAAAAAAAATCATTTTTATTGTGCCAGTATGCAACGTATCCATCAAATCTGATATATCAAATTCATTAAACAGATGGTTTTCCTATTTGTATTGATAATGTATTAAAGCTGTTTGTGCTTAATAAAAATCATCTTTTTAAAATCTAATATATATTTGTTTTGGCTTGTATTCTCATTCATGTTACAATCTGTGATAAATGGTAGTAAAAAACCCTCAATCTCAAAACATATTTACAATGTGTGTATTGTTTTTCTTACTAACCACACTGTTTAGTAACTTGTAGCTATAAATGGAACTGCTCTGGAACTATTATATGGGAGTGGGAAACCATTCCACTTTTTCTGACTTGCTGATAACGGTCCTCACACAAACAGTGTGTTAGTATGCCCGTAAGTCACCATTTTACTAATAACAGCCTCGGTCCCAGGTAAGACCAGCACTCATCTCTTGTGCTTTGTTTTTTACCCTTGTTTCCATTTGAATGCTGATCTTGAATAATGTGATGCCCATAGGTGCTGCCTTTGAGAATAAAGACTTTCAGCTAATTAAACAGAGTTAATGTAAAGTTCTTAACTTAAAACCATGATGTTAATAATGAAGTGAGATGTAAGAGAAGGGAACTGGACTAAAACAGAATCAACTGTGCATGATTTAGTTTAAATCCTTAAGAATAAGAAATTATTTGCATAAACTTACTATTTTATTTGCTAGAAGATGGTGTGGTACCTGACCATTTTCAAATACTGTCTGAAACAAAATAGGTTTCAGTATACTTGGTATCTCACTATATTTTGCTCCCAGTCAACATAATGCTCCATACTTGCAGATTCTGCTATTACTTTTCACATTTTCTTGATGGATCTGTCACTCAAATACAGATTTGTCTTCAGTTTTTCCATTTTTCTGCACAGAACAGTCGTGTCAAATACAATGATTTCTCTATTAAAAATACTCAAACTTAATACTCAAGGTATTTTGGAAGAAAAACTTTTTCTAATAAATATATTAGATGCTATGGTATGATATTGCTGTAATGATATAGTTGAAAGTGAACTGAAGTTTTATAGACTGTATTTCCAAAGACTCTTTTATATATAACATCTTAAACTTGCATTTAATTGTTCAGTTCCATGTGAGATTGCAGCTTATGCAATGGCTAATATTTAGATGGGAGAATTTATTAAGAAAGAAAATTAAACATGTATTTAATGGCCATTTGTTTAATACAAAGTGTAAATATAAAAGTAAACCAAGACTACAGTCATTAATAAGCACTGTGTCTCTACTTGTACAGTGTTTGTTTAGAAATAGATTCCTGTTAGAATAGATAATGGTCTGCAGGGTAAAATCTTGCTAAAATGTTAGTTTACAATGCACAGGTAAGTTACGAACACTCAGATTTTGTTAGATTTCTAATTCTATTTTTATTTTGTTCAGGGTCTCAGTAACATGATTACAGTGCAAAATCACTAACTACTTGTTCATAGGACTTTTTTTTTATTTGTAGTGAGGAACACAGCTGGGAATGAGATAGGGACAGGATTTTTCTACTTCAGAAGTGAATTGACATCTGGAGTAAAGAAAAATTAAGTAGTAAAAGTGTGAGTAGATTCTGATCAAAAGGGGAGGCTACTGAGGGCTTTCAAAAACAGTAATGATCTCCAACTTGTTCGCGCTGCCTCCTGCTTCTGAATTCTTTCTACGGGATAATTTTAATCTACAAAATAAGGGAGGTGATGCATAGGATGAACTTGGTATCCAAAGGCTAAGAAAATAGGGCGGCAAGCAAAAGCTCGGTGGTGCTTTGTACACTGTTTTGAAGCCTTTGTCCCTGAACCCTTTGTCCCTCAACTCTCTCCAGGCTCTTTTAACAGCTGGAAGGGGGTCAGTGCTGTAAAAGGGCTTATGTTAGATTTCTGTTCTCATGTGAAGAAACAAAAGCTGTGAAGAAAATTACTTGTTTTGTTGCAGGTAATAACTGTACAGTCATCTTAAGTTTAAAGATTAAGCATGCTTTTTATACTTATGTAGCTTTAAATATAAATACTATATATGTTTGCAAATTTCTTAGCTCTTCTGCAGTTTGTTTTGGATTACTGTCAGATGACACAGATACCAGCTCCTGTTAGGGAACATCTAATGCACTTCAGAGTTGTACGTAAATAGGAGGAATACTATGCATATTTAACAAATCCTTCTCATTTATTAAGTTCAAACACCTGTGCATAAAACCTCTGAGTAGGCCCAGTACAAATATCATTAATTTCTAAAGCTCTGTGTTTAACAGCCTTCCTTTATGGAGGCTGATTTAGCTACAGGCCATCTGTCAAACTTCCACAGTTAACGATGTCACTGACTGCATGTGACCAAAATGATCCGGAGGACTGCTTGGTGCAGCTTGCCAAAACGTGGTTCTTCCTGTGAAAGTGTAAACGCTTTGGGTTCTTTGGAGGTTCTAGCCATTATGCACTGCGCTTTCTTCTGTTGTCTTTGCTATAATACTGTCACTACAAGAAAGCAGCGTTATATTTACATTAATTGGAAAGTAGTGAAAAAGACTTGTCCTGGAACACACACAATTAGATGTTTGGGTAACATAAATATTTATGTACAAATAATAGTATATAAATATATAATATAAATACTTAATTGTATAGACTAAGACTGTGACAGCTCAGTGTAAAAGAGGCTAAAGACCTCTGTGAAGTAGAGAATCTTTGGCTCAGTCTGAATATGCTATAAATGCTTGCCACACAGTATGCTTATAGTTTGAACTTTAAATACTTGCTGAAACATTCAAAATTTTAAACCAAGCCTTTGTTCTAAGCATCTACACTCAAAGCCTGCATCAACAATAGTCATAGTTGGGAAAGATGAAGTGACTCTTTGGTGCAACATAATTATTCTGCTGTAGACCCTTCCTGCCACAGGAACACTGATTCAACAAGAATGAGTAGACATCTATCTAGAAAATGTTGCATATAAGTAAATATTGCAGGATCTGAGGTGGTTCAATCTAAGGGAAAAGTTACGGTGGTAGACAGACACACAACAGCGCCTGCAAAAGAACGCTGCAAGCAGAAAAGGAATTGTGCTCTGCTGATGGTGATCAGGACCAAAGCAGAGGACTCAAGCTGCAGCATGAAGGAGCTAAAATGGCACTGGCAATGAAGTCCTGGGATAGATGGTCTAGAGAGACTGTAGGGTCTTCATCCCTAGAAATGTTCAATAGCAGCTGGTAACAGAATTGCATGACTGAATGTACTTTGATCCAGCCTTGTGCATCTAGCCCTATTTCTGACTTCAGTTACACAAGTTAAACAATTAGCGGATCACTCTCATATTACTTAGTTTTAACTTCCACTCAGGAACCTGAATCATAGCATCATCTTTGAGTGTGCCTCCTCCCAGTTTTATTTTCAAAAATAGCTGGCAATTTGATTCATTAATTGAGCAATATAGAATTGAAAGCTTTGTTCATCTGTTTCATGGGTATGATGACAGGATTTGAACTGTGAGATGAAATGGAGACTGAAGATTATCCTAATGGTTAAGAACCACCTCTCAGAGGAACTGATGGAAAACCCTTTGCTTGAGACATTTCATGTCAGAACAAAGCACAAACAAATACTTGACCTCTCAAAACGCCTGATTTCCATTCACTAATGTTCTCTCTCCGCAGAAGTTCATGTGCTAATTTTAGTAATACAATTTTGAGAAGTGGTTCATTGCATTTTGCTTTGTAATATGTGGATTAATTCAGTTTTGGGGGAGTTTTCCTTTATTCACTTTTTCTCAGCGCGAGTTTTGGGTGCTGGGTAAGCAACAGCACATTCCCACCCTCACCGCTGACTTTCCAGGCATGTGTGGATTGCTGATGATCCCCATGCCTCACGGGATTAGAGCTTGCAGAGTTCCAGTGGGTTGGAGAGCACTGCTGAGAAATTTATTTTAAATACTTCATACTGCACCAGGATTTCTTTAAAGCCTTGGCCAAGAGATAAGTATATTTCATGTTCCACTCTCCTCTTCCACTCTCCTCTTAAGGCTTTCAGCTATGAGGAAAGTGTGTAACTTCCATTTTGTCAGGCAATTATGCAGCATTGCTAGTTGGTATTACGCGAGTGTGATGGGAGTCTGGCTTTTAGAGGCTTTGGAACAAGCCGTATTCTAAACTGGCAGACTGTTCTGAAGCTTTCTCTGCAGCTCTGTGTGCTGCTGTTGGGCAGTAGGTAACTGTGAGCTGTGCAGGGTGAAGCTCATGCAATGTATTGTACACGTTTGAGTGCTGCTGCACGTATCTGTGGTGATGACGTGAACGTGATGCCCCGCTGTCTGCTTTATATCACTAACTGCTTCTTGGAGTATGGTCTTCCTCCTCTCAGACACAAATGTGTACAAAGAAATGTAGCAATGCGGTTGTCTGTTGCCAGGCTTTTTATTAATGCTTTGCTTGAAATGGCATTGAGAGGCTGTAGTGAATCATATGCTCAAGGAGTTTGTGAGGTTTGTATTTCCACCCATCATATATGGCCAATTTGTTAGATACCTGCTATTTACAGGCCTTGTTTCGTGTTGCCTTACCTCTGCAGGGCTAAGCATTCGTGAAGCCAGGGCTTTTACAGATGACAGAAAGTACGTGAAATATTGGGGATTCTTTCTTGCATTCAGCGTTAGCTGTAACATCTTTGCTATGTAGATGTATTTGTCTCCAGGTTCTTACCAGAGGAATGTCTACATTCCTACCACTGAACTGTCTTTTCTGCTTATAGTTTTGTCAAAGATCTTGCAAGTCAGTCAACAAGTGTTTTTAAGGAGGTCCTGCAGTGATCCAAAGGAAAAAAAAAAATCCAGTTTCAGCATGGAATATTGGCTACTGCTAGTGAATGGTGGGAGGCGGGTGGTGGGTGCGTTCCCTGCTTCATAGCCCTGGTAAATGTAAGTCATGCACATTCCCAGGGGATATAAAAAGTGCAGCACAAAACGTCCTCATCTCAGAACACTGTGATAATTTTTTTTTTTTTAATATACGTGTGTGTATATGTGTATATATGTGTATATATATAGTAGCGAGAGCTGAAGAGCAGTACGCTTTTTAATTGCGACCAGAGAGAAAGGAGGGGAAAACTAATGGAGTGCCATAAAACCATTTACTGAGTTTAAAGGGCTTACTTTGCAATGCAAATATTTGTATAAATCATATTTATAGCCAAAGTATTAAACATGTGGGCTGCAGGGAAGTTTGAGAAAATCTAGCTGGCCACTTGAAGGCTGTCAATCAAATACCATGTAGGCAGAAGGAATATGGGTACAATGAAAGACAGGAACACAGAGAATGGAGTTAATTACCAAATACTTACTAAATCTCAGATCAAGTGTATAAAATCTACGCAGCCTGTCAGGTAGTCTAGCAAACTACCTTTGAGTGCCTTTCCTGGAATACTGCAAGCCAGGTGTGAAACAGGTATAGGCATCATTCTGGGGGTCTGCTCTGACGTGGCTGTTCAGCAGTCTCATGAGTCAGTCAAAAGATTTTCTTGGATTAAAGCTCTGTGATGGAGTCCTGCAATGGACACAGTGAAACAGGTTAAAAACAAACAATAAACCCAAACACTCCCTAACACTTTAACTAAAGAAACAAAAACCTCACAGTGCCTGTGTAACTAGAAAGGAGGGGGAAGGAGGGAAAGGTATTCAAAACTAAAAATCTCATTTTCCATCTTGCAATTTCTCTTTTTTAAGCAGCTTTTTTTCATTTAAAATCACATTAAGTGTTTATAAAGATCCAGTGCAAAAATAGAAAAATATGAAACATTAAGGATT
Organism: Nothocercus julius; assembly: GCA_013398735.1. Taxonomy (NCBI): domain Eukaryota; kingdom Metazoa; phylum Chordata; class Aves; order Tinamiformes; family Tinamidae; genus Nothocercus; species Nothocercus julius. Next base: position 1,119,611 of record VZSV01000050.1, on the reverse strand, counting down.
TGCAAATACATTAGCATTATTATGATTTTTAGGCATGCTTGGCATATACCCCTTGTCCCAGGAACTCACAAGTCACCTCTTGAATGAGTAACACCCCCACTTATGGTCATTCGCACATTAGCAGATGGGGACAGAATAGAGCAAGACCCACTGCAGTGCTCTGAGATTTGGGAAAATTAGATCGATGATACCATGATATCTTCTATTAAATGTCAGTGCAATTTTAATGTGACCTGTGACAAACCTTGCTTTAGAAGTTATTCAGCATTGTGTGAACTTTACCTCAGTGCCCTAGCAATGTTGTTATTACCAGTGGTGACGCAGTTCTGTTCTCAGACCATAACATTTAGGCAAATGAATGTGCTGAGAAATATTCCCGAGTACTGTCTCATGTATTTTAATGCTGAAACTATATTAAGCTTAAAAACAAAACAACACCCTCTGTGCATTTTAGAAAATGCAGGAAGTTTGCAGCTGTACTCAACATGATTAATATTTCCTCTTTTTTTCCAATCCTGTTGCACAAAGAGGGTCCTCAGTGCTGCTTTATGTCAGGCTTCAGAGCTGTTTCGTAGCGCTTGCCTGCCTTTTGCCTCCATGCTGTTACATGGAGGAATAACAGGAAGTTGTATGAACAGACATACCCTCATCTAAGGTGACATGCCCACGGGGTTAAGTCTGTTGCTTCCCGCTATGGTTCCTTGTAGTGCACTCTCGTGTGCAGACAACTCGGTCACCACAGTGACACTTGGATATACGAGGAGTCTTACAGAACACAGGCACATAGGAGTGTGCTCCGCTGCTACTGCACTAACCTGCTGCTGCAGATGGAGGCCGTCGGATGAGATTTGAGGCCTTAGACCCAGAATGAGGCACACAGCACCCGCTCCTGGTCATTGTACAGCACGGTGAGCTTCTGCCCTGGTCACAACATACACGTTCTGATGCATAGGAACAAATCTTCAGTTAGTATTGAAGGAGTATGGAGAAATGAAGTATTACCTGTATACCACAGAAAGTATCCCATATAAAGCTTCCTAACTTTATGTAGAACTTAAATTCCTAATTGTTATATGTCATTTTCTGTAGAGTGTTCAGTGTCACTTGGATAAACTGGGAACGAGAACACATCAAGGAGAAAAACTTCATATCCTGCAGTCATAGGCCTGCTACATTGGGTGTCAGCAGGGAGCATGGGTGTGCTTAACAAGCCACTTCCAGGCAAGTAAGCAGTGGGAAGAAAGATGTGGGTATTTCCTGTTGGTTGTTTTGATTTGTTTTTAGCCTTAGTCACACAATTCAGCACTTACAGCTAAGTGCGAGGGACAGGCAGGAATTGGTATGTGCTTGGTTTTTCAATGACCGTGGTCTGGAAGAGGGAAATGTGTGACCAGAATATACAGAGGAATGCTCAGCCGTGTGAGCCTCCAAGTACTAGTGTTGTACACAGTGGAGTTATCTTTTTGAAACAAACCAAAGCACTGCTATTTATAGTTCCACTGATAAATGTCTTTTTTAAAAGGATTATAAAGCCCTCATGGCTCTTTAACACTTAAAATTGAACTCCTCTGTTCAGTTTTACTTTTCTGGATAAAGCCTCCTCAATATTCTATGCTTTAAGTAATGTGCTATTAAAAGAATGGCTGTATAACATACTCCTCTAGTTGTTCTAAATTTGGCTTTTTGAAACTTGTGTCTATCCAGGCAGTTACTGTGTTTTTAAATCAGTTCTTCCAAACAATGAAAAAAAATATGGCTTGAATGTTTTATTGCTGTTAATATAACTAATTAGTCTCTGGTTAAATGAGTAACTCATACTGGTCTTTTTTGCATCACTGCTGACTGATTAAGGTTAAGCAGAGATATTCTGTCCTTAAAGCATGCTCCTACAAAACCAGGTGCACAAATAATGCCTCTTTGAACAGCATATATGATTTTAATTGATGTTTAATATAAGTACTGAAAAAAATAACTACATGAAACAGCCTTTCTATACAGCTAAGTGGTAAACATAAATTGAATGCAGGAATTGGTAACATGTGCATTGTATAATTGCCTCGTTAGTGTGCAGCTGCCTCAAATACAGACCTGGGCTGCAATCTGCCTCTTGGCCCTCTTTCTTTAAAGGGAGAAAACGTAGCTTCTCTCACGCCTATATTTGGTGCAGGGTGCCTGCGCTGCTGTGCTAACACACCACATCAGAAAGGAATTTCAAATGCTTCTTGAGAATTTAGTAACAAAAGTCCTGCTGGCTTTCCGATGTGCTTCAATGAAGCTACGTGTGATAACCAGTCTTCTCCCTGCTGCTGCTTGTGGAAACTGAATGATGGATTCATGAGTTACCCAAGGTCTCTTTATCCCCTTCATGGGGTTGAACAGACCAGGCCACAGTTTTCACCACTGACCAGCCTGTGGTTGTGCTGAGCAGTGCTTGTACCACCTGCAAGTTGGCTGCTACCCAGCGAGGTGGAAACGTTCAGCTTCCCCAGCGGTGCTGATAGGTGAGTCCGAATTGGAGGATACTGTGGTGGGGGGAGCCTCTTCTGCCACTTTCTCAGTAACCTCAGGAGGACACCCTGGTCCACCTCTCCCCCATGAAATGAGAAGGCATAGACAGTTTCACACACTTGAGTGTTCTTTTTTGCCTAGTCTTTTCACCCTGTTAAACTGTTGAAACTCATTTAGGTATATTTTTGCTGTTATTATTTGCCACTTGAATAGCCAACAAGTGTGGGTATGTCTTCCTTTCAGTCCTTCCATTATTTGCAACTTTAAGGAAAGGCATAATCTGACTTGATTTTTTTTTTATTGGCTCCAATAGCAAAATAAAATTAAACTCGCAAAGAAAAATGACACAAAGTAATTAATGTGTTTGTGTTTGGAGACATCTGTTCAGATGAGTCAGCTTAACGATGCACGTTAATCAGGCAGAGCTACCAAGGGTCTCGGAGTTACTGTGGAGACGGGTGCTCCTCTCACTTTCTGTCTTTCTTGCCCTCAGGTGTTTTTGTGCTCTTCAATTTATTGTAGTGTTGGAAAACCCCTTAAGCTTATTTGTGAGTAAATAATCTATAAAGAAGCAAAATTTTTGCATGATGCTACATTCAACAAGGAAAGGAGATGTTTTTGGGAAGCACTGAAGTTTTCATGCCTTCTCCAAAGAAGAAATGTGTTTCCCTGCTGCTGGAGCTCTCAGTCCCGACACCCCTGTTCTCTGTCCTGCTGCTCTTGAACCATGCTAAGCTGACAAGATAGGAAGAAAGCAGACCAAGGTAAGCAGGCTACAACAGGACTCGGTGTGTAATTTCTGTGTACTTGAAAACAAATTGATTCATTGGTGACTGTATGGAGGAATTCAAATAACGTTATCATGGCCCCCAGTGACCAAAAGCCTGAGCTGTGGTTATGTGTCAGCATTGCTCGCTCCCCCTTATTTGAGCCAGGGAAAGACTAGGCAGGCAAATTTTAAAATAACAGATGCCAGCAAGAATGGTCTCTGTCTATTCATGGTTTAGCTGGAGATCTAAATTTAAAGGTTAGATGAGCTTTCTTAAAATACGAGAGAAGGCTGCAGTGACAGATGGGCTCATAAACCGGAGTTAAACTTGGAAGAACTCTGCTGTCTTTCGGGACATGTTAGGGGTTCAGGTACTATTTTGGCAAGTGCTGGGCACAAATAGCCTGTGGAAAGCCTCTAGTAGCTGAAAAAGAGGGAAGCAAGGGGAAGACAGGGCTGGGAGAGGAAAGAGCGGGACGTGAAGTATTAATGACCAATGCACTGACGAGTGTATCAGCTGTCACTGCTGCCCAGGTCGTTTTTTTTTTTTTTTTTAAGCGTGGTTGTCCATGGAAGCAAACAAACAGCGGGTACCGTGTGTGTCCTTGCGCTTACCCAGAAACGTGAAGTGTTCTGCCGGTGATTTTGGCCCTTGGTGCGTTGCGCCTCGCTGGCGCAGCTGAGGGCAACGTGCTGCCGCGCTCGGCGCCTCCCGGCCTCTCCGCGCCGCCCCCTCGGCGCAGCCGTGCCGCGGGCAGCGGGAGGGCTCCTGCTGCCGCCGTGCACCCGGCTGAGGGAAAGGCCCCGATTTGATCTGGCAAAGTGGAGCTGCAAGTGGTCCCACCGCAGTGCGGTGCGTCGAGGAGCCGCCGTGGGAGCCGCACGGCCCCCGCCCGGCCTCGAGCGAGGGAAAGGCCGTTACCTGCCGTGAGCTCGTGGTCACTGACTTGGCTTGAATAGTGGTTTTGTGACCACCTCCCCTCCAACGCCTCCGTTTTCCAGCAGCCTTCATGGGTTAGTTTCTAAGTAAGCACGCTCATTTCAAGTGTTGCACGTAAGCAGTTGCACGTTCCCCATTTGACTCCATTTACTTGTTGACCCTTTCAGGGGCAGACGTTTGAGTTTCCTCCCTTCCTTGTCTGACTGCCAGGGCTGCCAGACTGATTTTTGTTGGATTTGGGTTTGCTTTTTTAGGAACAAAGAGATTTGGCCAGGATTATTTCAACCAGCCTGCTTTGCTGGAAACTCACTTGATGAGTGTTTGGCAAAGAGGAGCCTCTTCCAGGAGAAACACCTCTCTCCTGCTCACCCTTCACCTTTGCACGTGCCCTCCCGATACCGGGCATGGTTCCCTCTGCATGAATCCAGGGGCGCTTCCAGGTCGTTCCCCTTCAGACCCTCCCCGCGAGGATCCTGAGCGCACCTGAAAATGGCGCTGAAAGATGAGAAAGGAGGAGCCAGCAAAAAGCAGCGGCTGCAGACTTGCCGCGGTTTTCTTGGTTCGTTTGTTAAATGTCTGTGTTTTTCATAGATGATAAATACCACCATTTCCTCTTTTTGCCATTCTTCCTCTTGTCTTTCACAAAGCGCTAGCTATGAGAAAATATTTCTCCCTTCTGACACAGTTGGCCTGTTCCTGGCTTCTAGCAGTTTCGTCCCTGCTTCAGACTGAGGAGGTTTGACAGGTAGGACTGAGAAGGGCATGCATACACTGTGAAATTTGGTTTCCCTGTCCATAATTTAAAACAAAAACAACAAAAAAAACCCCGTAATGTTGCAGTCCTCAAATTCTCATCTTTGTGTCTATGTGTCATGCTCGAAGACTTTTTTTTTCCTGATCCAAAATAAGGCTATATCTTTTGTTTTAAAGTTTTCTTCATTTCTTCTACCTTCAAATTTTGTGTGACCATTAAATTTTAAACATTCTGTTTTGCCACATCAGTTACCCAAATGCCTATCTTGTCTCAAAGATTATTAGTTAATATCTTTACATGAATCTTAGGAATATCTATACCAGGCTTGTTTTAGTCCAAAAGGCCTCTGGGCCTATGAAAGGTATTTCAAGTAGTTTTATTTCAAGTTACGTGATATTTGCTTCCATTGTTGGCAACTGGAGAGTTCATGGTTCTGTTTTCACATAAAGACTGGTATTCTTTGACTGGAAAAATATTTGTTTTGATTTCCCAGCCCTGTGTAGTTCAGGACAATTATCCAGAGTTCGGAAGTGGAGCACAAGGAAAAATAAGGAGTTGTTAGATGCAGCTTCCTGCAATTCAGAATGGTAAAGTTGCAATGTCTACACTTCAACTGCCATACCAGCCTTCTGCATGCTCTCTTCCAAACTCATGGTTGGAAGATGAAGTTCAGATTAGGGTTATAATGTGACAGCAATTGGAGAAAGTGAGAAAAAGAAATGGAAGAGTTTTTTTTTTAAAAAAAAAAAAAAAAAAAGACTGGCTCTTGGCACATCAATCGAAACATACTGTAACTCTATGTTTGGCTTGAGTCCAAAATATTTTAGTATTTTCCCCCAGGTTTTGGTTCTGCTGCAGGTGCATCTTTAATCTGCAATTATTTACAATGTGCAAAGCAGTGTACCACTGCTCCTGATGATTTTTTGCGGTGTATTTTCAGAGATGTTCTTCTGGTGTAAACAGGGCTTCACCGTGCGTGGAACATTGAAGGTGTATAACCCGATTATTGGAGTTTATATAGGGATGTGTTACTGCTAATGACAAATGTGACTTTCTAAAATGCAGTGAAGATTGATGATATTAGCAACTTAGTAAGATTTAATTTCTAATGAGAAGACCATCAGAATTTGTATCTAATTTAGAACTTAATATATCTAAGTGTTAAATATTTTTAAGCAGATACATCAAGCAGATGCTTATGAAGCAGTTATGGCTGTAGTTTCAGGGGATAGTGTTGCCTCAGTGACCTGCAAACCTAAACAGCAAGTGTCACTTTCTCAGCTGTTCTGTCAAAGAAAACCCAACAGCTGCTGCTTAATACCGTAGGCTACTTGTAGCATGCTTCTAGCAATAGAATTAATGTGCTGAACAAATACTGTGATTTAAAAGTGTGCATTATTTCCATACAGTGAATGAAAATCTTAAGTGGAGTGCAGGCTTTAAACAAGTAAAACTGAGTTTTTACAAAGGCAGTATTATAGATAGCTTTCTACTCTGCTGATTTAGATCAAATTAAAGACTACAGAAGCAAAGTTATAATGAGAACCAGAGGAATTGTCTTAACATTAGGAAACAGGAATTCACACGAAGTACTTGCTTTACTTCAGTTGTTATGGTGACTATACATTTAAATATTTTGGAGAAGAAATACCATCTGCTTTGATTCAACAGCTGATTTGTATACACATGCTCATCCTGTTTATATGCTTTGACTTAGAGGAAAAGCCACATTCAGCAAATACATTCAGTAAAGAGTGGAGAAAAAGTGATTACTTGCAGAATGTGAAAATTTAGCTTACAAAACTGCTTTTGGAAGGTTTTGAAACCCCACTACATAGGATTTGCCTCCTTAGCTTCAGAAGTACAACTGATTCTAGCTATTTCAAGAATCTTTTTTCCTTTAGTTATCCGCTATCAGGTGATGTTTGTGGAGGCAGCCCGTCACATTTCAGATGGTGACAAAAAAGAACAGGCAGTTTAATGCCACTAAACTAGGGGTGTGTCAAATCTCTCTCTCAAGTACGATAAGCTCAATGGGGTTGTCTATTTTTAACCTCCTGTTCTTTTCCTTTTTGGCAGAGTAATCGGTGTTAGCTGAGCGCTTTCCCTGAATGAATCCAAGCAACCCTATTTGCTGCTTTCTGAAATGAGCTGCGCGCCTTGGAAGAGTATACCAGACTTCTTTAATGTATGAAATCCTCATTTGAAACACGATGTCAAATGAAAGCAATTTAGAGCCGACGCTTTCTACGACAACTGTCAGTTCTGTTGCTGTTCAGGCTGGGGATTCCAGTATAGTTATAGCTGTACTTAAGGTAAGACAAGAATTGCTAACACTTTGTCCTCAGCTTGGTACTTTTCTGTGGTTATTACTCTGGTAAATACTCTGCACAAATGAACAGCTATATAGCATAAATGATAAAGCATGTATCTGTAATTAAGTAATGTTTAAAAAGTATTTCTTTATAAGCTAACGCTTGTTTCTGTTCCAAAATTCTCATTTGGAATAGAATAATTTGTCCAAAATACATAAGCTAGTTGAGGCAAGGAATTACTTTTGCTTGGTTTAAAAAGTAACAGCTGCAGGGTGCCAAGAAAATATGTTAATAAACATGAATATTATCTTTTGAGGAGTTTAAACCATAATGCAAATTGGTTTTAACTGTACTTACACTGCTATGTAGTCTTATTGATACCAGCTTCACAAATACGGATTTTGTGTGTCTGCTTTGGTGCATTTGCTGAGAAAAAGAGGCTAAAACAGGTGATGGTTTTTTAAAGCTGTGGGTTTGTATTCCCACATGTTTTCATAGGAGCCCTTACACATCTGTAGCTGTCCTCATGAGCACCTAGAGGCCTGTTTGTGAACTGGAATATGCCTGTAGAGATTGCACAGAGCTTGGGATGTGGAGTAAAGCCGAAGGTACTCTAGGTACCCAACTGCAGCTGGAATTTATTGGCAGTCTGATCCTTCATTCTCAAGGCAACTTGGAAAATGCTGTATCCTAAGCCGCTAGTCTGACTGTAATGCAGCATAAAGCGATAATGTGTTAGGGCTGTCACTGAAGGTTTGGGTGGCTATTCAGAATGGTGCCCTGTTACTCCAGCCCTGCCAAGGAAGTGAATGCTCTGCCCTCTCAGGTCTTGCCCTTCCTGGAAGAGTTTGTCTGCAAGGAGTAGGGGTGTAAATTTCTTACAAGAAAGGTTAAGGTATTTAAGGGTGAAGGTACTTAATCCTCCTGTGCACCATGGGATCCAGTGACATCACTACTTCATTGTCTGTCATTGTCCTTTATCAGTGTAATACTTCTCAGGCTGTAGCACTTTGGTAGCACAGAGAGCATTAGGTGGTCCTGCAAGAGAACTGGGTATGCATGGATGTATAACCTGAAAGCAAGAGTCTGAATAAATCAAATGAAGGAAAGCCTGTATTTTCTGAAACATATATTTTTTTTCTTATTACAGTGTGGAAAATGGGTGAATCTTCAACTAGCTGAATCAACACCAAATTTATTAGAAATTGGCAGTAATCAAGATGAGACTCAAAAACTATTGCAAGATCATGAACTCCTCCTGGCTAAACTTAAGGTAAGGCATCTGATGAAGCCACTCAGAAATATTTTAATTCTTTCCAGTTCAGATGCAACACTACATATGTGCAACAGTGACATAGGTACCTGGGTTTCTTGCCACAATCTCTTTGTTTAAGGGATTTCACACAAATATATTCACAGACTCGCAGAATGTTTGAGGATGGAATGTTCTAGAGATCATCTAGTCCCACCCCCCTGCTCCAGCAGGGACACCCAGAGCACGTGGCACAGGGTGGCATCCAGGTGGGTGTTGAAGATCTTCAGAGAAGGAGACTCCACAACCTCACAGGGCAGCCTTCAGTGAGGTAGATCCAAGATAAGTGTTTGCACTGGAAAAATAAGCTAGCTGATTTTTTTTTTTTTTTTCTCCCCCTGACAGTGACAGTAAAGATGCACTTTTTTTTTTTCCTTTTTTTTTTTTTTTGGTTTATGTATTACTGTCAAGTCAAAAAATTGCTACAGCAATAACTGCAATGGAATTTCAAGACTTCAACTAGAAAAGGAACACATAATTCTAATCTTAAAAAAAAAGAAAGAAAAAAAGAAACTACATTTTAATATTGAATCATACCTTAAAATAGTAAATATTTATAATTGTTAATGTGTTTAACTGATTAAAAATTCCTGAAAATATTGTTCTATGAGAGATTGTGCAGGTGCTGCTGGCAACCATGACAGTTAGCAATGACAGTAAAAAATTAAGTACTGTTATTAGGCTTCAGCTTGAAACCAAAGTATTAAAGAAAAATGGGAAAAAAAAAAACTTTTGGTGAACAAAATTTGTAGGTGCATCCACAAGCTCCATCCTATTCTTGTTTTATGATCCTGAAATTAAAAAAAAAAGTTTTAGGTACTTCTCTTTTTGCTACAAATTAATAAGAAAATGATTAATCTAAAAGCATTTGATGCTGCTGATACTAATTCAGATGTTTGATGAGTATCATTTAACTTTATATTCTTGAATTTCTATTAGTCTAGGTGCATATTGTTCAAGGAGCCTTTTGTTTGTTTTTCATTTGGCAGTGTTTACTGCCTGTTTTGTTAACAATGAAAATTAAAATAATAAAATACCAATATTTTAAATAATATTGGTGAAAATACTAATATTTTTCACTCTGATTTGTAAGGTTTTATAACTGTGACTGTATGAACTCAGATGTCCAATCTTTATTCAGTTCTGCAAAGTTTAATAGATTCGATCGGAAAAAATTACTGTGCGTTATCTGTTAGAGGTTGATTATGAGTGACAAATCTTGTTTCATTGTTGGTATAATTCTTACTGACTGTGCATTTTACGAAATGTGACCGTACCTTCTTTATAGTAAGCTGTTAACATTTGTCAGTAATTATTCAGCCCAGTGTTACTAAATCTAGTCATCAAAAGTTTTTACAAGAGTGATTCTCAGTCCTGGAAGTATTTATTATAATACTTTTTTTCCCACTTAGTATTTATTCATGAATTATGCATTTGCTGTGTGAAGATGGATGAAGTCTAAGAGCTCATAATGTTTCTATTGAATGTTTTTAATTATTTATATGAGCATAAAAAAGAAATCAGAAATGTGGGCAGGAGAAAGCTCAAGGTACAACAAAATAGCAATTTTTAGGTAGTGCCTGTTTTAATGGTGTTTTGATTCTCTTTTGTTTTCTTTCTTACCCTCTGTGAGCAACATAATTTCATAAATTTTAGCAGTAATGATTTTGTAGTGCAACACTGAGTCTTTTTTGATTTGTTTTCCAATTTCTCATTTATTTATTAACAAATTTGTAAAAATCATTTTTCCTGACACTAAGATGTTGATCCTGGATACACTTAGACATGTGCTTATCTTTATTTTGCTGATTATTTTAATCAAACTCATAATAAAGCCCATGTGCAGGACAGGCAAAAAAAATCCAGAACTGACAGAGATTTACATGACAGTAGTCTTCCACAGTGGAAGAATTACGTGTTTAACATTGCATACTTCATAGAATCAGTGCTGAAAATCCTGTGCACTTACAGGAGATAATTTATGGAATATTTGACCATACTGGCAGATAACAATATCCTGGGTCTTTATCTCACATTATATTGTAAATTCAGTCTGTTTTGATGATGGTTTTTTTTTTCTTTTTTTTTTTTTTTTTTTTCCAGATGTGTTATTCTCATCCCAGTGCAAGTATTGTAAATTGTAATTGTAATTAATATTCATGCCAAATTCTTTGCTGTGCTTCATATGTTGAGGATTCACAGGTGTAAGGAAGGACAAAATTTGGCAGAGCAAAGAATGATCAGTTTACAGTATTTTTCATGCTACGGGAAAAGGAATGTAATCCAGCTCTCTGTTCCAGGCAGCTGTTACTGACTCAGCAATGCTAACAGAAGCTTTAAAAAAGGGAGGGGGGGAAAAAAACAAACAAACAAACAAACAAAAAACCCTAAACAACTGATTTGGTGCTTAGCTATGCTGATGATACTTTAATGCAAGAGGAGCGTAGCTGTTAAATGATAAAGCACAAAATTCTAGTATATTTTTTGCTTTTTCTGCTCAATTATTATGACCCCTAAAAAATCTGTGTATGTACATCATTAGGATATTAAGAAGAAAAAATACTCAGAATATTTTCCTTCAGATAAAAAGGATTGTGTTGTATTCAATTACCAACTTAAATTTGTCCTAGTGAATTTGGGAATTAGGTCCATCTGTCTGTTTTAATGAAAAGCAGAATAAACTTTTTCAGAAGATCTCCATTTTAAGTTTTTGTGGTTTAGGAAATGGACATATTATTACTAATCCAAGAATAAATGCTGAACAGGAAATAGTAGATTTGAGACTAAACAGTAATGTGCACATGATACTACAGCATCTAGTAAAATTTTCTCTCAATACTCCTTTGTTTATATTTAGAATAATGATATTCTTTATAGCTGGAATTATTATATTCATTTTCATTAAGTTGTCATGCTGACCAGTGAAAACTGGAGAAAATGCTGCCTTTGTGTTTGATTCTCACAATACTGTTGCTTTCTGGAGCAGGTGTGTGCACTCTTGGCTACAGCAAGTTACTAAGACAGATGGTGGGTATTGTTGATTTCTCTTTAAAGTTTGGTACTTGTATCATGAAATAAACTATAGAGTGACAGAAATGCTACCAAATAGAAATGAATTTAGTCTATAAACTAAACTTTAAAACTACCACCATAATTAATTTGGTCCATATTGCTCATAATTATTTACTTCAGTTCATACTTTACAAAAATAAAATACAAAATAAACTATATAATTTATATGTAATTTATTGCATAAATTACAAAACAGCAATTTATATGCTAACATCCAAGAGAAATATGTTAGAAGATTGTATTCTTCAAAAAGCAGTGTCTTGTTCATTTTTTTTGTATTTGAAATCTTTTAAATAAGTCGTTAAGATAAAAAATTAAAATAATGCTTATTATTTGGTAACACAGAACCCAGTAGCAGTGGCACAGAATGTGCTGATCTTATGCTGAGGTGCACAGACATAGTGGGATTTGTTTACCAGCCAGTAGTCAAGGTTTCTGGGTTGGGGGAAATCTTACTGACAGGCATCTTATAAAAGTAAGTATGCAATCATGCATACTTTTTAAACATACTTACAAGTTTTGGGAGCAGCATAAATTTGCCCTAAATGAAGCAGGTCATAAGCTGGTTAAATTTTTCAATGCATTAGACTACTCTAGAAGAGCGTTATTAGAAGAAATAAGGGAGGATTGATTTTCGTGCACCTTTTAGAAACCATTCGTTATGCTTTGCAGTGCAAGCGGGCAGTCCAATACAGGGAGTTAGAGGGAGAAGAATAGATTTGTCTGAGTAGACATTTGACCAAGTTCTGCACAATAAGTGCTTTTTTTTTTTTTTTTTTTTCTTCCCCCTCCCTCCAGCCTGAGCTGTAGGAAGGACCTTGGAGCTATACTTGTAAACAGTGTAATTGATTTTATTTCAACTAATTAGTGACCAAATTCCAAACCAAACATATCTGTGAATATTGCAATAGTAATGATGGGAAGCTTTTATAAAATTTTAATTATGCACAGTCATCAGTTCAGTTAGCTCACGTGAACAATGTTGAATTGAAAGTAGTTAGGGGTGCTGTAAGGATTGATTTAGTTTGAGAGATTTGCTAACTGCCCTCCTGAGAAATGGGCATATGCTAGAATGGAAGGCCAGATTAAGTAACAGAAGAAGGCTTGGTTTAACTAGAGGAGGCTGCAATTGCAATGCAGTAAATTTAGCATTAGGGATGGTGATTGCTAATGCAGTAAATAAAGTTTTTGCAACATACGGTCTTGTATAAATGGGCAAGACTATTGGAGGTGAAGCTCTTGCATCTTTACAAGTCATTGCTGGCTCAGAAATGCATTTCCTCTCCCTTCCAAGTTCTTCTGTTAGGCTCCTCTTTCCTTCTGTAGCATTGCTCAGTGCAGCTAGGGAATAAAGTGAATATGCCTTACGGTTCTCTTTGCGGTAGAACATCTGCTTTTTTTCTCTAAAGCTACTGTTAGTCACAGAACCTTTTACATATAATACTGTTGAATTGGGATAATCCTATGGCAAAATCTCTCTCATCGTGTTTGACAGCAGCTTTGTAGCCTAAAATACTGCCTAAAAATAAGAGGTAAATTGTATTATAGTACCAAATATTTTAATTTAGTAACAAAAATTTGTGTGATTTTTCATATGCCCCTCTACATTATTTTGCAACTTTATAGGTAAGGATCAGTGGTGAAGTACAGCTCAGAGTAAAGAGAGGAAGTATGCGAAGCCTTAAGGCAACTTTGGGTTATCCCAACCTTGGGATGTTGAACTGTTTAACTGGCTTTGAACAGAACATGGAGGAGCAGCAGACAAGAAATGGCCATTTCAGTGACAGTTATTCCTAAGGCTGAGCAAGTCTGTAGTCCACAGTGTTTTATGTCTGTCAGTCTCGTGGTCTGGTCTGTCATTTCACTGGAGCCATCCTTTCAGCTTGGAAATTGAGTTGATAGCTTTCAGGGGCTGTTTGTCTTTTGGGGCCTCTTGAAGTGGTTAGAAGGTGGGGAGGTGAGAATCTCGCTCACGGTGTCAGTTGTGAAGACATGAGTTTGGTTTATCCTTTGCCCACCGAGCGTCTGTAACTGCGCGGAGGAGTGGGTTTTCTGACAGCTACCAATCCCTCCAGGATATTTTAGTACAGTTCAGATGATGAACTTTTTAACACTGTGTAAAAGCAAATGACATTTAGAAATGGGACTTTGACATTAAATTGCACTTCCAACTAAAAGATATCATCAGTGAAGCTGGAAAGTGCCACATTGAGCTAATTTATTTTAGGACTATTATAAAACAAATTTTAGGACATAGAAGTTATTTCTAGTATTACGTTTTAGATGCAAAGGCAGGAGTGGACACAATCAAATCTGTGCATGAAATATTTTTCTGTTATTTTATTCCCTTTTGTGGCGTCTTCATACATTTTCAATGGGCTCAAATACTGATAAATGAAAGAATAAGTGACATCTGTAAATGTTATTTAGGTCCCAATCTTTACAACTTTTTTTTTTTTTTTACTGTTTTATTTCTTGACTCATGATTTCTCTAGAATCTTTCCTAAGAGTGAAGTAGTATGAGCGTTGAAATGTCTCTCTGAAGTGTTTAGTGCCTTGAGTAGGTTGAGCTATCAGAAAAGTGAAACATTTTTCCATGACCTGTAGATGCCAAGGGCCCAAGGCATTTCATGTTATGCTACCATTTGTAGCTAGAAAATGTTCTTTGATTAACTTGAGTGCTCTACAGAGCAGTGCAACATGAGAAATTACTAATAATTTTCTCTTTATTTGTCTGAAAAACTGATCAATTTATCCTCAACATGGCCTTCTTGGTAACAAAGACATTGCTTTATGTTGCTCTTTTATTGGGGTTTCCTTCAAAACAATCTTGGGAACATTCAGACTGCGTTTTTAAACTAGATTTTGAGAATCAGTATCTAGGTCTGTTATGAAGGAACAGCCTTTGTGTTGTCTGTCATATGTAATAAACATTACAGCTGGCATTAGAAATAAGTTGAAAGCTAAAATATGTTTTTTTGAATATACAGACTACACATCTAAAGAGAGAAGAACATTATAGTTGTGTGTCTACTTACCTGTTGGCAAATAGCCTCAATTAAAGAAATTGTTCTTAGTATTCCTTGTACAAAGGCTTAGAAATGAATTTAGTAGCATAATTAGTAACATTAGAAAGAAACAGCATAGAGTGAGCTTAACCACCAGTTTTACTAGCACTACTGATAAATGTGACTACATTATTAATGTGTCTGAAATAAACCACCCAGGCACTTGGTGGGAAGTAGGGCAGGGGACCTAAAGAGATGGGTGCAGCGGCCTTGGAGCTCAGGTAGGCATCTTCCACTGGCAATTTCAAGATGTAGCCAGAATTTCTCAAATGAGTAAATAATGTGGACAAATGGGCAAATACATGCTGTCATTGAGCCTCTAGTTTACTTCTAAAGATGATTTCTGTTTTTAATTTAAAAAAAAAACAAACAATATTTTCCATAAACTGTAGTCTCTTTTTGAAAAGAGGTTCTGTTACCCTTTTGTTAACTTCCTTGTTCCGTGACAAATACCAGAGGAAAACATCCTCATACAAATACCATTTTTCTTTAAAAATTTGTATGAGCTCAGTTCATTAACTGTGACAATTATCATTAGTTTGCTGAAGCTGACTCTTAAATTTTATTAAACCATACAACCAAATAATCTCTGCAATATAAAATTATCACGAGTCTGTACACTTAAGGGTTCTGACTGCTGCATATAACACTTGTTGATCACTTGCAACAGTGTTTGACTGACAGTATTACAGAGATAAGCACTACTGAATAAAAGATGATTGAAGTACTATGGCTTAGGTTCTCAAGGCCAGCAGTTTTTCCTGACCTGCTGCTTATCTCACTCTAATGGAGATATAAAACAGTTTCTATCAACAGTTATATCAGAGTGATGGTATTTACCTCATGGAACTGATATGAATTTTTCTTAGTTGACTCTGTGTAGAGATAACTCAAAATAGTTTCACTGTGTTTCTTCTATGAAAGAACAAAAACTTCATTGCTTTTTATACCCTTTTCTCAGTACTGTTTTCAGAGAGAAGTGATCAACCCTTTTAGTTGTAAATATCATTTCTGTGTGGTCTACAAGGTCTAGATAAGTTTGGTAAATGTGTTTCTGGGTTTAGAACAATTGAGAGTTAGTTTTCTGCAATCTATTTTCAGTTTAATATGCAGGAGAATTTCAAGTTTTCCTATTTTAGTTTTATTAGAGGCTCTGACATGAGTATGAGCTATGGTAGATTTTAATTTGCCTATTATAAATTTCTTTTTGCATTACACATTCATGTGATAGCACCAGTAATAACAGAATAAAATGGCACTTTCTTAACTCATGCTCATGATAAACACCCCAAGTAAGGGGGGGCGGAGGGGGCTTAGAACAAATGGTAATAAAATGTTTTTACATGCTGGAAATGGCCCAACAGTTATCTTTCTTACGATGCTAGTGAAAGAAATGAAACACAGCAGAATGACTCTCTTGGCAATATGAGTATTTGTGTGAATATTAATATTATGAATATGTGGCCAACTTAAGCAAAGTTGCAGAACAGGAAGTATTGCACATTCTTGTTTTTTATTTTTTTGTTTGTTTCTAGAGAATACTTGTATTTCTTCAAATTACTCTTGTCTGGGTTGTATTGGAGTTATCAAAGATATAAGTAAGTTAACTGATAAACCTTTAGAGGTTTTTGGGGGGAATAATCTCATTATATCATGACATATGAAAAGCAGATCTCAAATATTTTCATCACTAGCCCTTGCAGGAAGACTTTTGTTCAAGTAGGTTTAAAAGTACTTGAATCTGAATTTTAGAGGTAGAAATATAGATTTTCATAGCACTTGTTTTTAAACAAAATTGCATTAAAATATTGCCTGTGAGGAAGAAATTCAGAAGCTTGCTGTGAAACATACAGGAACAGCAACATTTCTGTCATTAGGATTTGATTTGTTACTTACATTGAAAAGATATATTGAGGAGGCCAGCATCAGTCAGTATGGTGTTTTGAGTTCCATTTGCAAATTTCTTTTTTCATTTTTTTTTTTTTTTTTTTTTCCCCCCTCTTGTCAGGCTTTGGAAGACCAAGTGTGGAACCTGCTGAATGAAGCAGACAAGGCTGCAGAGGAGAACAAAGAACAGAGCCAGGTGTATGATGCTATGGCCGAGACCCTGGGGGATGCATGGGATGCCCTCATCATTATGCTAGAGAAGCGAAGGGCACTTCTGGAACTTACAGCAGTGTTCTTCGAAAATGCTCTGGAGGTTTGTATTTAAAAGCAAATGACTCTCAATTTAAAAACTCCCTCATCTTTCAAGAATTCTTTCCTTTGTCTGTCCTTTATATATCCATTACACTCTTAAAGCTTGGTTGTTTAAGAAAATAGTAATTTCTAGATGCATTCCATCTTTCTCTTTCCCCCTGCTTTTCTGGCTAGTTGAAGATGAAATTGATCCAAAAAACATACAGACTTTCAGAAATATCTTACTAATGACATATCCAAAATTTGTGTTTGAAAGAAAAATGACAGTCAAAAATGGAACTGGACCAAAAGGCAAAGTATGTAATTCAGTGATGCTGCACATTCTTCAGAATGTCTTTCATTCCTTTTGATTTAAATTATTTGACACTGAAAGAGCTAAATTCTTGAAAGTCTTCCCTAGTGCTTACTAAAGACTGGCCACTGAAGGTCTTGCAATGAAATATGTACAGCTGTTAGAGTTATGCTTACAAACTAATTTTTAGTTTGACTTGCTAATCCTTTACGCAAGATCTCCATATACAGCCATGTGCAAGTGGCAATTGTGTGAGCACAGTGACGGATTTCAGATTGTGGCTGTTGCCACTATCTGTCCATTTCTTTGTATCTCTTATCTTAACCCACAACAGGGAGCAAAAGCTGAGAGGGTTTCCACACGCTGCAGACTTGTGCTCACTCTGTGTAACCCCATGCCTTCTGTTCTCCCTGTGTTCTTGGAGTTATTTAGGTGCTTTAGATTACAGAAGAACTCAAAATTCAATCCAAAAGTTGAAATTAAATAATGTGAAGTTTTCAAATCTTTATTTCAAAATGATGCATCAAAGAGCAGGACTCAGTCACCAACACTGGAAGAAAAAACTGTTTTAACAATTCTCCCCGTTTCTTCTTTAATGGTCTCATGTCAGAACTACAGAAGCCACCATTCTAGTGCAGACTGTCCTAAGAGCTCCAAGGGGAAAAATCTCCAGATCAAGAACCTACTACAGTGTACTGTACAAAGAGATTACTGCAGATTTTACATAGGCATCACTGATATGTTACATGCAATCAAAGGTTGACCCAGTGCAGAGTAAATCCTTAAGGGACTACTTTAATTGACCCTATAACAGGCTTTCATTACTAAAAACATAGCTAGGGCAGGGAATAGATCATACCTGTTAGATGCAAAAAAGGAATGCAATGTTGTTATAGTTTAGCCTGTGTTAATCTGTTCTTAACTATGATAACAAGCTTAATCTCAAGAATATTCTTTTAAGAAAATCAAAACTCAAATCCTAAATGTTGACACACAGTGAATTTGTTTTATAGCATACTTATCAAGAGGAAGAAAAATACAGAATAAGAGAAAAAGCAATGAACTTTTCGTCTTAATTTCACTGTACATTTCATCATCTTTGATTACCCTGAAATACAGGTGTACACTATCTTGATTTCTTTGTGCTTGCAGTGAAGCACTAGAATTGCTAAAGACCAGGCTACAATGCAGAATTTGGGTCTAAATTCTTAATATGTTTAAATACCTAACCCAAGATCATCATCATTTCAAGTAATCATACTTGGAAATGCCCCTATAAAGATGGAAACCAAATAAAGAATTCCAGTTTTAGGGTTTCTTCCAAACTTTTGGCAGCCAGGGCCTGGTTTTTAAACAATGACATTATTTAGAAGGAATGGGGAAGAGGTGACAGGTGACAACTAAATAAGTGTAGCAAAAGGAAGAATATATTGCTAGCTGAGATTGCCTCCTGATTTAGTCTTCTTAAAATGCCTGAGTAATACAAGCAGTGTTTTGTATATTGAATGTCTGACAGTCACACTTGAAATTTGTGGCGTACTGTTTTGTTCTAAACCATCTGGTAATTCTAACTGGTACTCTGAATAATTTTTCAGTATACCTTTCCATGGGCAATATCCATTCTAAGGGGTAGCATCAGTTTGAAATCATACTCTGCAATCCTAAGAAGTTTCTAGACATTTTAATTACTGTATAGTGGGACTGTCTTAGCAGTCTTTTGTTTAAGTCCAGGTCTTTTGCTCAGACCTGGATTACCAAATCTACTCTATATCCATGAAACACAGCATGTTTCAATATTTAAAATATGCAACATCTGGAAAAATGAACTGTAAAAGGACCTAAGTTAACAGTTCCTTAACCTTCATTTAAAATGGGTCTTCACAAAAGGCTTTAAAATTCATAGATTCTTGCATAAGAATTATGAATGGATTTGAAGAGTCTGTAGGATTCACAAAATGACAAGTTGTAATTATAGACTGTGGCAGTTGAATATGGGTTCTGTCAGTCAAACATGAACTTCAGAAGGACTGAAGAAGCTCAGGGGCTGCAAAGTATCTGTAGCTAGCAGTCACTAGAAATGTTTATCTTTTTCTGATAATTTAAATTTCTCATTTGTCCTAAAATACATAGATTATTTTGGAGTTTTATAAAACAATTATGCTGTGTTTCCTTCCACCTTTTCATAATGCAGTTTGCTGTTAAAATTGACCAAGTTGAAGATTTCCTGAGAAATACCCAAGAGTTTGAAAATATTGAATCTTTGAGAGAACTCCTTTTGCAACAAGAGCATCATACAAAAGGTACAGACAATATTCCATTCCTGGTAGTGTGCGCTGATCTTTGAGTTTAAAACCTTTTAGAACAAATATAAAATTTACTAATAGGGAAAAGAAAATGGTGCAATAACTGAATGCTGCAGCAGGCCTCCTGACAACTGTGAAATTCCTGGCTTTTGAGCTTTCTCATTGTTCCATGTTTTTTGCTGCAGTGTATGTTGTGCTAGGCTTATATTCTGAGTTAAGACAGCGTTGGTTCTGTGAGCTGCTAAGAACCTATGGTGACTTTCAGTGCCGATTGGCATGCAAATTCTAAAATGTTCTGTATGTTCCACTGGAAATTTCATCCAAGTCAGCACATAGCTAAATGAGCCAGGATTTTCCCATGGAAAACATTCAGTGCAAACACTTCCAGTCAGCTCTAGTGCCAGTCCCCTTTAGAGTCCTGCAGCTTCTCGGGAGTGACCAAGGGATAAGCTTTACCTTTGCTCTCCTGTATTCAAGGGTGAAGTTTGAGGAAAAGTGCGGAAGTGAGGATGGGAACTATGAGCCATAGCTGGCAGCTGGACAACTTTGCCATCTAGTTCCCTATGTTAGTTTGCTGCATTCTCCCTCTGACACTGAGGAGCTGGTCTGTGTTTTACATCCCTGTCAAGCTGTCATGTTTGTGCTAAGAGTTTCTGTAACCACAACCCTCTGGCTCTGGTAGCAAGGTGCCCTTTCCGCTTCTACCACAAATTTTCTGCACATAGCTTTACCTAGACAAATTCTTGTCTGTTGCTTCTTTTTATTCCTTTATGAGAAGCATCTTCTGCCACGTTATGGTATTCTTAATTAAGAAATGTCATAAAATATTAAGTTTCTAGAAGTCAGTATTTATAATGTATACAGGCAATGTATGAATATATATTAAGCTTGTGTATGTTAATAGATATATAGCTCTAAACATACGTGAGCAATATTTAGAATATGCCACTGCATTTAAAATGACTTTTTTTCTGTGAAATTCTCACAGAGCTCTTGGAAAAGTCACTGGCCCTCTTAAACAAAAGTCAAGAACTAACTGAATTCATCGAAGGATTCAAATCTGAGGGGCCAAATGCAAATCCTGAACTGATTCAGGGAGCCCACAGCAGCTGCTTGAAAATTGACAACCTCCTTGAACTGTTACAAGACAGGAGACGGCAACTGGACAGAGTTCTTAAACATCAGCGCCAAGGACTGGAGCAGGTTCTTCACATTTGTGTGTGGCACCAACGGGAGAACCAGGTAAGACGCTCTCCTGCACCTTCTCCTTTGCACTCATCTGCCAGGGTTCAAACTGGATAACATGCTATCAGAGAAACTTCAGCAATATCAGACTCTATTCTTATTTTCCATGAGAGACTCCATAAAATCTTCACTAAATGCAAATATACAGAAAATCTTGCAGCCTTAAGAGTTGTTGGATATAAAGTATGCTTAGAGAAGGAGGAACCTATGCAAACTTAACTGAGAAGGTCAGTTAAAAGACTCAAGCGTGAAGGTGTTTTTTCAGTATCTTGTAAGTAGGCTAGTTTTGGTATATACTGCACCAGTGCATTCCTAATTGTGATAACCCTGTAACTTTCATTCCATGCTTCCAAAATAAAGCTTCCCATTGTGTCAAAGGAAAAATACTAAAGACCCTTTGCTATTGTCTACTCACTCACTTTGTCGGTGAGGTTAGTTAAATTGTGAAACACCTTATTCAGCCACATCTATTCAGATTTTTTTTTAAGCTACATTTTATATATACACATATATATATATATGCACACACACACACACGCGCGCACACACACACACACACACACACACACACACACACACACACAAACAAACAGACATAATAGTATGTCAGTAACTTCATTAAGCTATTCAGGCCAGAGATGGAGAGGTCCTTGGTCTTTATTTCTGTGTCTTCGTAAAATGTTCAGACTTAGCATCACGTGATTTTATTTATTTATTTATTTTAGGGAAAATGTGCAGTATCATTGTTCTGTTAAAAAAAAAAAAAAAAGCATTCTTTTTTTTGTCAAATTCTAGCTTAATATTTCACTTGACATAATCAAAGCAACTATATTAATTTAGGATATGATCACTCTTCAGGAATATCTTTGCCTTCTTTCGTTAAGTATATTCCAATATATGTTTATTTGGGCCATGATTCATTCTGCATTTCTTAATATCTAAATAATGCAAACACAAACATTTGGATAAAGGCATGAAAAAGGAACAAAAAATAGGGCTTCCTTTTGTAGATGATACTGTTTTGTACATGTTTTAGAGACTGTTCAGTCATTTCTGAAGTTCTACGTTAATGATTGAGATTTTTGTTATTTATCTAGGTAACATCTTGGTACAAGAAGAACATCAGAGATTATTTTCACAGGCAAAACCTAGGGTTGTCTTTGTTGGAAAATGAAGAGTTAATTCAAGAGCACAATGAAATGGAAGTAAAAGTGAAGGTAAGAAATATGATAGCTGATCAGGGAAGCACCTCTAAAACTGAGTAACAGCAAACTCATGCATATAATATACACGTATATGAGTAGATACATGGTGCATGTGCATACATTTAAGTCAGAAGTTTTTCACCGTTACTGCCTTATTACACACATGTGCATCTGCATACAAGCAAAAACATTTTTTATGATTTCCTCATTTAAAACTTTCATAATTATTGAGGAGGCAATAGAAGAGTAATCTTTTCTGTTGTGTGTACTGTTTGTACTAAACATGGCTATATACTTTCCCATAGTGTCTGAATGTCCATGAGCAGTTTGTAATGGTATTCCTTGAGAATTAAGGAGGACATTCATAAGCAAGTCTTCACCCACTTTGGAATTTCTGTATTACAACCTACAGTGGTGAAAATGCATCTTTTCAAGGAATGTTGCCTATGTATACTGTGACTTTGAGGATATGGTGATAAGTCACTGTGACATGCTAAATGAGCAAAATGGTTCTGATAGCGAGGAAGATGTTGGAAAGTCCTGATATTCTCAACAGTTTCGCACAAAGATCTGTGCGTGTATCTGTTTGCTTGTATTGTTGCATTAAGACCTACGTGACAAGTGATTTGGTTAAATTGCTCAGAGATTAGCCTCATACCCATTTGCAGGGATGATAAGAGATAGAAGAATGGCTTCTCACATTGTCGAGTCAATATCATGGCTTGAAGTATGTGCAGTGATTTTGACAGAGGTGAAACCACTTAACATTAGCTATGTTTTGTATGAGAATCAAGGTCAAAGATAAAAACCAACAATTCATACACAGTTTAAATTGGAAAAACCTTCACCCACATGTAAGATTTAAGAATAAAGAGAGGAGAGACTGATTCAAAGGAGAGTGATTCTGTTGCTTTCTAAGCCTATATTTAGGAAAAAATGCTTCAGTGGAGCCATCTGCTAGCGCTGATGAACTTTCTGTCGCATTTCTGTGAATTGCTTGGCACAATAAAAAAATGAACTACTAGCTCCACTTTGTGGCCAAGTAACTGCAGCAATGAAGAAAAGCATTCAAAATTGCATATTATATAGTTCCTGCCATTTTTCAGAGCTGGACAGGGCTGGGGGCAATTCTACCTTTATTAAGGACAGGTAACCTAATGATGATTGCTTCTTTCCTGTGTTATAGATCCGCATGCTTGCTCAAGCTGGAATAGCCATGCCAGATACTAATGTGATAGAGATTCAGTTTGTTCTACTGTGGTCTCAGGATGCTGCTTAATGATCATACGTGTGTGACAGTGAAATGTTTGCCTGGGGCCCTCTTTTCTGTCTGGTCATGCACCTGTGTAATTCTTTGTGTGGATGCAAATTTTCTGGTTTTCCCAGGACTGAGAAGCTCTTGAGGACACTGGCAATTTTTTATCAGATCTAGCAGATGTCTTAAAGCTCTTTTGTTTTTTTTTTTTTTTTAATAGCTAGAACAAACTGTTTTCGAACACCAGAAAGGACTACAGGCAACTTTATTTTACCTAATCAGTCATCTGTTTTCTAATTCTCATTAACATCTGTATGTTTAGCTGTTCAAATGTGAATAAAAATTAGGATCTGATTATAGAATGCCTTTGGTACCAGTCATTCCAGCTGCAAGTAAAGGAATATAACATTGCGCTGCTGACAGGATTGGGTATCAGTCTCCTAATTTGACACCCCTTGCTCACAAATAGGCCTATTAAAGATAAGTACCTGGAGAGTCATTCTGTGCTATGTATTTCCGATATAAATAAAGATAAATAGGCATAGCATAGCAGACTGTAATTAGTTTCAAAATCCTCTTGTTGAACATTACTTCGCATAGAGATGCAATGTCAGAATTTTATGGATGAGGTATTGTGCATTAAAGAGTGCATTGTATAGTCTCACTTAATAAAAACAGGCTGAAAAATTTTGCATCCTGAGTTCAGGAGTGATCATTTTAATTTGAAAGGAAAATAAGAAAGAGTTTGCTATAAATGCTAATCAGTAGTAGGAAAAAAAAAAGCAAGAAAAAATTACCTCTCATTGTGCCCCATATTCATCTATTTCTACTTCACCAGGAAGCTGAAAGCATCTTGTTCAAGGCCTCTAGTAATACTTCTGTGAGGTATTTTGAATGTTTTTCTTAGAGAATTGTGCAATTTCATTGTGGTCTTTGAATCTTCCAAAGCAGCACCATTTTCTGCTGTATGCAAGCGAGTAGAGCGGGCAGGATTTGGTCTGCAGGTGCTTGTTTGTCAAAGAGCTGAACTTCAAATAGCTGTGAGAACTTCGTCCTTTTCACTGTAATCACCGTGGTCTTTTTAAGCTTACATGTGTTGCACACTGGGTAAGTTGGGCATTGTAGGAAGTCGCTTGCCTGCTTGTTTCAGGTTGAGTCCATAGTGAGGGACAGTTATAATTCATCTGGAGAAGACTCTATCAAATAAGGCTTCGAAGAAGTGTTTCCATCATACTGGTGGTTGTGAAACAGTGGGTGGTCTCAGAAGAGGAACGCACTGAACTGCCTAGACCAAACTATGTCTGTTCTCATTTTCTGTATTTCAAAGAAGGGAAAAGCAGCATATAGTGGAGCTTGTGGTTGCTTGTCAAAGATCTGTGAATAACCAGATCTCTTATTTTGTGAAAACTTTGAAAACTACATCTTTCTCTAGCAATAGTGTAACTAAAAAGAAACAAAGTTGTGAAGCCAACATTATTTTGGCATGCTGAAGAAGGAAAAAAGAAAACCTGTCTTATGCTCTTGCTGTGCTGTATTCACACTTCACAGCAACTTTATGGACTACTGTCATATTACAAAATACTTCTGTGCTGATCCAGACATTTGATGTAAATCTAGGGAAGAAGGAAATGTTAAATGAATTTCAAAAATGTTTTTCTTTTATTTCAAAGTATATTTAATTATCAGAAAAAGTTAAGGGAAAGATGCTGCCTGAGATGTGGGAAATTGCACAGTAACAGCAGGAGGTCCTTTTGTTTTGAATAGCGTAATGCGGTCCTCTTATTATAAAAGTGTTGACAAGCACAGTAGGAACAAAGAGCATTATGTAACAGTTACTAACCTTATTGTCTCCTCTAAAGGAATACAGCAAAAATAAAACCAAAGAAGTAGTTGTGAGACAGGAAGACATGGAAAAGTTTCTTCTTGACTCCTCTGAGTATTTTTTGTGTTTGAGTTATCTAGTCTTATACACTTTAAATACCTCTTTATAACTTGTTATAAACCCTACTAGCATTTGTTATAGGTAAAAATGTGGAAAGGAAAAATTTTGTGCATGCAATGAAGTGCCTTAGTTGTAATATTGCCTTGGTTAGGTAATATTCATGTTTTAGTGGGATCAGTATGCTAGAAACACAAGACCGTTCAGGATGAATAGTTTAAAAAAGAAATATCAGTCGACACAGAATCAATGCCAATTAGGTGAATTTACTTCAAACTATTCAGTGCAGACAAAGCACCTCCCTGCAAACTTTACTGATTCAGTTTAATCCATTTTAAAGCATGTCAGTTTTAAAGTGCCTATCTCAGTTAAGTGTCAATAATGTTTCTGCCTGTGTGGCTGGAAATTCAGTGTATGATCCCCCTTTTTAAACCACCCCTTCTATCTGTCATAGGAATGGAATTCTACTGTGGAACTACTGAAGGCTGAAGGATTTAAGATCTTGCTCTGGGAGGACTCTGCAGACAAAGAACATTTGAAGCTTTCAAATCAGAAAATCTGTCTGCTGCAGGAGGAGGTGTGCTGCCTAATGGAAGAAAGGAAGGCTCTGCTCCAAGAGGCCAATGTTTTCTTTAATGCTGCTAATAAGGTTGGTAACAAGCCAAGCTTGTGATAGTATGCTGGTAATACAGCTATTACTTTGGTTTTAAAGACTGTTATACATGGGATTATGCAAATAGAATTTGTCAAAACTGTTTTGGAGTGCATAATTCTTAATCTGATTAGCCTTACTGTGATCTTCTGCCTCAAAATTATATCAAATGGCAAGTATGTATTTTCAAAATGCGTTTTTAAAAAATGTGTATATGGAGAGGAGCACTCAGCTTTCAAGAAAAGGGTTATAGCCTTCTGCAGATAATGTATATGAGAAATGTAATCTATAACTTAACTTTAGGATCACAGGCTCTGTCATAACAATGTAATACTAAACAAGAAAAGATACAGGAGTTGCTCTAAAATGTGCAAACTGTTACAAGCTAGAATGGGCACCAGAAGCAGTGTCTGTACGTGAGGAGTTCTTCATTGGAATTATTAGTAATCAGGTATAACAGAAAAAAGGACAATAAATAATCATTCATATGGAACTTGTTATATACTGCATGGCCTAGACATCATAAAATGGAAAACAGGCAATTTTTTTAAAAAGCACAGAACTAAGTCACCACACAAAACTAAGTCACCACACAAAAGATGAATGAAGACCCTGAATTTTGAGGATGTTTTTTACCTTATAGAGGCTATGATGAGGTCAGCCAGGTTTTTACTTTCTAGAGGCTATGATGAGGTCAGCCAGGGAATGGGTAGGCAATAATTTCCATCACTGGAGTCCTTGTGTGGAGATCCAGTGATTCGGGTTCCAAAATCAGGTACTTGGAACTCTCATGGGAATTTTATAAACTGTGGAGATATGAGGTGTTGGAACAATTTATCACATGCCTACTAGATGTTCCGTGACTGTAAGCTGAATGATATTCTTTGGTTAAAACCAGAAGTAATTTAGGAATTATGTAGTTTATCCTTCTGACAAAAGTAATTTTTGGTATTATATTCCAGTATTACAATCCAACAGTTAGTTGAAGGAAATTGATTTGTGCTAGAGCATAAGAATTGGGCAAAGAATTTTTCATCTTACTTGTCTTTCATGTCAGTAGAAAATGTATTTTAGGTTTTTGCAAATATGTAGTGTCAGAACTGAGATCTGTTTTTGTTAGAAATGGTTCCTCAGTATCCTTGCCTTGATTTGGGAGTATAAAGCTTTTGAAACACGAGGTCTTTAGTCAGCAGTACTGAGCAGCTGTATGTTACATCGAAACTAAAGAAAAGAGGAGTTTCTGAGCTTTTTGGAAATGCTAAACTCTTAGATGCTGCTATATGAAGTTGTCCTGCTTAGTTTCAAGGCTTGATAAGTTCGAAAATGAATTGCTATATTTATCATAGAATCATTATGGTTGGAAAAGATCTCCAAGATTGACCAACTATAAACCTATTACCACCTTGCCTGCTAAAACATTGAAAAGGAGGACCTCAGACTTAAATGCTATGCTTAAAATGTGAAATCTCCATTTTACATTTTATGATAAGTCTGTTCTTTTCAAGAACATTCATCAAGGAATATTAATAAAGAAAACCTTTTTCCAAAAATTTCCAGTTAGAAGATTAGTCTGAAAAGTTTCTATTTTAAAGTGTCCAAACACCAAATTGTTGTTTAGAGAATCTTTAAGAGCTGGTCATATCCGATAGAGTTTGAGCAACTCTCTTGAGAGTTCAATTGAATGTTCTGAAGACACAATCTGAAGACTTTGCCTGCACTAATTTGTGTTTTGAGCAGCAGGTGGGGCTGTAATCACATGTTCCCTTGGTATTTTTTTCTAACAAATACTTCTAACAAATTCTACAATTCTAACACAAATTCTATAACAAATTCTAACAAATATTTTTTTCTAGCAAATACAACAAATACTTAGTATTGAAATTATTTACACACCCATGAAGTTCTAGATATCTTTTGGCTCAACAAGTCTGATCTTTCTTGGCCATTTATAACAAAAGAAGCCCAAGAAGGGCAGGTGAATGCAGTGCTAGGTTTGTTGATAGTCAGCTCCTTATTGGATTAGAAGGAGATGCACTAACCTAGGTCTGCTGCTTTGACAGCAGAGGTAGCAACTTTTCAGAATACAGCAAAAGCTTGGGAACATTTTCTTAAATAACTTTAAGCAAATAAGTAAGACTTTACTGAGTTCAGTATATTCGCAGATTCATATTTTTAGTTAGCTGTGGAGCGTGTTGTGTTTTAGTCTCTCAGTTACTTCAAAATAGTTTTGATTTGGAGGCTTTTCAGATGTAGTAATTTTGAAGATTTTTATTTTGTAAATCTATGTTTTAAATGGGAAATTAAGGCTATTTGATATTTCCTACAAGAGAAAAGCAGCTGAAGAGATTGTAGAGGGTCTCCATTTTAAGCTTTAAAAAAAAAAAAAAAAAGCCTTTCTTTTTTGACATGATAGTATGTTCACTAAAACAGAATTACCTGTCTTGCTCATAACAGCTTTTATCATTTTATGACAACATAAAACACTAAAGCTTTTGCTACAACAGTCACTGGATTAAAAAGTTTCGATACTATAACTATTTTATTGTCAAACCCATAATCTAACTTTTCATTTGCTGCACTTGCTTTTGGCGCATGGGTTGATGGATACATGTTTGATGTATTTAAAACATTAAAAACAGTTGGGTTATAATTAATAGTGTACCCCACAAACCCTAGAGCAGTAACATGGCTTCAGTTGTATTCCTTGTGTTATTTTGGTTTTGCTTCAGTTTCCAGTTGGCCTGACTATTGCTGAAAAAGAGAATAATTTTAAATTCCAAGAATATTCAGGCTTTTGCATGCTCACATTCATATTAAATTTTGTGGAATTATTGCTGTTTTATTTTCTGTGATCTGTCAAGTCAATATCATACACAGCTTTAATGCACTGCAGTTTATTTCTGAAGAAATAGACAATACTAATTATCCACTGGTTATCTGTTTTATGTAAAAGAATTCATGCATGTGTAGATATTTTAAACAGAAATACTGACCATAGATGCTTTTCTTTTGCAGGCCCTTGGTGCTCTTGAAGATATTGAGAATTACATTAAAATAGTTAATTCAGAAGGCTTAAGTTTGCCTATTTTGGCAATGAAGCATGAAGAGTTACAGGAAGAAATTAAAGAGTGTTCAGCCAGAGCCTTGCAAAGGGGACAAGCCTTAGTTAATAAAGCAGACTCTCACAGGTATTCTCTCCATTTTTTTTTTTTTTTCATATCTATTCCATTTTTCCATATCTGCCAGTTACTTTATAGTAGTGCTAGCTAGAACCAGGTTGCATTTACAGCAAGTGTAATTATCTACACAGGTGCAGGCCAGAGTGACCTCAAAATCACATTTTAGACATTTATTTTTTTACATCTTACATTTTTTTTAACGTCTTACATCTTACAGTATTTTTTTTTTTACATCGTACATCTTACATGACATCATTTTACATTATTTTTTACATCTCGCTGTTACTATTCATACATGGTGAATCTCTTTCCTTTGACAAGTCCTATGCTATTTAGAACATCAAATAGCTGGATCAGAATATTGGGGCAGTAAATGAAAAATAAAATGTCAGTAGCTATGAATACTCTGTACTGCCCTTAAGACCTTTTTGAAACTTATCATTGTAATAGATACACAAAGCAAGACAAAAGATACACCTATTAAGCCAAATTCAGAAAATATGGAAATCTCTCCACTTTAATTCATGAACAAAATCACTTTGTTCTTCCACTCGTTTTGCTACTATTAGTGATGATATGCTTTACAGATGTGATTGTTATATTGATGTAAAACACATCTCAGTTTAAAATCTGTCCTACTAGTTTAAAATGTACTCCTTTTCAGAAAAGGAATGTATATGTGTTTTGAAGGAGAGTGAGTCGTCTTTGTCCTGTGTAAACCAGTATTCTGTCCTTAAACACAGACCACTATTCAGCCCAGTGGTAAGCCCACACAGGATGGGAGAATTTGTATGAACAGCTGAAGGCCAAGGGAGGAGAGAGGTTTTGGTAGGAAACAGAACTTTTATGAAGATTAAATACTGATTACTCTTTTATTTCCCATACTGCACAACTTACCGGTAGTCAGAACTGCCCTTGCCAACTTTTCATTTCCTTTACCCACCAAGACTGCAACGCCTGTGGGAGATGAGCAGTCATCGCTTGAAGGCAGTGAAGGGTGTGGATCTGAAAAACTTTACCTGTCTTTTCAAAAAGCTTCTTTGTCATAACATAGAAAAGAAAATGTTATCTGAGAGCAAGATGCATAGCTGTTAAGTGTTTGCCATCTGGTAGGATTCTCAATCCAGATGGCAGCCAGTAGAAATTTGTGTGGAATTTGCTAATAGCTTTGAGATCCCTGAAGGAATAGTTAAAGCACAGTTGTTCTAGAACTTCATCATTTACGACAGAGAAAATATTATCACATCCTCTTCTACTTACCTGACTCTGCTGGTTTTAAGAAAGTTGGAAACACCTTGTTCATTTTGATGGAATTTTGCTCTCCGTTGCATAGTTTCCTCTAATTGAGATACTGGAAAATGAATTTTAATGCAATATCAAAGGAACCATGTGTAGGCCCTGTTTAACTGTGCTCAAAGAAGACTGAGTACTTGAGCATTAGGAGAATAATTAAAATGTAAATGGATTTCTGCATCCACATGGTTGTGTTGTCATTTTCAGAATATCCAAAAATGACCCAGGCAGTTTATATGCATATGCTCCTGAATAGCTTATAATCTACAAACAGCCAACCCTTACACAGAATAGAAATATGTTTAAGGCTTGTGCCACTGAATTAAGTGGCATTATTGTAAATAAGACTCACTGTAGAAAGTAGAACAATGATGCTAATTGTCTTATTTTTAAATAAGACATTGCAGTCTTATTATATTAAAAGGTAAGAATAAGCCCAAATGCCAATAATTTATACATGGAAGAGGAGTAAATTATGGAAAAGCCACAGAGGCAGTTCTTTGTTACAGAAAATTAATGGTAAACTTGATTTTTGAGTTTCATAATATTAAATTAAATCTAGCTAGTAATGCAGGAATGCAGCAAAAATATATATTTGCTAAAACTAAAAAAAATACAGTCGATAGATTTTGTTTATTGATAGCCCTTGTTATATTTTCAACTAATTTTCATGATCATGATTGTAAGAATTATATTTTTAATAATGATTAAAATTAATTTCACTGTTATAAATTGTATTATTTCATCAAAGCGGTAATACTTCGAAGATTTGAAGATTTTATTAAGATCTAACGTATCATTTTCAAAAAGCATAAACCTTAATGTTTTTCTGTCTTTTTAAGGAATGGTGCTAGTACAAGTTTTTCTTCAAAAATTACATTTTAAGGAGCAGTGAGAGAGGAGTAAGCTTCCTACAATTCAAGAACAAACAACCGATTAAGAGGTTGCTAACTTCTAACATAGCAGTTTACAAAGGAACTTAAAATTTGGATTTTCTTGATGAAGAATTTTTGGATCATATTCAAGCAGAATGGTCTATTAACACCATAATTTACATCAGTGCTTGTGGAACAAGGTTTTCCTTTTATGAGAATATATCTATTTAA
Organism: Nothocercus julius; assembly: GCA_013398735.1. Classification (NCBI taxonomy): domain Eukaryota; kingdom Metazoa; phylum Chordata; class Aves; order Tinamiformes; family Tinamidae; genus Nothocercus; species Nothocercus julius. Next base: position 1,088,205 of record VZSV01000050.1, on the reverse strand, counting down.
CCCGAAGTTAGGAGAAAACTTCCTGTAATTTTAAAGGACAAAGGAGCAAATGTTGAATAAATACACATATCAAAGTAAGCTTATGATGAAATTAAACTGATGAAAGTCATGTTTTGATAGAACTCATCTTACAAAACCTCTTACTAGGCATACATTTTAGTGGTAAATCAAGCGATATGTGGGTTTTCTCCTATCATAGTTTCAGACTTAATTTATGTGATAATTTCCTTACAGTTCTTCACAAAAAGGTGATTACCTGATGTTGACTGTTTTAAATTGTAAAACAAGACAGTCTTTGTTCTTTACTCCATCTTTGTGCTGTTTGTAAATAGGGCATTTGAGCTCCAATCTTAGACCGCCACACTGGCGGGCCAAGGCAACAAACAGTGGTTTAAAATGTGTGCAGCATTTTTTTGTTGTTGTTGCTGTTTGTTTGTTTTTTTAGTGCAGCTACTGTAGTAACACTGAAACATTTGAAAATCAAAAGCAAAAATGGTTTTAAATCTAGAAATAAGATGCCAAGTATTTCTACTCTGTTTAGGGCCTTTCCATTTCTGACCTTATTCTTCAGGCAATATGACTAAAGCCATATGAAGCTATTTGTGAAATAAGATACACCTTGGTGAATCAGGATGTCTGGCATGCGAATCTAATTTATGCACTGGCGGTAAATGATTAGTTTGGAAATATCATTGTATTATTCTTATCAGCTTTGCTTGCATTAATTTTGGTGTTTCTTTTGGATTTTTTTTTTTTAGGGGTTACAGTTTAAAGTTCTTGATAAGTTACTTGTGACAGAAATCAACAGAAGGATTTTTCTTTTAATCGTTATTCTCCTGATTGCTTTGCAAGCCTGTTGAATACTAATAGTTGCACTTTTCACTTTTAGCTCTTGGGTAATGGGAATTCGGAAGCTGATAGAGTGTATTCAGAAAAAAGTGCATCAACTGATTGGGCAGTGTCCAAATTATAACGAACTTACTTTGAAGAAACAACAATTGACTGCATCACTTGAAGATCATCTAAATAAGGTACATCATAAAATGCCTTCTTGTTAATGTATTTATGGACAGTGCATTGTGCTTCTATAATTTAGCTGTGTGAATATTAAACTTGACTTGAATAATTCCAAATAACATATTGGCTTGTTAGCACACATGATTGTATTTGGAATGCTGAATGCTATTACAGGCACCAGTGAATCCAATGCTATTCTGAAAAATGCAGCTGTTTCCATGAGAACATTATACCAGTGATCTTTAATAAAGCATGGATTTGTTTAGATAATGAGCTTTTATAGTTTGTTCTCTGTTGGAAAAGAAGCAAAGCAGCAAGCAATCAGGACCGTGACTTGAATGCAGGCTTTCAGTATTCTTCTTATGTCTTCGATTTCATTTTCCTGAAGCTTAAAAAAAAAAAAAAAAAAAGGCAAAATTGAGATTTAGTAAGAATGGCGACAGTGGACCGCAGCAAATTTTCAGTAATGCTGAAGTAGAGTGTGTCCGGTTCACTATAATTGCCTTAGCACTTTCATGGGTATCTTACTGAGTAGACGGCCTTCTTGAAGCTGCTGAATGTTCTTTACTACTGCTGACCTTTTTAATGATTTATCAGCGATGAAACAGACACAGGGCTTCAAAACAACATGCCTTGTGTATATTCAAATTCAAATGCAATATAATCTTTATAACAAGGTTCAGATGAAGGAAATCACAAAGTGCAGACTGAAAAAAAGTAGATCCAATTTAATGACTGAATAATTAGGTCTGATATTTCACAGTATTTGCGTAATGTTTATAATGAATATTCAGTCTAGTGAGATTTCAGTTTGCAATAAATACATCCCTTTACACATATTTTTCCAAAGAAGAGATTTCATGAAATTGCAACATGATAAAAATAACTTAGAGATTTTTTTTTTATCTGATAATAAGAGATTTGTTCATGCCTGATGTTGTTTTTTTGGAACTGATGTCACTGTGACATTGTGAATTTAAAGATTTAATTATGAAGGTAATTTTTACTCAAAAAGCAGAATTAGTTTTGATGCGTATTTTCATTCTGTCTTTTTCTGCCCTTCTGTTCCCAATGTTGTATTAGAGGGCATTTGAAAATCTGAGTCATATGATCTTTCGTTGTAGGAAACACTGCCCATGTTGCTGTTATTCTACCAAGCAAGGCACTTAATATTGCAACCTTCTGCTAATGCAGAACATTTTCAAAGAATTGGATGCTAAATTCAACTTCCCCAGAGCTTCATTTAATAAAGCCTCAGTCGACAGACACTTACTAATAGTTTAATAATAATTTATTATACATATGTGTGATGTCTGTTATCTGCCATTGCTCTCCACAACCTGTTGTGGTATCATTGTCTGATACATCTGTACATCTTGCAGAAAATGGAGTTGTCTACTTGTATCTGCACAAAGTTATTTTTTTGGCTCATCTAAAAATCTTTAAATTTTCTTTAATCTTTAAATAAATGAAAAAAAAAATCTGTGTAGTCTTACTGTAAAGTGGAGCAGAACCAAAGTATTTATGCCAGGATTGTAATACAGTAAGGGGTTGCTGAAAGAAAGCTGGAAGAGTTAGGAGGAAGAAAAGCACTTGACAAAGTATGAGCAAATCAGAGTATTTTTCTTCAAATTCTGACCATGTCTGTTAGGCTTGTAATAGTAGAATTTTCACCCTTGATATTTTAATTTATCCAATAGCTTGATTATATGAAGTACATAATATAAACACCAACCATCAATCGGGTTTCTTTGTTCTAAAGAAACTGAGTTTTTTATGCTGTCTGCTTAAGTAAATTAACTATATAAACTGTGTAACTATGTAAATGCTTTCAATTAAAGGTATCACAATCAATTAAAATAATCACCCCGATGATTTTAACTGGTGTGGAGATTGGTTCTTATTTGTCTGAGTCTGAGAGAGTATTGAACAGACATCTTGAACTGGCTAATCAAACAAAGGTAAACAAGAGAATATGTTAATATGTTGAATATTTTTAGAAATAAATGTGTATTATGTTTATTTCTAAGTAAGATGAGAAGTCTCTTATGAGATGAAATAAGATGAAGTCTCTTATGTATTCTTGGAAAGAAAAAAACTTATTTTGTTTAAACCTGTAGTTAATGAATGAAAGCACAGAAAGCACTGCACGTCAGTCTTCCTTATATCTTTGATTATGTCACTGCACCCGTCTTGTGTTGTTAATACCTCAAGATGCTGCTGTCAAGCTTGAAATGTCTTTTAAAAGAAACACCTCAGCAAATACCTTGCCTTCTGAAATGATTTCTTGACCTTGTCAACTTTTTCATGATTAATTCAAGCCCATATACTTCAGGCTAGGTTGGATGTCATTCTTTGCTTATGTGCACTTCAGAACAAACCAGAATCCTACCTGCATCATGGAAAATGGTAGCAATTTTCAGTACATCTGCTCAGTCATCTGGGTCTTGGCATTTGATGCAGTAACAAACATGGTCCACTTGATTCCCATCTGACTTAGCAGATCTGCTGCATGCAGGAGCGTTGGTTTGGGCTGTCTATTGTGGCAGTCTGTTATAATTAGGAAGCAATCACTGATTCAAAAGTGGAACCAAGAGTCATATGCCAAAGTCAGAAATCAAAGATGTGCTACAGCAGCCTGCCTCAAGTGCTGGAACAATTACAGCAGGAGCCTTACGGGGATCTGGGGATTCTGGAATCATACGCCAGAGTGGACATTTAGAAGTGGTTCAAGAAAATTGTGTGTCAGACACAGAGGGATTTAGATTCAGAGACTTCAGCTCAAAAAATTGAGCTATGCATACAATTGTCATTTATTTATCAGTTTTGGCTACCAGTGTGCACATACGAAACATTTCTGTTGTTTTTGATTCTTTACACTGTGATGTGGTTTGCTTAGTCTGAATGCTGACGTTCCCCTTTTTTTCATTCAGAGTTACTGTTTTACCTTCCCTGATTGTTTCTGGTGTCAAAATGTTACAAGAAAGAAATGGTCGATTTCTGCATATAGTAGTGTGAACTGCTCTTCAACTAAGCAATTGAATTATACATAATACTAATACATATACATAATAGTAATGAAAATTAACCGTGAGCAATCAATTTTCACAAGTTCTTTTCAGTTATTATGCATTTTGTCCTTTGCTTGTTTCCTCAAAGGAAACTTCACGTGAACTGGAAGCAACTGAGAAAGTCATAAAAGATCTGGAAGAATTTGAACCTGTGCAAGGGGCAGCTTTTTCTAGCAAAGCTGACTTTTTGAATGAAGAGCTGAAAAAAATTAAAAGAAATATTAGTTCAAAACTAGAAATTCTTGAAACGTATGTGCCCTTTTTAAAGTCAGCGATGGAGGTATGCTTAATTCTGTGGCTTTGCTGTGAAATCTTACAAGTACCTTTATGTGTACTTTTATCTAATAAGATAAACTGTATAAGCTGTACCTGTTGCACCACTGCAAGTCTTTGTAATCTGTTTTAAAGGAGATCTGTTTCCTCAGAGCAGGTGGCCCTGACCATTGAAATGGCACCAATCTAATGATTAGTTTATATACAGATTTTCTACTGATTTAAATCTCTATTGTAGAAAGTATTATGATTGAATTATTACTCTCTCTCTCTCTCTTTCTATCCCTCCCTCTTCCATTATATACATAATATAAATGTTCACATGTATGTACTCTGATGAAGTAAATTTGCAGGTTTTACTTCATTTATTTAAATATTTCATATAATGTTAATGTAGTATGTTGATATTTATCTCCGTACAATCTCGCACTATTTCAATTGAAGTGCAAATTTGACAGAAGTTTAAAAAAAGTATAAACCAGCCCTTACTGAGATAATCTGTGTGATTAATTTTGGTATACTACATATTTTAGGATATTTAAGATAACACTGTTGGTGCTTTTTGTGTATTTAGAAAGAAATTGAAGATCGAATTGAATCTTTTAGATAAAATGAGCCATCAGTTTTAATTTTAATTAATTTAGTAATGTGAGTATAAATTGCTAAAAGACTGGATCTTATCTACTTCTGAGTATTGCTAATTTTAGTTACTTCATATTAAACAGATAAAGTAATTTCATTGATATAGTGGTATATAATACTCATGTAATGATATATGGCAGAAGTCGAACAATAGCTGCCAACTATCTCCCTGTCATCTGCAGGTTTGCAGGATATTTAACACATTTTTTTTATTAGCTAATTTAAATATAAATTTTGGATAGATATTTTTAGCTGTGGAAAATGCCTAGTGCTTAATATTACCATGTCTGTATACCTTCTGATTACAACAACTCGAATTTTAATTGTTTTCATGTGTGTTTTATGTCTTTCCACAGGTGAATGACCATATTCAAAATCTGAAGGAGCTGTATAAATCAGAAGCTCTACAAGCAAACAGTGAGGCTGAAAATAAAACTGCAATTGAGTCAGCTAATAATCAGTGGCAAAAGGCTATAAAGAAAATTTTTTCCACACAAGATATGGGTCACAGTTTTCTTAATTTAATAAATATGGTGAGACTGGTTCATGGCACTACCATCTTTAATAAAAATGATTGTTAGAATTGAGAGGGGGGGAAAAAAAAAACACCTTTAACTCCACGCTTAAATCATGGCAGATTAAGTGTATGGGTGAAGCTAGTCTTTCATTAGATAATCTGCCTAGGGCAAAGTGGTTCTGCTATGTTTCAGTGTAAACATAAGAGGAGATGGGAGAAGAATTAAATGATGGGGATGTTTGTATAGAATCACAGTTAAAGATCAGACAAATTCAACAAAAATATTGATGTATTCATTTTTAACCAGAATGAAAAATTTAGTAACCAAACTTTCACAAAATAGGAATGTACAGACTTTGTTATGGAAATGTCAGAATGTTTGTAAAGTCAGGATAAAAGAAAATTGTTAGCTTGAAAAGATCATAAACTTGAACAAGCATTTTGCAGCACCATTTATAAACAGATATGTATAAAATATGTAAATTACTTTGGAGGTAGACCACTTCTCCCAAAACTTTGAAGTGCAATTTGTCTGTTCTGTGCAGAACTATTAGCTGATTTCTTTGCATTCTCTTCTGTTCTCTCCTTGTATTCATGGAGTGTGCTCTACGGGTATGGTGCTTCCAGAAAGGAAGGGATGTGGGGATGGAGACCAGGAAGCCAAGTTGTAACACTAAGTCAATGCTTTGGTCTTTGGGTGACAAAGATTACATCGTGAGTGATGTTTGTTTTGATCTTTGTCTGAGCCACTGAAATCGCAGCTTTCAAATTTGGTGTCGTGGAGATGTGCCCGATGGTGATAAGAGCTGCTCAGAACAGAAACATGCATAGAGATACAGGATCTCCATATGGAAATCTTGTAGCAAGATCGTCAGATTCATAGGTGATCTTGCATTCTACCCTGGTGGATAGATAGGAAACCTCATATAAGGAATGAAGAAATAGGAAGAATTCAGGAGGTTTTTTTCTTCGGAAACTCTTTTGTGTGCATTTTCACTAGCAGCAGATAGCATTCAGGCTGTTGTTTTTTTGTATAAATCAGTAGAATCTGATAAACTGCAATGAAGATTTTCTGTTTTACTGCGATGAGGTCTAATCCTAGTTCTGTGGCTTACAGCTGTGGTTTCATTGAGACCTACCTTTAGAAGAGGCAAAGGCTGCTATACTTTTAAAAGAGGAGAAATGTTACTTGAGTGCTGATGATATGAGTAGTAATACAAGTTTTGTGATTGGCAATAAAATAATCCTTAATAAATTATCCAGTGCATGCATATAAATACTACACTTATATAGATACCTACTTTGCTCACAGTGGAAAGCAACATATATATAAGTGCATTATTTTGTTTAACTCCAGTAAGAGGCAATTTGTTCCTGTGGAATGTATAAAATTCTTTTAAGAAAATGTGTACGAGAGCTGCTTCCTGAGGGAAAATAATTCTTGGTTTCTGTACATAATAATTTGCACATGATAATTTGAGATACATGTACACCTTCCCTAACCCATGTGTACTAAAATCATACCAATTAATGTATAAGGTTTGATTATCTAGCTGTTACTTCTGTTTTCTAGGGCGGATTAGGCAGGTGAAGCAGATGAAGGGGTGTGGTGATGAGCACATGGGATGGTAACCCCCAATAGCATGCAAGATGAGCTGGAAAACCCACTCAAGAAGGATGGGGAGTACTGCAGCAGTTAGTGTGAGCTGAAGCGTTTGCTGTGGCAGCTGGATACAGCCAGGCACAGATAAGCTACTGAGACTTAAGCTGAGCTCAGTGTGTCTAAATATGTAGTTACACTTCGTTCACTTGAAGTGTAGACATATCTTCTAAAAGATTAATTTATCTATAGATAGAGGTATGTTACCAACATATTTTCTGCTCTTATGTTCCCATGATATATTTAGATGCAACTTTCAAGTATCTGGGAAGACAGAGACACTAGTAATTTACACATACTACCTTTCCTTAACGGAAAGCATTGTGAAATGGGAAAAGCTTAAAGAGCATTAACGGATTTTCTAAGGTGTTTCTGAGCTGAGTTCTGGCAAAGAGAGGAAAAAAACAAAATATTCAAATGCTGACCATTTCTTCAGTGCAGCCTTGTTTTTCAGAGGAGTAGTCTTGTCTTCTCCTTCTTCACTTTCCATTTATAGCCACCCAAAGTAGTACGTGGTTCTGTCCATGCAAAAATTACTTTTTTTGTGTTTTTTAAATGAGGTATCAAACAGCCATCAGATGGCAGTAAGACTTTTTTGGTGTTTTAAGCAGGGACGTTAATCTTAGTTTGTCTTCTATGTCTGTTTAAAAATGGAAAAAAAAGTATACTTTTAGTATTATGGACACTGTACTTATATTTTTATGAAAATTTATGAAAGAATCATGTTTCATTAATTGTTTGTTTAGCAGGTAAATAAAAGTTTAATATTAGAGGTAGAAAAATCTATACAAGTAACCGAAGACATCATTAATAATCTCAGTAAAGAAAAGAAAGAGCTGACTGATCTTTGGGTAATCTGGAATTATAAAGTTAATCAAGTAAAACCCATCAAGCAACAGTGCTGGATATTTAAAGAGCAACTCAAAAATGTAAGTAGAATGCTTATGAAGAAAATACCTGTAGCAAACACTTCTGGTTTATTATTTGTTTGCATATGACTCCCATCAAATGTTATAGATATATATAAGAAAATGAGATTATCTGTAAAACACTTCTCCATAGTCTATCTTACCATTCTGATAGTCATCAAGAAATATGACATTTTCTTTTTTTTTTTTTTTTTTTTTTTTTTTTTTTTGTCCTTATTGGAATGCATGCAAATAGTGATTTGAAATGTTCGTATAGATGTATACCATAGCAGCACTGCTACGTGTGTGTATGTGTGTGTGTTTGGTTTGTTTATTTTTAATGTCATTTTGCAGTGGCTCAATAGTTACTAAACTAAAGGGTATTTCATTATTGCAACTCCCAAAATGTCCAACCATGTCATAAGGAAAGAGGATTTAAACCTTATTGGCACAGGGATAGTGTACAGGGTTTCTTAAAAGCAGTACTAGCTACTCTAGCAGCAGAACCAGAGGTCTTTGGCCACGGTATACATGTAGTGCAATTTATATTTGTCACTCAATCACAATCCTTGGAAGACACTGTATGATTGAGTCGTCATGTCTTGGTGTCTGAATCATTTTTGCATGCTGTCATAAGGATCTTTGATTTCCCATGATAAAGTCAAAGGATATGAGACAGAGGTTTATAGTTTAAAAAAAAAAGGGGGGGGGGAGAAAATGAAAGATACTATCATCTTAAAAATCTCTCATTTTCATTGTAATCTCACTTAATGAAATTTACTCTCAGCATGAGAGTATCTGGTTTGGGGGAGGTTTTTGTTAAGAGTTTAGATTTAGATTTATTATTATTTTTTATGTTCTACAGATAGAAAAACTGAAATGTTTCACTATCTTTTAGACTACCCATGGGTTAGAGATTCTTCAAGATGCATTCAGACTTGCAGCAGTAGTTGACCTTGGAAATGACATTCGTAGTGTTTTGGAACTACAAAAGATGCTTAACCAAATGAAACCACAGTTTCAGGTGAGAAACTGAGTGAAGTCCACAGCAGAGTGAAAGCTTTTTTTGATGCTGTAAAGAGTCACATTCATATTTACCTTATAGAGAGTATCTGGGATTACAGTAATTTTTTTTTTTTACATGTTTTTACATTACTTCTCTGAAAGGAAGGTTACTGTACATTATAAGGGAAGGGAGACAGAATTTACCTTTGGTGTCCACAGAACGCCTTGCGCGACGTCAGCTGCAAGTTAAGGGTGATAAGCAGAGGAGGGGAGGAAAAAAAAGGAATGAAAGGGAGAACATGAGCACTCATGGTTTGGAGTTGCAGGCCTGCTCTGAGGCTGGGATAGGTCATACTGAGCTTCCTGCCTCTTCAGAATGCTATTTCTGATTTTTAGTGAGCTGTTCATTCACGTGCTCATGTTCTCTTTTTCCTGTTAAGAGACAGTGTGTGGCTCTTACATTTTGGTTCAAGACTGTTCCTGGGTTCAGATTCGTGTCTAGAGGGAAAAAAATGAAGAATTTGGAGAGTAATGTAAGGAGTGTGATATTTATTTTTCTCCAGGGCAATTCACCGTGGTTATGTTGTTGTTTTCATTAAATGTAAGGGGCATCTTGCAAATAAGAGTAAATTATGCTGCTGTTTTGCTAGCAACTGAATGCTGAGCTTGAGTACCTGGTAAAATTATTAGAGTTGCTGAGCCAAGAAGGATTTTCTGGCAAAGAGAATTCAGAGAAAATAAGTGAGCTGATTCATCTCCAGCAAACGGTAAAGGACACAATGAGGGAATATGATGATGTCATCAACAAGGCAGTCCAATTCCATCATGTTAAAAAAGAAGTGAGTATAATCTTTTAAAATGTACCTTCTTGTTAATGCAGCTAATGTCTTTCTGGTTTTGGTATTTGTCATCTCTCCCTTTCTCCCCAAATTAGCAGCACTTATCCACCTAGTGTTCAAGACTAAAATTCCAGATTTGAAATGACATGAAATTTGGAGAGTTCAGATTCCACAACCAAATTTTTAATATTTGCACGCATCTCCACACAGTTTAGGTTAACACATTATGGTAAAGAAAGGAATGGTACGTTTCCTTTCACGCACTGATTTTGATTTTAATATTTTCCAGCTGGAATGCCTGTCAAAATCAGGACAACTGGATATTCCTGAAATAAGTGAGGGCCCTGAAGATGTGCACCATGCAAAAGCCCACCTTGTGAATGCTCAGGAGAAACATGCATGGATCAGACATTTATATAGACTGGCTCTTTCGCAGGGAGTGTGTGTTGTGTCTGCAGTGCAGCAACCTGTGAGTAGGTGGTTGTTATCGTCTGTGAATTCAGGGCTGAATATAAAAGAAAATGATAGGCACTACCTGACTGACTTTGAGATATATTTGTGTGTGTGTGTGTATATATATATAAATATATATAAAAGGTATTAGTATATTAAAAAAAAAAACAAACTAAATGTATAGCTTTTAGAATAATTTAAAAGCAAAAAAAAGAATTTAAAACAATTGATCATGTTTAGACTTCTGTTTGTGGATACACAGCCATCAAATTAAAAGAAACATCTAGGACTATGGAAATTGACTCTTCCGCAGTTACTATTATACTATGAGTTAGTTTTGCCAAGAGAAAATATGTGGCTTTTTGGAAATATTTTAATTTTTATATGATATGTAACAATCTGACCTTGAAGCTATTGAAATGGATTTGAAACAGGGAGGAAATGAATCTTGAAATATTAGCACTTATTATTACAAAAATAATGAGAGAGAGGAGAAAAAAAAAAAGACTGACTTCCTGACTTCCAGCTTTAGCATTTTTTGTGAAGATCAGGTCTTCACTGGTGGTGATTTTTTGATAGCCACATCTATGTGTTAGGCTTCTGCTACTTTATAAAAGCAGCTTTTCAAATGTATTTTTCTATAAACAAAGGATAACCAAAAAAAAAAAAAAAAGTAAAAAACAGAAAGATAATACAATAATGTCACCTTAGTAGTAGATTTCAGGCTGATTTGCTTAGAGAATTGGTTATCATTTTGGAAAGGAATTATTTATAGGGGGCATGATTGTGATTGCCCTGTATTCATTTACTAGGTAGAAACCAAGACATTCCCTTATGACCTGCTTATGTTATCCACATTACCAGTCCGCTTCTCAGAGCGGGAAAAGGCATGGTTGGAGAACTACTGGTATTCCCCCCTCCAAAAATGTATTGGGCAGCGGGGAGGAGCTCATCTCCAAGTGGCAAAGGTCTGAAACAGGTTACTACTTCTTGGTTCAGAGTATCACCATGGTGTTAGTCGTAGCTTTGACTCAAAATTATTCCCTGATCTGTCTGTGAATTACACAAAGAGGTGTAAACCTTTAATCTAGCCCATTAAAACTAGTTATACGTGTTCTGCCTCGAAAAGATTCTAAATTGATTAAAACAGTTAAACTTCTTGTATTTCTTCTTCTGTGTCTTTCCTGTTCAGAATCACTTAAATCTTTCTGTAAATGATCTGAAGCGGGAACTTGCTAGACTTGAGTTTGACAGCATTAACTGGAGCTCCAAAGCAGAGAAGTATGAGGAAGAATTATCACACCATTTCCAACACTGTACCACTCAAGAGGAGATAAATGAGGTCAGAGAAATCCCAACATGCTAAATGACTGTTAAAAGGGCTGTTGTGTGCTATAATGTGTATTATTGTGTTTACCATAGCCCCAGACTTTAATGAAATGGGCGTCAGTGACACTTGCTACTTGTCACATGCCCTGTATAGCTGATTTGTAAAGTGTAACAAGTATATTAGGTTGTCATAGTTAATGGAAGTCCACTGCAAAATAATTGAAAAACTTATTTTCAATTCTGATATCAATTATGGGTTTTTATTGCATTTTAGTCTGAGAATGTCATCTTGTCTGGCTAGGTTTAATACCTGTCATTTACAGAGCTAATTGTTGAGTAATCTAACTGAAATAATACTGAATTGCTCTGTGATATCTTTTTCTTTAGTTAGATACTATTTTTACTATAAGTTAGTATCAAAGATATTGCCTAAACAATTGTTAATCTATATGCATTAATCTCCATAGGCACTACCATTTTTCTTCCTTTAGTATTTGTAATTAATTTTATTAAGGGGTCGAGAAATGAGACAATCAACTAGTTCAGGAATGTTGAAATGAAGAGTAAATTAGCTTCAATATTTTTAAATTCTGCTAATTTTAACAATTTTAATTAGTCTGACAGTGTTGTGAATATCAAGCAGACCTGTCTTAAGTAACAATTCCTTTACCATCTGTCATTTATAAGCTAATAATTATTTCACTTTACATGTGAGCAGAAAGGAGCTGGTGTTAGTATCTGTCAGATGCTGAACAATCAACCAGGTAGTTTCCTTGTGGTTAACCAGTACACAAAGCAAATTTTAAAGGTGGGGGAAGATACTTGAAATTCTGCTGCAGTTGCTTAAATTCCACTAATTATAATATGGTGGCTTTAAAAATGTAAGTAAAGCATATGAGTCAGGGTTGTGGGGAATATGACTCAGTGGTGCCTGAAAATACCATGCTCTGATCACAAGCTAGCTAGCTATGTCACTAATATATTAGTGTTCCTTTTAACAGTAAGGAAGCAAATGCTTATGTTTATAGCAAAGTGGTATCTAGTATGAGTTTTGAAACAGTCTTGAAGGACCAAAGAGTAAAATACATCTTTTTGTGAGTCTTCTCAAATTTAAAGAGAATTTGCGAAGGCCAAAAAGGACTTATGCCTGCCCTCTAAATCTTCGTAAAGTATAAGGAAAGTTCATACGACATTTGAGACTGCCAGTTTGGGCTTCCTGCCTCACTAACTAGATTGGATAACAGCCTCTGAAGAGCTGCAGCTCAGCACTGCCCTGCAGTCGTTTGTAGCACAGTTTGTAGCTTTGTGATAGAGCTGAGTCAGTCCAGTAAAACTTCACATTTCTGCATGCCTGTGTGTAACCTGCAACAGAAGCGTGACAGACCCTGAGCTCTCAGCTCTCCCCAGTCATGTCCTGTATTTAAGCCTGAAAATGTGGATTTCAATCATAGAGGATACTGACCTATTGCAGTTCACAGGTCAGTAGAAACTGATAATTCAACTGACATTTCTCAAATTTCTCATCATCACAAATTTTGATGTGGTCTGAAGCACAGAAGTNCTTTCTGGCTGACTTTAATGTTTCTCCCTTTGAACAGCTATTTTTAGTCAGCCTACTTTTTATGGGCTATTTTCACTGCTAGAGTTACCAGAAGTTTTTGTGGGAATAAAAAGGGAGGGGTGGTTAACATCACTGGTGTGCCTCCAAAAGCCTTTGCACAGGAGTTGAATTATATCACTGAAAATTTGGTGTTAATACAGATGTTTCAAAAGCAGCTTTATATCTTGCTTTTTTTTCTCGTTTATTCTCTGCTTATTGTGTGATAAATCTTAGCCATTGGCATCCAGCTCCCCCTCCTGCCTGTGGGTCTCCACTCCTGCCAGGCCAGCTATAGCTGGGAACAGCTGCCTGATTAATGACTCTGCAACAATGGACAAGTCGCACGCTTCCATCAGGCTGCTGGGCTGACGTCTCTCAAGTGTCAGGGTATATAGGTTCTTTAGCATTTCTCATTCCATTTTTCAGGAAATGGTGAGAAGCTGAGCTATGTTAAGATTTTTCTAAACATTAAGAGTCTTCTACTCTCCTTAGAACAATTGCTGATGTTAACAGCAGTTCTGTATATATGTGCTCTGAGGGGATCAACAGAATCAAGTCTGAGATGAATGTGGTTTTCCACTGAGCCTGAAAGAGAAGAGTGACAGCAGCTGCAGACCTTTGACATACGAGCCATCACATCTGAAACAAGGCGATCTGATTTCGCATACTGCTCTGAGGAGAGCCTCTGGCCTTATAAATGATCCCTAGCAAATGTACATGCATAAATAAACATACATAATACACTAAAATAAACTCACTCATCTCTTGTTTTCCTCAAATAAACCAACAAATAAGGCTTCTATGTTCTGAGCACAAAATACCATTCTACAGAATGCTGTCAGATAGATTTTATTATGCTCTATGCTTAGGTGGGATATAAAACTTTAACTGGATGTCACAAAGCTGGTGAGAGAATTCCCTTCTTTTTCATTACACTGAGTGAAAGCCATCTGTCTGTCCATTGCTGAAATCATGGGTAGCATCCGGCTTGATGAAGGGAAAATGTAAAATCTCTCTCTCGATGGAGAAGCGCTAGTATGTACTAACACTGCTACTGCTAAGCATAATAACGGGTGTTAGCTCTTCCACTAGCAATAGTTACAAAATGAGCATTCATTATTCTCTAGGCTTGGAAAGAATGTCTTTATGACTCTCTGATGTTAAAAAACAAGACAAACAAAAAACCCCTCAAATACGTTAGTTAAATATCACATTGCATTTGGGACCTAAGCTTATTAACGCTAATCAAATAAGTAGACTTGCTTTCATTATGTGTGTCTGGAGAAATGGACCGTAAAGCATTTTGAATGATATATTTCTCTTATATCACTGCCTTTAGACTAATTTAAATCAGCGTAATTGATTCTACACTCAAAACAGCAAAAGATCACAGAGAATCTGAAATTCTCAAATCTTTCAATTGTTTTTATAGTTTTCCATTTTGAATTTATAAATCATTTGAAGACATTTTCATGGAATTCAAATATAACCAAAATAGTACCTTTAATAAAATATCAGAAACTTTTAAAGCATTTTTGTATACAATATACCAATAAATTGTTCTCATATCTGAGACATTTAAAAATGGCTTTAATATATAAAAAGATATTTTTGCATTTGAAAAGAAAACATGACTTTTAGATGAAAATGTATTGAAATAATATAGAATTTTATACTCAGTAAAAATTCATAAAGCTTTAAGAATAATTTAGCTGTATGTTATGCTTATTTTTAGCATGTGAACTAGTGTAAAGACTGAGATGGTTGAGTTAGTACATACAAGGAAAAATAAGAACTCTGCATTTTAATTAATTTTCATGGTATATAAACACAGAAGAAAAAATCAAATCTATTGTAGCTAAATTTAATATTGATTGTCTCAGCTGGTGTAGGTCCTAAGAATCTTGAAATGCATGAATTCTCCAAAATTGGAGCTAATGGGTCACCTTAAATTATATCATTATAAGAATAATTTTCTTTACCGGTTTGCATCACCGGGCGGTATTTACTAGTAATGGTACTCTTCTGTCGCACAGAATTTATGTAGCTGTAGTTAAATGACATTTTCTCTGAGTGTTTGTTAGTCAGAACTTCTCTACTATAACACCATACTCTCAAAATCTTTATTTAAAATACAAATACTCATATTCTACATCCTGATCCTGAAAAGAGCTGAATTCATCTTTGCTTGTTGCAAATAATCCTACTAAGATGTCTGGACTATAACAGTGTATAAGGTCAAGTATAACTTTCATACAAGAGCTTCCAATATTATTCCTTTGCTAATTAATATTATTTTCCTCCAGCTTATTTCCTGTCATTGACATTGTTGCAGAGCAACCCATAGCTTTTTATAATGATTATAGAATCATGGAATATAATTTAGGTCAGAAGGGACCTCATCTAGCCTTAAAATAAATTCTGGTTAACATCAACTCCCTTCTCCCCTTTAAATGACTCTTGAGTAGTAGTTCCCAATATAGTGACAAATTTGTATTTGAACCTCCCAACCCTGCCCCCAAAAAATGATGTAAGCTAAATGTAAAAGAATGGTACTTCCAAAAAAAAAATCAACTCTACTTGCCCAAAGCTAGTTAGACTGGTTTTCTGGAAGGTAAGCATGGCTAGCCATTTCCATGGCTATAATTTTTCACTATGGGAATACATACAGTGTCAAAAGATTGTGTTCTGTCTGCAGTTAAAAGCAGTGGGAACCTAAAGGAGGTTTTTACACAGAACAAGGATCTAATCATACTTGGTCTGTCTTTTCTGCACCAACTGTTCTAGAAGCAAAGCTCAGTAAATAAAGCAAATAAAGATCCTTATATGACTGCTGTCATCCTGCTATGGACATGTTGTCTATATTCAGCTGTAATCTTGTAGAAACAAATTTTATTACCATATATTTTCAGTTATTTATAGCCAGTATTATTTAATGCTGATCCTGCAAGGTTATGAATTACCAGTGCTGTTAAGAAATTATGAGACATTAAGGATGCTTTATGATAAGCTTTTCAGTGTTACTAATTTCTATATCAAATTCTCAGTGTTTAGATTGTTGCCTTTTAAATTACACTTGAGAAAAGCTATATTAATGTGTGCTTTTTTACTGAAAAATATGCTCGCTCTGTTTCAGCTCAGAGAATCATTTAAGGATCTTAAAAAGAAATTCAACAATTTGAAGTTTAACTACACTAAGAAAACTGAAAGAGCTCGAAACTTGAAAGTACTTAAAATACAGATTCAGCAAGTTGATATGTGTGCTGAGAAAATACAGGTAATAGAAATCTTAGTCTTGATGAATGCTTAATTGGTTAAAATGTTCTGGCTTATGCTAAGTAGATGAGACGAAATGCAAAGTATATTGTGAGTTTCGCTGTCAATCCTTGTGATCTCCTTTTTGTGTCTTGATCAGTTAGATTATGAATATTTCCAAGGATGGAGACTTCACAGCCCCTCTAGGAAACCTGTTCTAGATTGTCAGTGATACTTCTAACATCTTAAACCCTGTGTTAATACTGCAGGACATAAATGTCTGTGATGCTTAAATGGACCTGAATTTTGGCTTAGTAGATTTAGTAATATATTTTTTTTCCCTTTGCAGATTCAATGAAAGGTTTGTTCAACCTTAAATAATATGGTCTTATGTCTTATTAGTGCAGATATTTATTTACAAGCTGAATGTTTAACTCAGTTCCGCCTTTTTTCAGGCACAGGTTATGTTTTGTTTCTAGAAACAAATATTTTTCTTACAGTATTTAACATTGCTACATCTTTCAGAGTCTTAAAAAGAAGATGGATAATTTAAAGCAAGTTATTGATTCTGTGGCAAAGCAACCTAACGCTAAAGGCAAAGTCCTCTTAAGGTCAGTCAGTGAGTTACAAAAACAGCTGAGTGACTTTGGCAAAGTTGTGGAGGATTACAAGCAAAATCTGGATCTCGTGGAGCATCTGCAACAGATGATGGAAGAGGTACTAGTAAACCTGAGAACCCCACTGTGGCTGTAATAAGGAGCGAGGGCTGTGGTTGATAAAAGTGCTTATAACTACCTCAGGCAAAGTATGTGGCTTTCAAAAGTAGTAGTTCAGTGAAAATATAGATTTTCTTCAACTTTTTCTTCACAATTTTTTTTAGAGAAAGGAGAAAAAGCAAATAACTTCACCATATTTTTGCCCTGCTGCATGTAAGAATGTGTTCTCCACCTCCATATGATATTCATAGTGATTCAACATATTAATGATCATACTTCTGAGGGCTTTTTTTTTGCAGATGTATTCTGGGGTAGCACAAGTGCTGCAAGGCCTTCTTTGGTAACTGTCAAATCACAAGATCCAGATCACCACAAGTCCCTCTTTACTAGTTGTTAGCAAGAGCTGTCTGTGTGGTATGTAAAGTCAAAGTGAAATGCAAAATATTCAGTTCCTTAACAAGCAGCATATAAAATTCCGTAATTTCTGTGGGGTATATTTTTACTGAAGTGCAGACTGTTTAAGTCTTTCCCTGGATTTATTTTAATATATCCAAGCACTGCCCTATACGTTTTTTTCTTTTTTTCTTTTTTTTTCTTTTCTTTTTTTTTTTTTTTAAAAAAAAAGAGAAAGCTTATAACAGTATTATCTCTTGCCCTCTTGTGTTGGTGCATCTGCTGTGAGTCAAGCACATTCCTATCATCGTTGTTTATTTTTAGAATTAATTCTGTTCAGATTTCCACAGTGATCTAAAGACAAGACGAGTAAATTCCCTTAATGATAGATCATAACACTAAATTTTGGTCTAAAAGAAGTTATCAGTGTCCAGTGATCTGAAAAATGTGCCATTTCATATATTGTTAGCAAAACAATTTGATAACAGCTGTACATTTACTTTTTTTTTTTAGCCTCCCTATACCTAAACTTTCGAATGTTATTTACTCTAGAAATGGTATCTAAAATGGTATCTTTTACTCAATAATTTTCTTTCAGGAGATAGGCCAAGTCTTAAATACTAATTTTAATGATGATTAAAAATTGTAGCTATTAGTTGCTTGCCATAATGCTGCAATATAGATAATGCTGAAGTGGAATACCAGATTCTGCCCTACTCTGTGTGTGTTGTTGACCAAAAGTGATTATTAAGTGTATGTTCTAAAGCCCGTTCTTTTCAGCAGAAGGACTCTCAACAGCTTTAATGTTTGCTGAGAAAAAAGCCTATTTCCTAGTAGAGTAGATCTGATCAACCTTACTGCCTTTATGCAGGTAAAACTGCGGCCAGGATACGAAGTCCGGGGAATTAGCCAGCTGATATTTGAGATGGAAAGAACTTAGAGATATGTATTTGCAGAAGCATTAACCAATAAAGTACATCACTGCACTTGTAAAACGAGCATGGTTCTAACGTTTAAATTAAAGGCAGCAGCTATTAATGTTTCCAAGAATATTGGTAATGAATAAATGTTTTGCAGGTTAAATTGTTACAGGAAAATTTAAAGAGTACAGCACGTCACTAATTATTGAAAGTTTAAAGAATAGTCATGTCTATTCTACAAAAGCTTGAACAGCTGAATTCTTCATAATACAGTTTTTAATGCAGTGTTTTTATTCTTCCAAATATACCTCAGTGTCAATTTTGGTTTGAAGATGCAAGTGCAACAGTTGTTAGAGTTCACAAGTACTCTTCAGAGTGTAAAACAAGAGAAGCAATAGAGTCTCTCTACAAGCAATTCAATAAATTTATTGAGCCTGCAGTCCCTCAACAAGAAGAAAAAATTCAGGAGATTGCGGAGCTTGCTAAACGATTGTATGGTGAGAATCTATCTGGTAATGTACTGTGTAAAAACCATAATAGTTTAGGATAGGAGAAAGCAGATTTCCTATTTGTTTGTTTAAGAAGAAAACACCATGAAAAATTGAGTATTGAGGATTGACTGGAGGAGATGAAATATTTCAGAACAAGTATTTAAAAAAATAGAAACGTAAAAATACTGGAAAGCTGGTAGTTGCTATGTTTTCTGTATACAGTCTGAGTTCATCTTGAAATCTCTGCATGGATGTCCTTGTAATATGTATGAGTTTGGAAATAAGACTTCATGGCTTGTGCTATTTCCTGACAGGAAAGCCTTTGAATTCAAAGTGTATTACCATGCTACTCTCCCTGCTGAGGTGTCTTTTACAATAACACTGCCATTACCTGGTGATATTTGATCCTTAACTTCTTACGTACTATATTAACACAAAATATGGACTGTTCTGTAAATACTTTATTTGCAATTGTCTTGTTTTGGAACATTGCTGACATGAGCATTGCTGACGATGAGACTTGGGGTCAATAAATTTGAAGATCTGTGTAGTTTTCCTGCTTGCCATGTTCATGTACTTGTTGAAGTTATTTAATCCAAAGGTAAAGTATGTATCCAAATGTGCAAGGATGTTGTGTAGCCTATAAAGAAAAGTAGTAGATCTGATGAAGTATCACCAAAGTCAAACTTTTGAGTTTTTGAGAGCTTTTAAATTCCTTTAATTTAATGTCAAGAAGACTATTTAGAGAATGCTGATGGCACTTATTTTTTCTATTCTTTGAATATTTTAAACATTCCTATTTATGAAAAAAAGGAGCTGAGGGAGTGGATTCCTGACACCAGCTCATTAGGAAGAGTAGGAAAAAGGAGTTCCTTTGTGTTCTTTAAATTTTTACATGGAAGAATGCTTCCCCACTCCACTACTTTTGCAGAGTCTATGAAGGTCCATCTCAACTAAGGTATTAATAGGTAGAAAAGCACATTTGGTCTGTATCATAAAACTCCTTCAGCAAAACTAAACTTAGATTAGTTTTATTGTAGTATTGTGGGGTTACAAATTACATTAGTTGCTTAAACATCTATTTGAGATGTTCTATTTTTATGTTATTTTCCCTTTGCAGGTATTGAAGAAGGAAAGAAATATGCTGAAAAAACTGTATCAAAGTACAAAGAAGTTGTTAATTCTATTGATGAGTTATGTAGATCTCTGAGACAATTTAAGGAGATTCAGGTATTTTTCTTTTACTTGGAAATTATATTGCAACTACATCAAAATATGAGCTCTAGTATCTGGATCAGTACTTCTAACACAGGATCATTGACATTAGCATGTAACATATGTTAATTGTTCACTTTTCCAGACTTACTTACATTCGCTAATGATCATAAGGCATCCATGCAGTGTTTCTTATTGTTCCATTAAATACTATTCTTAGTTTTCTTGTTCCTGCTAGAACTTTCAAGTAACCTTTAGAGGAAAAAGTCATTGTTTCTTTCTTTATCTAGACAAATACTTTTCCCTTTTTCCACTTCCCTTGGTACTGAAATATACAGAGATGCCTGATGTATAAAATGCTGAACAACCTAGCTTGGCTTCTCATCTCTCTTGCTATAGGAATAATCATTCCTAGAAACAAGTTGTGTTTAAAAAAAAATCAGTCATTTAAATCAGAAAATCCTGGACTGTAACATAATATTAAAGGTAACAGCAATATTTTGGCTTTGTATTCTGATAAGCTTCTTTCAATTATGTATGATTCACTGGAACATATCAACTTCGGAAGAATTATAGAAAGGCAGCAAATTGTAGTAAAGACTCAGTTTGCTCTATCATCCACTCCAAAAAAGGGAATGCATCAGAAATGTGCCAGATGTGACAGTAGGTGAGGAGGTAATTCTTTTGTGAAGAGTTAAGATATTTAAATATCATGCTTTTGTTGATAGTGAATGTTGTTTCACTTATTTCTGGTGGAATTATTCATTATTGCTAATAATATGAAATCTGAGTAACACTCAGAAATCATCTATTGCATTATAAGCTGTGTAAGAAATTCAAAAGTATAATGAGTTTCAAAAGTCATTGGACTAATGAATGGAAAAAAATGTTAAGACTGTCAAGCTCAATTTCTGAATACAGGTGGTAGCTTAAGTGCTTATAACCTACAGGTTATGATTATGTTAAACACATAAAACTTTAACAATGGAACTTCTGCTTTTCCTTGACTTCTACCACTGTGGTGTTCTTTGAAATCTCCAGATTTCTGTTACAACAATTGTGAAGAATTGGTGAAGTCTTCATAAACTACTGTATGCTTTTCCAGATTTCTACCATATTTGTACTTGTCTGTAAGAAGTTATGCAGTCTTTGAGATTTAAGCTAGGTGTAAGTATTAGCCAAAAAGAACAATGTAGTATGAAGTAGCTGTTCAAGTAGCTGATAAAAGCAGAGTTAACTCAGATCACAGTGAATAAGGACTATCTGTTTGGGGAGTAAAGTAAAAAGTTAATGAAAATTGATATTCCAGCTGCTGCTTTTATGCACAGAAGACCTTTTCTGCTTGCCACCTTTCAGACAAATTTGAATATTCTAGGGATTCCCAAATGAATCAGATTTGTGGAATATGTCATAAGAATTTTACACCTGTTCTGCTAATATTTTATAGATTAGGTTTCACATTTTTTTCTAATCCTGTGTTGTTCAGAATGTAAGTCAATGTATAATTACCAGTTACTACCTTATTTAATTTTCTTTTTGCATGACAGAAAGGTGAGTTTGCTGACGAGTTGGCTGGAGTACGAAAAGCAGAACCAGGAAATGGTCAAGATGCACGTATGGATACTTTTAAAGACAAAGCAAGGGAACAAAGGCAAAAGGTTAGCTAGACTTTCTGGACTAGAAATCAGTTTCTTAAAAGACTTGGCATACCGCTAAAGATGCTTGCTTTTTATAGTATAGAGCCTCCCTTCAGATTGGTGTCATCACTGTAATCAGTGTACTCATTTATGTTCTTTTCCTCTCTCCTTTTTAGTCCTCCTTTACCTCCCAACCAAACTCCATGTTCTTCCTGTCTCCTTTTATTGTCTCAGCCTTCCTTTTACCCACCTTTACGTGGAATAGGTTGTGGTCAGGTGATGAGATTGATGATCGTCTCTGAAAGTAGTTTTCCATTTTAGTCACCAGACTACAGCTGCTGTTCTCCATTTCTCTTCCTTATCTATATGTCATCTTGCATGGCACTGTATTTCCTTTGTTTTCAGACTCATACACACATACCAGTGTTCCTTTTGGCTTGTTACCACAGTATTTCTAATGCAACCATCCTGAATGCAACCATTCCTCCCTCCCCCAAGGGAAAGCAGACTTTGCTCTCCTTTCTAATCAGACTTACTGAAGGTGGAAAGTAATAACGGGAACTATTATTAGTATTTCACAGAACACAGAATTTTCATATTTCCCTGAGGGACAAGATATTAAATGCAATAGAATTATAAATACTTCTCTCAGAGCTCAGAATTTGAACTAAGAAATGGTAGGCAGGATTTTTTTTCTCTGTTCAATTATTAAGTTCTTCATCAGGAAAACATTAACATTTAACATTTTTCTTTCAGGTTAGATCAGATATTTTACACTTGAATTCAGAAAGCATTACAGAGAAGAAAAATATACTCTTCCTCCTTCTGTCAACACTAAACAACTATCTGATGGTCATTTTGATAGTCATTTTGATAGTCATTTTTTAAAAAATCAAGTTGATAGATGTTCTTGTATACTCTCAAAAGATTTTTACCTCTCAAGTCACTGCTGCTCAGAAATGACTGATGGACTCGTAGAAATTCAGCTAACATTTACATTCCTTTCATTTAAATAGAGAAGGCCCTCCTCTCTGTGTTGAGCCATAACTTTATCTCCATTCTAAGTCAGTGGGAGTTTCACTATTGGGAGTTTCACTATTGAGTTTAAATTTTGTGGCTGTTCAAAAGCCCTCAGGTGTCTCACCCAAAATATGACTGTACCCATGTTTTGTATTTTGCTAGGCTAATGTTGTCAGTCCTTGCCAGACTGTGCCTCAGCTGCCAAGGGGAGAAGTCAAGGGAATGTGAAACCTCAGATGTGAGGTATGGCAGCTAGGATACTTCTCCACCCTTTTCATCACTCCATACTTCACTCACAAAAGTAGCAGGTTCTTCTCACTGAGGCTTTTGTCCTCCGTTTCCACCCTTTTTGAGGAAAAGCCTGGCCTAGCTCCTCATTCAGGGCTAGCAATTTCTAGTTCAAGACTAGTAACATCCAGTTTTGCCTACACTTTTGAGAAATTGCAAGTAAGGTTTCTTGTAGTAATTTGCTTCAGTAAGAACTATCACACAGCTAGACCTTCTCATGGTGTATTCCTCATCATGCTCCTTTGATCTCAGGTGACATACCAGGGCTGAAAGTCCTCCTGGCAGCCAGGCTTGTCTGACAGCGTGCCCACTGTCCTCTTGACACTCTTTTTCCCCACTGGAAAGTATTTTCCACAGTTCATTTTCCAGCAATCTCTGGAGTAATTACATTCTATTTTTATTGAAAAAATGAATACACACAGTAAAGAAGCAGTAACTTTCAGTCTGTATCTTGTTTTCTTTGACCAATTCGAAAAGAAGATTGTCAAATATTTCACCAAATTAGAAAGCGGTTTATTACTTATTTATACTCAATTTGAGAGACATTTTGGGGATGAGACTTCATTGGGGAATTTTGTAGAAAAGAGTTTAATACCTAATCCTGAACCTGATCCTACTGCTGAATTAAGTGATTTAGACAAAGTAGATGTAGTAAAATTCCAGCTTTCTTCTTGTTTATCAGTGGGTCTGGCATGGCACGTGTAGCTTTGTAACAACACAAATATTAAGCTAAAAAAAAGAAAGGTACTTATCTGCTTCTTTATTAAAACTAACATCTCTATAAAAGGTGGTTGTATTACTACTTTGTCATTTTGTTAATTTTGTGTTTGGATTCAGGTATATTTAGAGCAATAAGGGAAAAATAGAGGCCTGATGCATGTGCCAGTATACTTTTGTGATGGTTATTGCCAGATATATGTGGTTCTGAGAGCAATGATTTCCTGAATATCGCCTGGTTGATTTGGTGCTGCCATAGGTGATAGAAGCATTGCTTACTAGATTAAGATTTTTTTTGTGTAGAATTTAACAACAGAATTCTGTGAGAAAACACTTTGAACACCTTTATCAAGTAGGCCTGAATATGTGAGTATGCAAGAGGCACAGAAGTAATTAGTAAACCAGAAAAGGTCTTGTTGCTTTGCTGTTGAAATTAATGAACTCATATGCCACAAATAACACAACACTGAGATAAATGTGTGGCTTTTTTTTTTTTTTTTTTTTTTTTATAAGGATAATTTTAACAGGCAAGATCTTGAAACAACTGACAGAAGGAAAATGGTTGGAAAATATCTTAAAGATGTTGGTTTAACACCATAAATCTTGAATGTAATTAGTGATCCCTTTTCTCTAAGAACCAAAGTGCAATAGTTTGACTCAATATAGGTTAATATTGCTGTGTGTCTGCTTCCTATATAGGTGTAATTATGCCATCTCTTCCCCCTATCCTCCCAATTACAAGTAAACAGCACCTAGAGGAAATAAATCCACAGGTTGTTACTGTTTAGCAAAGGGGATGCTTTACGCTTTATTTTTACTATTATAATAGTCCCTATTGAAGTACTTGTACTATAATTTTTGTCAGTCTGTTGAGATATTCAACATTTCAGTTACCTACTGCATGTTAATGATCATTGTTTTCCACATATTTTCTCCTGCTTCTCAGTACTGATTTAGTTTAATTCAAAGATTTTTTTTCTAATACTTTTGCTATGTTTTGCATGAATTGTTGATCAGTAGATTGATAACTCCTTCTCTTTCTTTTTTTCTTTTTCCTCCTTCGCTTCTCTTCCTTCCCCTCCTAATTCAAGGAAAAGAATAAACTGGCTGATATTCCAGTTATCTACCCAGCTGGTGAGGATTTTCTTTCACAGGATACAGAGCTGTCATCTTCAGCCAAAGAGGATAGTTTACAGACTGGGTTCCTGGCAGAAGAAATACCCTCTGGAGATGAATATGAGTGTATATCACCTGATGATATCTCTTTGCCACCGCTTTCTGAAACACCAGAATCCAACCTCTTGCATTCTGAAACAGAGCTAGAAGAGCAGTGCTGCTGTAGTACTCATAACCTGCATGTCAGTTCCTATGGCTTGCACATGCAGAAAGACATTAGTTGTAAAAGAGGTGCTGAAGCGTCTGATCTCTTAACAAATTCTGCTTATGCTGATGCTACAAACAATAGAACGGAGAGCCCATCAGATCAGCTTGAGGAATGTTGTGTGTCTTCAATAGATTCTTGTCTGAAAGTCAGAGGGGAGTCTCCTCTGACATGCAGTTTACAAGAAATACCTGAAGCTGGCACTGCTTCCTGCACAATAAATGCCAAACCAGCATATAGCATAAGTGAAGTGTGTGAAACACACTTGAAACACCTTGAACACCATAATAAAAGCATGTCAGAAACACAAGAACAATTGCATGACTTTAATAACTTTACTAAAACCCAGGATGGGCTGCATGCTTTGCCTGATGCATTCTCAGGTTTCGTGTTTCAATCAGACACCAGCAGAAGCTGTCAGAGGCAGATGGTCACCCGAGAAGAGATTAGAAGTGCATCAGAAAAGAACAGCATGGCCAGCCTTTCTGGACAGGCGCCTAACTTCTCCCAGCTTCTCTCTAACATAACCATCATGGAAGGTTCTCCGGTAACTTTGGAAGTAGAAGTAACAGGATTCCCAGAGCCTGCACTGACATGGTGGGTAGCTTATAATGAGAAGAACTAAACATACCTACTAGTAAGGCAACTTGAATCACATATAACTATATTAATCTATAGACTAGAATAAATGACTTCAGTCCTTTTTACTCTCCACACATCTGCATGGCTCCCACTTTAAAAGTTTTGACAATTAACCATTTGAAATAATCTCTCTGCACTTAATTTTGTGAATAGTGAAAGTATCAAACCAGTGTAAGCATTTCAAACACTTTTTAGATACAGCATGCACATTTCATGTTCATTCTCACTTACATTCCACATTTTTAGCAATTTGTCAGAAAATGCCCACTCCGAATTTACTGTATGTGAACTCCTTTGCATTGTCTTGCCACTGTGTATTTATATGTATAACACATACAAATATGTATTTATAGCCACTGCATACACACAGGCACACATATAAGAGAGTTACCAAAAACTGGAGAGATGTTATATGTATAGAAAGCCTAAATGCCTGTACTAGAGCACTACTTTTGTATTAAATATTTTCTCTCTCTCTTTTTGAATTGCTGTATATCCTATGAGATTGCTTTATACTGTATTTGTTAGAGATGTAATTTAAATACATTCTAAGATGACTTTTCAAAATCCTCTGCCAAATACAGATACTGAAATAGGGGCAGAATTTCAGCAGTAGTCCTCTGTGTGCTGACATATTTTGATTAAATTTTACTTTACTTGCTGTGTCTTTCCCAGTAGAAGTCTTTCTTTTCAATATAGTACATTTAGATAATATATTCCTCCTAATATATTTCCTGTCTCATTGTTGTGTACTTTCTGAACTAAGTAAATATGAGGGGAGTGATTTATGTATCTGAAGACAGGTTCAGTAAGTTTTATATGTTGCTTGTTTTATATGCTGCTTGTTCATCTTTAGACTCTATTTCCATGGGGTGAGTATGGATTAATTCAACACCTTATTAGAAAAAAAAAAAAAAATGTTTCAGTGCAAAACGGAGTGTCCAATTCTTTATTCTACTGAGGGTCCAGTACTTCACACATAGCTGTGTGACCTGCCTGTGCAGGACCTTTTTCAGAACCACGGGACCCACATTTTCTGGTATGAAGAAAATATTATCCAGCAATATAAGTCATTTAAATATACATCCATATTGGCATGTAATTGTTTTAAAATAGGGATGTGGGCATGGTGACTAGCTCCTTCTCTTGCCGTCAAGTTAGTGTTAAAGAGAGTGTCTGAGGTTGGGAAGTTCTGCTTAGCATGTAGTGATATAAATCTGACTTGAAAACTGCCTCTCTGCTTCAGGTACAAGAAGGGCCAGAAACTGACTGCAGATGGGCACTTAAATCTTTTACAAAAGGAGACAAAGCACACGTTGTTCATTCAGAAGGTGTGTGATAAAGATGCTGGCCTCTATGTTGTTCGGGCTAAAAATTCTTATGGTACTGTCTCATCAAGTGCCATTCTCCGTGTGCAAGGTAACAGGCCACCTATCACAAGAATAGACTGGATAACGCTGTGTGTCATCTATATGAGCGTATCACTAATGTACTGGCTCTTCACCTAAATACAGTATTGACTGCACTGGATTTAACCTGACAACCTGAAATTGAGCATCTTACTGCATCTTTCACAAACTGTACCAAACTGCTTTTATGTCACACTTGATATATTGCTTGTTTCTTAATACCAGTATTATGTTTGTTTTCCTTTGTCATAGTGATGTTTAGATGAAAAGTTAAAAATATTTTCTAGGATCTGAGGCAGAGTACTGTATTTAAAAATTTTGGCATTACATTGAAAACAGTTTTAATGTTTATAAGTATCACGTTATAATGCAGTAGGTTGAGTGTATGAGTATCAGTGTATATTTCAGATCAGTGTATATTTTAGTATCTACTTCTGGTTTTGAGGGGATTGAAATTTTTTGAACATCCAATGTGTTATTTCCAGTGCCATTTTTCTCATACACATTTTAAATAATTTTCTTTGTGGGATAAGGCTCCTTAGACAATCGCAACATTCATGATTGCCCTAGCATAAATCAGATTTACGTCTCAGTCTAGAAAAATGCAGATTGTCTCAACAGATGAAAGCTGCAGCGCTTCTAGTAGAGATGTACCTGCCTGCACTGGGAGGATTTGACCCAGAACTGTCAGTATTTGTGTGTCACTTAGCATACAGTAGATTAAAACCCCCAAATGTTTACAGAATAAGGCTTTTCAATGTACCTGTCTTCCTGCTGCTTATATTGGTCATAATTCTTGTGATACTTTCTCTGCCTTCTTATAAAATATATCAATATTTCAAATAATTTACTGAATTGTTAATATGAAGAAAAGTGTTAGCTTAAGTGAGCATTTATGCACATTTAAAATTTCAAACAATCAACTCAAAGTAATGCACATCCACATCAAGATTGCTTTAGTCCAGTCAAGTAGAATTCTTTTGTAATTCAAAAGACTAATATTCAAATGACGAACTTATTCATCAAAGTATTGTTTCATTCTTGATAAGGAGAACTCTAAATACTATTCATTAAATAATAATTTAAATATTAGATAAAACCAACATTTCTGTGCCAATATAAACTTCACTTAAAGACCCTCAAATATAACTTTTGTTTTATTCTTTATCTCTAGCACTTGTTGTATTTGTACAGTAAAAACAATTGACAAACAGCTGCATAATATTGCTTGCGCATCTGATTTGCAGCATTAGTTTTATACCTCTATATAGAAAACTTACATCAAGGAAGTATTGACGATCTCTTGCAAAATTTGCCAAAAGAAATAAGCCTTTTACTGCACAGCCTACTCTGAGCAGAATATATACTGCAACTTGCAGGAGGTCTGTGAGACTGGAGACACTTGGGTATTTTGGTTCAGTGACTGCAACTTTATTAAAATTCCTGTAACTTTGAAACAAGAGTTGTCTTCAAGGCAATAAGAGAGGGAGGAGGAGGTGGTGAGCAGATGGGGGACAAAATAAACTCTATCTAGGATTGATATTTTAGATAGGGGTAATAACTTTCAGAGTCCAGTCATCTCCTGAAAATGTTTATCTCTAAAAATATTTCCCCAAATTGATCTTTCCATTTCACAATAAAGCTTATTTTAATAATTACCATTTTGGATATTAATTTTTCATAAAAGTATAATTTAATTTAGTGTTTTTGTGTCATTATGACTTTATATACCTCTTGTAGTTGTTTTAAGCAGGTAGCAGAGAAACTTTTTGAGCAACTTGACTTGCATAAGCAGTTTCTTAAGCAATGCTTGCTGCGAGCTGCCGTGCTCAATATCCTGAACCTACTCATAATGCACAGAATGTGGCAGGCAGCAGCTGGCGAGTAGATGTAGATGAAACAGTAGTCTAATTTAGTGCTAGTTAGTTTTGTAGTTTATATTAGTTTTTGT
>VZSV01000050.1:1000932-1054872 GCA_013398735.1 Nothocercus julius | reverse complement strand
CGTCTAGAAATCTTTTCTAATTGATAAGTTGGTGTTGCTTATTCTGACATTTCTTTATGACCTAATGGGAGAACCCTTGGTGAAGTATAGCCATGCATTCTGTTCAAGGTTAAGGTTACTAGCAGAAGCTGAACTCTTTGCAAAAGCCTTTGGCCTCCTGTTCAGCCTGTGCTTCACATGGCTGTAACTGTCACTTTTGTGTTCACTTTGCACATGCTTTTCCCTTTGCTGTCTATAAACTGGTCATTTTAGTTTCATTTTAGTTTTTATGTTTGCTGATACAAAATCAAAATGTGGTCTGATCATCATTGCCATTCCAGGAAACTTTATTTATTTATTTATTTATTTAAATGATAAACACCATCCTGGCATGGCTTTACAGCCTGACTTCCCAAGGTAATGCTAAGCTCAAAACTTATGGAGTTCAGCCCAAAACACCAGAAGAGTGTCTAATACCTACTTAATGTCTTAATGGAATAGAAGCAAGTCTTCCCCTTATTCTATATAGTAGATACATTTCTTTACAGTGATGCAGTTTTGTGCACTTGAGGTCAAACAGCATTTCACCTAGAGAGTATCTTTTACATAAAAAGCCTTTCGCAAATAATTTGTTTTGTTTTTATCTCCAAGCCATGAACCTACTTGTCTGATGCATAGTAAAAGAAAGACATTTTAGAAAGGTGCTTTATTTTTGACAAAAATTTACTTGTCTGTGCCAGCTGGTGTTGTGTAAGTACTTCTTTATGAGCAGATTTATTGCAATTTCTGAACAAACAAGAGGAAATGAACACTTTTTCAGGATTCATGTGGCTGCTTCAATGTCAGTTACACGTCTCGGTGGAATGTTTTGACGTTTTGGTTCTGTCTATAGTGAAAAAGTGTCTTTGTGAAGGTAGAATCAATACTACAGTATCCAAAGAAAAAGAAAACGAGCGAAAGGAGGGAGTATAGAACAAACGAAGACGGACAAAAGGAGAAAATAGAAGTAGAAAATATTAGGAAAAATACAGAGGGAATGAGGAGGGAGATGATTGACCAGTAGCCAGAAGGCTTCTGCCTTGGAGTTTGTAGGAGATTAATTGCAGCACAGTGGGAATGTGAAATAACTCTCTCTGTTTGCTGCTCTCCTCCTTCAGTGTAATCAGTAATATCAAAGACTTTTTGTTACTGTTCCTTTATTGTGCACTAGCAATTTTTGAAGAAAACTTGTCCTAGAATCCTCCTTTAAATATTCAGAAGACAGGTATTGAAAATTTCCTGCTCCATTGCCACCCTCGATTCTGCCCTTCCAGTGTTAGTGGGCAGGCTCAAGTACATGAATTTCCTTGATAGGACTGGTCCTATTGAATGCCTGTTTGTGACTTAATGCCAGCTGTCTGCTGCAAAGGTGCAGAGGCATCAGCTTGGTTCTCCTGCTGCAGTGATAGAAGCAGCAGTTCCCAAATCTCTGAGTTGTTTGAACCACAGTGACTGGTTAATAAGTTCTGAGGTTAACATGAGTATGGGAAGGTAAAATTCATACCTATTTCTGCCCTGTATTGTAACTTCAGACTTAACAGTTCATGGACAGAATGGAAAGCAGCTAAGACTTTATTGTATACTGAAAGCTTTCAACAAGTAGGAGCTCACCTGAGCAATGAATTTATTAATTCAGACTCAAAATGTCTGCCTGACCAGTCTGGGATTCCCACATTTGGCTGAAGTGGTCACAGGTTATATGTATTTTGGGGTTCAGATGTTACTGGGTGCTTTTGTGAGATATGCTGGTTTTTGTTTTACAAAATTGCAAAATTATTTCTCCTAAACAGTGGAGTAGTATTGGCCCAACTATGAACAGATTTAGACCTTCTTATATATTAAATATTTCACCAACTTTCCATTTCTGAGAAGCCTGGTGGCTAGTGTTTTGCTAAATAATTTGGACATATGGTGCGTTTTATCATAAAGAGGAAAAACAGAGCATACTTTGATAGAAAAATACAATGTTCATTTTTGTTATTTGTGTGTAGTTCTGTGCATCAGCATCTGGGCTGCTTTAGATTACTTGTTTTATGAGTATTCTGAGTTCTGAGCTTGTTTTGCTTTTTAATGTGCCCCTCAAGGTAGAATGTAAGTGAAATTTAAGGTAGCAGTACACACTGATCAAGTAAATCCAGCCTTACAGCTCATTAAATAATGTGTTAGAAAGCAAGGTTTTGATTTAGTACACTGATTGATGGAATTTCTTCAAACCATTTTGATGAGTTTGAATTGGCCAGGCTTTGCATTGGCTCAGTTGTATCGGTTGGCATGAAGCCAGAATAAACTCCTGCTTGTGTGTCTCATTAATGCAGTAGAAATGAAATTATGTGCCCATGAATTATCTGAATCAAATCTGTGTTGGATGATCTGGTAGTATGTGGCTTCAGTACTACTGATGGCCAAAATAACCATCATGACCGAAGTAGAATTTGGGCCCTGTTCTGACCTTCAGCACTGCTGTGGGTTTAGAAACAGAGTTTGCACGGTTCAGCGAAACTTCTGTCTGGAAGAACAGGAATCTAAGCAAGGGAAGGAAGAGTGTTATATGTGTTATGTAAACTAAGTGCAAGAGTTTGCTGTCTTGACTTTGTCCCTACAAATTCCTGTGTGGAATATTTACTCTTTTATTCTTCACTAAAGCACAATAATTCACGTATTTCTGTCTACACAAACATGATTCTTTAGCTTCACCAGGAAACTAATATTCCTATGT
This sequence comes from Nothocercus julius, assembly GCA_013398735.1. Lineage (NCBI taxonomy): Eukaryota > Metazoa > Chordata > Aves > Tinamiformes > Tinamidae > Nothocercus > Nothocercus julius. The sequence continues at coordinate 1,052,138 of VZSV01000050.1, read as the reverse complement.
TGATGCATGAAAGTCTTTGATGCTTAGTATCTGTGTGTGAAACTTTCCATTGTATAGATAAAAGATGTTTCCCAACTACTGTCTTGCAGAAAAATTCTGAGTTCCAGACATCAATAAAAGCTGTCTTTGTCATGCTATGCGAGTGTTATTTTGCTTTGATTCTTTTAGTTATGCCTTTAAAATACAGCATTTTTTTTTCAGTACAAGGAAAACAGCCAGACTTCATACAAAAATTTAGACATACAACCCTACAAGAAGGGGAGGATTTAATCTTACATTGCAGTATATATGGAAGACCCAAGCCACAAGTCTCCTGGACTAAGGATGATATTCCAGTGACAGCTCAAGGAGGCATCAGTGTATGTCCTAATGTTCTTGAAATATTTCTTTGGAGGAAGATAATACACTTTGAATTACGCTACTAATAATCTCCTATGTACATTCTATTCTTTTACAGATTGAGAAATTAGGAGACACCTATTACCTCCTAAAAAGAAATGTAGTCCTTGCTGATAGCGGGAAGTATATCTGTGTTGCCAGCAATGAAGTTGGGAAGGCAAGCTGCTCAGCTTACGTAACAGTGATAGGTGATTCACCCTGGCCAACTGCACACTTTTAGGCTCGTTACTGTTCTAAATTAGAGACTTTGGGCCACCTACTGATATGCGTATTTTGTTTCAGAGAAAAATAACAAAACAGAAATTTCCAGTGTAACTCAGGCTAGAGCGGAATGGGAGCATGAAAACCTGTCAGAAAAAGTGAGTGTCACTACAGCTGAACTAGCACAGGCCCAGGACATGTATTACATGGGAGGTCAAAGGCCTGTGGCTAAACATCTGCCAAAAAGGTAACTTGCAGCTTAATCTGTGTCACATCTAGTAAAACTGTAATAGCAGTAATGACTCTAATGTATGAAACACATGACGAACAGACTTTCCGATCCTATTAATTTTTGAATAATGTAAATGAAGTGCGTAAGGTTACACCTTTTACAATTAATAATTCATCAGAAATTATAGTTCAGAATTCTGTTGGTTTAAAGACCTTGTCAGAATAGAAAATAGAATTTATGTGGAATAAGGTATTTTGATCAGTGAAGTAACTTTTTAAATCTTGGTGTTTTGATCTAGATACTAAATTAACTGAACAGTGTAAAGGCACAAAATATTCTAGACTTTTAAATGGATATAAGCAACTATTTTTGTGGTGTGGTGATGAACTTTTGACATGGCATATGAGTACGCTATTTGTTAGCCTATTTCAAATAGTTGTAGGAGTCTATGAGTGAGTAGCCCAAAAAGTTAGTAAACCTATTTTCTGTTTTGCAGATTATTTTAAGCATCGCTTCTGTGGGTGTAGATCAGTGTGTTTTCTTTTCAAGGGTGAAAGGTATCTGCCATATCTGACTTCCTTATTTAACATTTGCACAAAAGTGGTGCAAAAAAGCCAAAACTGGAAGGAAAAAAAAAAAGCCATGAGTGTGTTTTTTTTGTAGCAGCACAGTACTGCTTGTATGTATGTATTTGTGTGTGTATATAACATTAACTGCTTAAGTAGGGCTGTTGATATCATAATCAGAAATTCTCTTTTATTACCACAATATATTATTCAATATCATTAACATTAAACAAATGCTTTAAAAAAAAAAAAAAAAAAACAAAAAAAACCAGAAAACTCTATCTGATTTCTTAGACCTCAGAAAGGTCACCGTTTTAACAACCTACTGGATCTGTAAGTCTTCCTGTTACACAAGTGGCCCCTGACCATTTTTAACAGGCTCACACTGAATGATGATTTGTCTGCAAAATAATGCCACATTCATGGTGACTTAAATTAAAAAAGTAACATCAACAAATACGATAAGCAAGCTCTTCACAGTAAAATTGTGTTTTCCTTGAAAAAAGGTGCTATTTGACAATTGTGCCATGTAGAAGATGGCAAAGACTTGTAATATTTTGAATCCTTAATAAACAAAAGGAAAAATTTCATAATGGAACAGCAGACTGAATTTCAATTTCCACTAGAGCATGAAGTCTCAAGCAGTAATAGAAGATGTAATCAGTTTTCTATTAAGTAAACATTTTAAGAAGTAGTAGTAGCAATCGTAATAGCACGGAAATGTTCATTGCTTGCTTAATTCATTGAGGATTACAGAATTTCCTGTAGTGCAACTTGAGAGATTTAGTGGAATATATCAAGTCAGTAGTCCTTGTAGTGACTTCTTGCACAAAGAAATAAATTTTGGAATATAAACTTCACCTTCTGAATTCAGGTTTGAATATCCTACCGTAGATTATTCTGCTAGAACTGTCTGTCTTCTGTTTGAGCAGCGTGTTCAGAGTAATAGAGTTTTTATATCCTGTGACTTTTACTAATCTGGTTCCTCCTAATATCAGCGTTGATTTAGAAATGCCAGATGAGATAAGCTAAGGATGATAAAGAAACCTGAAGTGGAGGACTTAGACTCACTGGGCAAGAAGTTTTAGAAGGGCGGATCTGCAGATGGTTTGGTGACTGCAGTTGTGAAGCAAAAATGGTAGTTCCTGCTAATGAAGCACATTTGACAAGAAGAGTTGAGAGAACTCTTCTAGTAGTGAAAACACTACTATAATGTTCTCTTGCTTTTGCTTGTATACTTTTAATGTAACTCAAGTGAATGTTTAAATATAGAAAATTTCAGGAAACACTTTTAAAAAATCTAAGTGTATCAAAACTTTACCTGAGTAATACCAAAATAGTTCAACATAACTGTTGGTGTTTATCAGGCAGTTTCCATGAGGAATTATTGTGTCTTAGTGCTGGGGGAGATCTGGCTCCATTCTGTCTCCAAAACAGTCATGAAGAGCCTCTTCCCACTACAGAAGGCGTGCTGCCTGATCCAACACCCTTGTGAGGCATAACAGTAGCCAAAGGGGATGTGCGTCAGGTTAACATGGCACCTTCAAGAAGTGAAAACATGGACTCTCTGTGTCAGCAAATAGAAAAAAAGGATTCTAGATAACAAAATTTTGATGCAGTTTGGGAAAAGGTTGTGTGCTTAGAAATCAGAATTGCTTTCAAAGATTTTCAGTAGGAAAAAAGTGAACAATTCTACTGACAGTGTTTATTACATGTTTGTCAAACTAGTGAGAACGCTCTACAGTGTAAACCTGCCTTCAAAATGACATAGTTAAGTGGAAAGTGTTTGGACCAATGCAATGGGAAAGAGGCTCCAGCAGTCTCAGGGCTCTAAAGAGGTGATAGTTAATGTGACCTGGGAAGGCAGTTGCACATTTGTGGAATTGCTAGTCTTTTACTGTCTGCTTAACATGTTGGATTTATACTTGTCACATAAAAAAAAAAAAAAAAAAATACTGGTTGCCTGAAAAAAAACATACAAGGAAAAGCAGGAATGGTGGGGTTTTTCTTTTCTCAGGTGCTATTGTTTGTCGAGGTATAGATCAACTTGTAAAAGGAAAGGAAAACTATTGCATATGTTGATTCAAAAGCTGTTCTCGCTTCATCAAAGGTTTCTGTTACATCTTCCCTCATGTTTTTTTCTGTGCTTTCTGTATGACTGGGAGAATGCACATATTCCAAGGCAAAAAAACAAAATGCACCATCATGTTAATTCTACATAGGGCAAAGGAACAATATATTTATCAATATGAGTAAAACGCACAGATTGTATAGAAAGGTTAAATGTCACCTCATCTTTGTTCATTTCTCTTATTATTTATACCTAAAGAAGGTGCTGGTTATTAGTTCTGGTCAGTAAGACAAATTTTGGCTTATGTCTGGAATCACTATATATATGATCTCTTAGTACCTCTCAAATATGGACAACAACCTATTGCAACCACTGCAGTGTTGCTTGTGAAGGGGCCTGCTACATCTGCTGCTAATGAAAATTGAGATGATAACTGACCCTTTTTTAACAGGTTTAAAGAGCATCTCTGGCTTCAGGGTGTCTATCGTGAACTTGTGAGGTCAGACGAGATTAGCTTCAGTTTGGACTGTGGTCTTGTTCCCTCGGCTGCTGCAGAGGATCACAAGAAGGACTGAACGAGACACCTGATTCACACGGCTGGCTGTTGTCCACAGTGTTTCTTAGCGGGTATTGGCTGTGGGTCAGGAGAATGGGAATCTTTGAGTGCCATTCAATTTGCATTTAGGTTAGAATTTGTACTTGTTTTTTCTATAAATATGTCATTAATAAATATTCACCCATGCACAGCATTTATTAGAGAGTGATTTCTAACTTTATTCTGGACTGTTGGACAACTGTAATAGACTAAAATGACAGAAGAGAGGCATTAGCATTAAAATTGCAAATCTTGTTGGCTTATCAGTTCCTGCTGTTTTATTCTTGTATGAATTTCATAAATGAAATTTAAAAGGAATTTGAAGGGTGATCGTGCAGGCACTAGTAACGGGGGGAGGCAATTTTCCGTCTTCCACTTCCTTCTTTTAGTTTGGACTATGGAGTTCTTCCCACTAATAGGGAATTCAGACCTAAACATGGTCCCTGAACAGGAACTTAACGAAAAGCGATGACAGAAAATGCATCCAGTTGCTGCATGTCCTTGCAGTGTAAAGGATTGGTCTATGAAATGATACCCAAGCTAGTTTCAAACCACAGCCTCAGTTCAGCCAAGGATTCCCGAACTATACGGTTCCCCAAAACCTACATTTTGGTCTAGGCTAACCTGAAATGGAATCTTTTGGGTTGTTGGGCAGATGATTAGCACAATGATTTTTTTTTTTTCTTCCTTTGTCCCTAAAGCGGGACATTTGGAGTAGCATTCACTTGCTGCGTTGGAAAAAAAAGTCGTTGAGAAAAAGGTCGAGATCGGTAAACAGTTTCATGGGCACAATAGCCAAGAGAACATCAAGGTGGATTTGGGAATGTGTATTCCTCACCTCAGCCCTTCTAATTGCAATTTTGAAAGTCTTTTTCAGGAAATGATTCATGCTAGTCAGGCCTCCATTTCAGCCAACTGCATATGGCCTGGCCAGCACAACAGCTGCGTATTCATTTTCTCCAGCTGCCTATTGTATAACATCTTGTCATTATTTATGTAAACATTGTATTACGCTAGCCCTATGTTGGGTCTTTGTGCCACAGGAATCCACTTGTGCTTCTAATGCAGAGCAGACGGGCATGAGCAGTGCAGCATCTTTGTGCTTCATGCAGCTAAGTGTCACCTGTGCAAAATAGAAACAGCAGTGATATTTTGAGAGTTTTCTCACTCACTAAAATGTTAAAATCTGTCTCCAACAAAATGTGGGCAGGATGAAACTTAAATTTCTCTCTAAATTAAACTACAGGCCTAGGGAGGAAATGAGTTGAAAGAAATGTGTACGTCTCTTTCCCTAATCACGTGAATCTCCTGCTTGACAGGATGGCAGGCAGTGGCGTCCTGCCCCCAGAAGAGTCACAAGGCTGTTTGTGTGCACACAAATATAGTAGCTGAGGACTGAGGCGCTTGCTCTGCTCGCTTACTCTGCATCTCGCAGGTTTTTTTCCAAAACGGAATGGACACAAGTATCAAGCATCCTGTACATCTCATGTGATTACATTTCTATCAGCTGAGAGTGCTTTGCCTAGTTTGTTTAAAGATTTAAGAGAAAATACTACTTTTTGTGTGTGTCTTTTTTTTTTTTTTTTTCTCTCTCTCTTTGTATTCCTTTTCATGGGACTGACAAAGTACAAATCAGGTATCTCAGAAAATGGAAAAAAATAAAAATGTATGTATGTTTGTTTATCAGCTGCACTCCATAAGCATGGCATATAAAATTACTTTTAAAAAGCAGTTATTCTTTAGAAATGAAATTTTAGAATTCAGTGGCTGTTGCTCTTGATTCCTCAGCAAACTTGGTTAGGGAGTTGGGTTCTTTGTCTTTTTATTCTTGCTTGTCATCCTGCAAGCACACCTTGAGATTTAGCATTTGAGATGTGTGTTTTTTTTTTTTTCTTTTGTTTATGTATCACAATTTCATTTAAAAATTTGTTAATTCTTTACTAAACAATAGATGAGGCAAACCATAAGTTTGTGTGTATGTTCTTACTTATGGTTTGCTACAAAATTCTTTTTGTAAATAGGTAAAAAAAAATGCAGCAATCTTCTTTTACCAACAAAGAGCACAGCTATTGCTCCAACTGATCCCAATGAATGCAAGACATAGTATGTGGTTTCCTTCCTTTCTATAAGCCATAGGTACCCATAAATTTGTATGAAAATCCTAGAAATTGGACTAAGTATATATATTTTTTTAAATTCTGAGGACTATCTCCATGTTAGTTAAAATATGTCCTCAGTATTATGATTCAAAATGTTGTTTTGTGGAAGGAAATACAACAATGCTGAATACATTTCTTAACCAAGTTCTTTGGTTTTGATGATTGGACTATGCTTTTTTAGGTGAATTTCCAAGGTAATAATTTTTTAATCCCTTCCTTTTTCTGCATATATAAACATAGGGGAATGATACATAAATAATATATAAGGAAAGTTTGCAACATAAATCCTTTAATGTCTCTAAATTCTTGTCTGTACTTCTTAGACATTTACAAAGACATGATCTGAGTGACGGCTGTGAAGTTAGTAAATATGGAATTAGTAAATAGTTAGTAAATAGTAAATATGGTAACTATTCAGCACCCAGGTAAATCCAGTCAAGTTCCCACTAAGTTGATCACATGTGAAGTAGCTAAAATAGTTTCAAAGACTGCTGTTCATTAGCTGTCTAAAACCTTTTGTGTTCAGCAACTAATAATGTCTTTTTTTGGTATGAACATAACAATTTTCAGTAAAGAACTTTTAACTTGTACTGAAAAGGATTAATAGAGGTCATATAATCAGTTGTGATAGCTCAACTAAGAGTTGTTAACGTCTGAAAATGTTGCAGCTTTGCAGAAGCCGACTACCTGCCACAAATGCTGTTACTGGGAATGTTACTGAAGCTTAAGGCCTGTACTGGAAGTTCTGCAGGTGTTCTTGCAAAGTATCATCTAGAGCATTTGTGGGGAAAAGTTTTATACATTGATTTCAGATGAGGATAAATGGTTTGAAGCTTCTTTCTGGGCAGCTTGCATGTTTGTGTCCAGCACAGCACCACACTGATGTTCAGCAAGTAATAAAGAAAGGAAAGGTGATGATTTTTTTAAAAAAATGAATAGGGAAATTCCACTTAAAAGAAGTATTTTTAAAACCTTGCTTAAAAAGTGATATGAAGAGTTTGTCTCTAAGCTCTGACTCTTCAGTCTTGGTCTTTCAAGGCATCTTCACATGAGCCTATTAAATTGTTTCTTTTGTGGAGCTCCACTCATGAGGTCTGTGAGATGATTAGAATGAATCCAAGGGAATCACATACAAAGGGGTTACTGGGATCCACTCCACAGTGTTTCATTACGTTAAAAATTGCATTTCTCAAATATATTATTGCTATACCATATGAGATCTATACCATAATAATATTGGCGACATATAGTTTATAATTAACTTCTTATTCTTACTTTCAATAATGAACTGAACCAGATGCTGAAGTTTTAATAACAATTACCTTTTCGTCTGCCTGAAAAAATAATTCTCTGTCATTACCTTGATCTGACTTTTGCTTGCTTCTGGAGTAAAGGTACAATGCCACATATTTACCAGCAGTGTCTTTGCTATGCAGTGTCAAGACAAAAGTTATGCTTCTGGTTTTTTTGTTGATCTTCTGTGTAATGCTAAACAAATGCATAAATTGTACTGGAGCTGCTTCTGTTAAGGCCTGTAGGAAATGTTAATTTGATTTCATTTCTAAATCAGACAGCATAGGTAAAATATGGAGAAAAGTGGAGGCTTTTTCTTCAAGAGGTAAATAGGTTTAGCAGGTTTAATAGGTTTGTTCTCTTGCAGGAACAAACATGCCACAAGGATAGCACTCGTATACAGCCACAGGACGTTTTTTAATGTGAATCTTGGGAACAACAGCCTGAAGTCCCTTGTTTGCTGAGACACTGAAGTGGGTACTTGACTTAAACATGAGTAGTCTTAGTTATGTGCTTGAAGAGTTGTCTTGGTAAGAGCTACGTACATTTTACAGGGAAGAAATAGGATGTTTGAGTAGCAAGATGGCAGCAAGGAAAACGGGCACGTGTGGGGTTGTGGTGCTACGGCCCCTGTTCCAGTGGGAGAGGAGAACAGTCTTCTGACTCGTGACCTCTCTTTCTGAGGGAACCATCTAGCAATGCGATTAGCTGGGGAGGCCGGGCCAGTGAAAACGCATGAACTAATAGGCTAGTCCATGTCTGATTAACTCTGTGGTCTGCACGAGGCCTGTCCAGGCATTGGAGAAACCCTTGCAGAATTAAACTGTGCATTTCAATCAGTTGCAGTAGTTGCTTGTGTTACTTTATAATTGACAAAGCTCAGATTTCTGCACTTTTGGTATTATTCATTAAATTCAACTCCTTGGAACATCCACCTGCCATCAAAAAGATTGTGAAGGAAAACAAAAGAGAGTCTCAAATCTGTACGTTACTGGATATTATTTTACAATTTGCAATTATGGGGAAAAAAATCATTTAAACAGCATATTCTAATGGCATGCCACTTTGTCTGAGCTCAGTTTGCTTATTTTGTCTGGTGATTGACAGATGCATTTGGTAGCTTCTTGGTTGTTTTAGAATATGAGAGAAAGTCAGGCTGTATCTCCCTCACGGGGCTACTTGTGGCTTGCCCATGTCAGGTGCTAAAATTCTTTGTTACTTTTGTCTTCTTAGGCTTGTGACTTCGGAAATTTGCAATGGGCATTGTAACCCGGACTGAGTTATGAACCAACATGTCTCTGGGACAGATTCACATTTCCTCAGCGAATCCCTTTTGTACTTCCAAAATTAGAGTTGCCAGTCAGAGCAGCAAGTGGTGTGTGATTACACGGAGCGGATCCCCTCTCCCAGAGCACTTTCTTTTAGGAAGCCAATCAGAATTGGCAGTGACGTGACGCTGCAGACCTGTCAGCCGAGCTGGGGTATATAAAGGAAAACAACTATGTTAGCACTTCTGAGCAGTCGTGCATTCCCCGCCTCGCCTCGGGTGTAGGGATTGCAAAAAAACAAAACTACACTGTCACGACCGTGTAGTTTTGTTTTTCTGATTAGAGGCTCTACATTTCTCATGCTGGGATTGTCTAAAAAAACCTACTCTGGATAAGGACGTCGTTCAAGAAACTTGCGTTGGGCTTAGCCCACCCTTACAGGCACTTTGAGAGATCAGGTTAGTAGCATTTTTTTGCTACTCTAGTTTGTCAGGCGTGGTGGTCTTGATGTGATCTATTATATATAAATGTGCATGCGCGGGATATCGGTATCCGCGTGTAGACATGGAGTATTTAAGTTTTCTAAGTTTTTTCTAAGTCTGGGGTCTTAAATTTCAGGGGGCAAGTTTTAGTAACACTTGGCTTTTTATTTTTATCTTATTTTTTTGTCCTCCAGGAGACTTGCTGTTAAAGACTGTTTAAATTAAGATTTTAAAAGTGCATGAAAATCTGCTTATCTTAAAAACTCTTTTCTTTTGGGAGTGTTCAAGGTTATGCTACTGAGAGATAAACTGAGAAGCTCCAAGAATAGCTCTGATAAAATGCATATGGTATCAGCTAAGCACTGATGACTTTTTAAGGGAATCAACTGCTAAGGTATCAATTGCATGGCAGCTCTGGAACACTTGTCTGCTGTCATTCATAGCTAGGAAGGTTATTTTTGGAGCATGACATTTCAGATGCATACCTTTTAATGCTAATTATTCAAAAAGCCTTATAAGATCAGATCTTCATCGTGAAAATTTGCCTAGACAATGACATATGTAAACTTTTTCTTAACTCCGTGTTAATTATGCTTGATTAAGTGAATTCCAATCTCTTCTGGAGTGTGGAAATTCTATAAATTTTCGTTATATTTATTTGCATTATAAATTTCTTTCTGGGTATATTAGCTTATCTTCAAAATAGTTATAACAAGTAGAAATTAGTGAATTGTGTGACAGACATTTGTCTTTTTCTTTCAGAAAGCAAGTTTTGTGATGTGATGAAGTGTTGGTCATTTCTCACTAACTGGGGCACATTTTTTCTCCCCTGAAAGCTGAAAAATACGATAAAAACCTATATCAAGCTGGAACAAGTATTCAGAAAACCAGTAAAGGCAATAAAAAGCAGCACAAAGCACCAGCACAATATCTGTCCCTGCCCTTTTCCACTTTTTACATGTAAATTCCAGGCACTGATTTCAATGAGAGAACATATATCGTGAATATTTTTATCCCATTTAAAGACAGCATAAATTTGGCTCAAAGTGAAAGAAACTTCATCTTCTCATTAGTTTTTAAGTTAGGTCTGGGACTGTTACAAGATCAGACTCAAAAGCCAAAGTAAACAACAATAAATGTGTGAGTGAGGTTGATTTGAGAAGATTGTGGGGTTAATCCTTATTTTGAAGACATAATATACTGATATAGGGGAAATTTTTTAATGAGAAGAATTGTAACTTCAACTTAAAATGTGTAGAACACTATTAAGTTATGAAACTAACTTTTACAAACCTTTAAATGACTTTATTTAAATTCAACATCAGTAAATAAATATACTCATGCAAAATATAAAGTAGTTGTGACAGAGGAGCTTTTCTGGTTGCAGTGTGCTTTTTTCCAAGTAGGATCTCATTTCATAGGAAGAGAAGGCAAACTATTTTTCTTTTGGATTTCACATGGATCCACAGTTGTTCAAGCCATCAGTGTCAGTAGCCACCTTATACCCGAGCTCGCATTTCAAAGGTGGCTGCCTCTTCATAATCAAAATTCCACTGAGATACTCTCTAAGAAACAGTTGAATTTAATCTGCATCTTTAATGCCACTATGTTTCTGTGTAAAATTTGCTACTTAGATTGCCTTTAAAAGGAAGTTTCTTGGCATTTTTTTTTTATTATGAAAAGCCAAATAGATTGTAGACATTCCTATTTCATTTAATTTACTACTCAGTGACCTAGTTGCCTTCCCATTTGAAGGCAGCAAATATTTGTCCTAACATTTTCACATTTTCAATTCATTACAATGAACTTTTACATGGAAATTGTTTTCTCTTTAGGCGAAGGAGATTAATAAAAGAAGATTAATAAAAGGAAGTAGAGGCTGGATGACCTGCACAAGGTCATGCAATGAGTCAGGGAGAATATCGGCAGCAGAACTTTGTCTCCTGCTGCATACTTGTGATGCCAAATCAAAGCTTTGCTAAGTATAACAGTTTTGCATTTGACTCAGTGGTGTAAGAGAGTAAGTTGCTACACAACTTTGTCAAAACCTGTGTTCTTCACATCTCGATGGGCAACATGTGACTTAAAGCTGAGACTAATTATGAATAATAACAAATATTCCTAAAGTCTAGTGAGAAAAATGTGCATATTGTAACAGTTTTAAAGAGTTTGACTGCTGATGCCTAATTATGTTTTTGTTGCTTTCAGAGTGCCTGTAAAGATGACGACAAAAGCACCAACATTTACACAGCCATTACAAAGTGTTGTGGCACTGGAGGGTAGTGCCGCAACCTTTGAGGCTCATATTAGTGGTAAGGCTTTGATCTATTCTTGCAAGCTTTCCCCCCCCCACCTTTGATAACATTTATGCTGTGTAAAATGAATGAAAACACTTTGATGGATCATAATCTAGATGGCTTTAGATGTGATCTAAATCTCAGGATCGGTGTTGCTATGTGAATATACCCACACTGTGAGGTGCTGTCAGATTGCCACAAACACGCTGCATCACGCTGCTCACAGTTCTGGGGGTTCCCGGGCAATAGCCAGGCATCCTGCAGGGAAGCTGCTGACCATGGATGTTCTCGTGTGTATCTAGGATGCACAGGCAGTAATCTTCTCACATGGTAATAAGACAGACTGAGGAATCAAGGTGCAAAGGGCATGGCATATGCCTGTTCCATATTGGCCCTGTGCTAGGTATTATTTTGATACCTTCTCTGTAATTCCCTTGGTTTTACTTAATTTCAGAGTTCTTGCAGGGGGTTCAAAAGAAATAAATCTGGATCGCTGTGATCACTGAAAACAGTAGCAACCCCTAGATTGCTAAATAGAAAAAGTGCATAGATGACAGTACAGGACTAGGTTAGTATAACTAAGTTGATGCAATTTCAAAACGCACCACATTTTAAAAAAAAAGCATCATTTTGCAAATTTACGCACGGTGAAAATACCCATGGAGTCAATGCTAGAATGTGCTAAATCCCATACAAAACCTGAGATAACTTGCCAGATAAACCAATACCCTGTTCTAAGAGTGCCTCTGACTTTGGCAGTGACTAAGAAGAAATGACATATGTTCCTGCTGAGGGATTTATATTGTCTTACAGGCATTAGCAATATGATGACCCACATACCATGAAACACACTCCTCAGTCTAATACTACGCAGATGCTCCAGGACAGGTGCAGGCACAAGGTCTATCCATACGTAATGCTCTCTGACATCTATGATCCGCTGTGGAGGATCAGTTGGATCCTTTGGCTAGCAGGGTTTCATACAAGTGGCTTGAATACCTCCATTTCTGTGGTCTAAATCAAGGATATTATCTCATACCATATTTTGCTGTTTGGCACTATGTTCTTCTGGCCTTCTTTCATTGTCAATATGTTTTCTGTGAAAATTTTCTTTCAAATAAATTCATGGACCTTAAAAAGAAATAGATAAATGTATCATTGGAAGCAGCTGGGATGCTGCCATCATGGCTAAGCATGTGATTCCAGCTATTTTCATTTGTGTGATATCATGGAGAACATAGGAGAGGAACCTGATTTCTTCTAAGAGGATATACAGCATTTTTTCTAACTACGTGTACCATATTTGTATTTTAGCCCCGAATTTTATGTGGGGCAGTCTCCTGTTAGCTTTTTATTTCTACTTTCTGGATTTCTGAGGTAGCTCTTCTGGTGCAAAACCATTCCTGAAGATTGACAGATCTGTCAGTGACTTGGTATTTAGTTTTTCTAATGCATAAAATGTTGTGAATGATTTATCTCCTGAATTCGTGGTGTAAATCACAGAGCACACAGTTTTATATCTGCTATACTCTATCCATTTTGTCTGCCACAAATTATGAGTTTTAAATTCAGGCTTTGTTTATCTCTTGTGACACTGCTCTAAAGAGCCCAATTAATCTAAGAGTACGAAGAAGAGCTTAGCAACCATGTGAGATACGATTTTATCGTCTGTAACATTAGAATCGATGAATTCTACCATTGTGCTAGACAGTGAATTAAGTGCCACATTACAAAAGCTTAGTATCTGATAAAAGTACAAGGTATCTTCCCCTGCATTAGGAAGCACAGGCCTGTAACCCGTGATTCACAGTAATGTCAGCAGCTAGAACTTTGTTACATCCCTCTTGAAGGGGACTTAGGAGACAGCAGGTCTCTGCCAAGGAGATCGGCAGTGCTGCTGGCGTCAGATCTGTGGCTATTCTCACGTCCATGCGTGTGTGCAGCGCTCTCCAAATACTGAATTCATTCATAAAGGCACTGGCTTGTACGTATGTGTTCATGCGTTACCGAGTGCGAGGCAGCCTGTGCACTTTGCATGTTGTTAGAAGCAGTACGGAGATTGTACGTAGCTGGGCAGTTCCTGCCACGTCTCTGTCCGAACGCTCTCGTTGAATGCCCCAGCTTCAGCAGTGGAGCTGAGGGATTTTGGGTGCGTTTTCTGCTGTTTGGCAGCAAAGCTCAAAAAACTCAGAGACCATTTTTAAATAGAAAGGAGGAATGTCCTAATAATAAGTATTAAAGTAATAGCATAATTTGGCATGTGTAATACACACCGTTCAGGAAAGAGTATCTACATTCTTAAGATAGACCTTACTTTTAGACCCTTGCTCTGTGGTGTGAGACTAGCAGAATGCTATTAAGTTTATAACTGGAGGTTTCTTTTAGTCAAGAATTTAGGCCCAGATTTTTAAAAACGGCTTCTAACTTTTGGCCTTTTGAACACGCCAGTTTGATACCTGCTGAAAATAACTTCCAGCTTTTAACAATGTATGCCCTGTTTGTTCTACAACACAAATGCCTGTATTAATTAATCATCGTATGATGCTGCACAAGGAAAAATAAAAATTGTGGCAACATTTCAAAAAATTCATAACTGATGCTTGCCTAGCTTAAGCCACGTGGGTCCGTACAAATACTGAGCGCCCACAGCTCTGGGTGAAATCAGTGAGAGTAGCTAGAAACAACGTGTTTATAAGAATAAGGCCTAAGATGTCGTATGATTTCCATAAAATTTAATTGTATCAACCCCAGTCAGGCGTGTTTGATAACTACCATCCATGAAGTTAACAGGGCTTAAAAGTTTTTTTCCTTCTGATTTCTAATCTCCTCTAAAACTGTCCGCATTCTGTCTTTTGGTGCTTGTGTGTCTGTATTTTGCTTATATGTTAAAAAACAATTTTTCAGCTATGAGTAGTCCATGAAGTAAATACATATTTGAAAAGATTTTCATCTCAGAGAAATGCTGTTCTAGGGACATCGAGGAGACTTTGGCCTGGAACTGTCTGCTTAAATTACTGCTTCTCCCTATTTATGAGACGCTCATAAGGCCATTATTTTTTTGTCAAAAAGATTTCACTCATTTGGTAGTCATCTGAGTAGAACACAGGGAAATTAATTTCCCTTATGAATCTAAAATCATCATTTGAAGCTTAAAAAAAAAAAAGCTTGTGTGGATATAGTTGGAACCTTTTTGACTAACAGAGCCTTGCTTGTGGCCCTAACTCCCAAAGAATAATATATTTTAACAACAAAATCTGGTTTTAGTTGACAGCCTTCCACCAAAGCCAAGGAGTAATCACTCCACCAAAAAAAAGAAACAAGCAAAAAAAATCCATAAAAACTCTTGGTGTTAATATCGACCACAGCCACCTTTCTAGTTGCTTTATTTCCCTAAAATCAATTATTTTAGGGAAACACACAACTGTTTAACTTGATTGGAGGTTCTGATTTTGTTTTCTTTGTCTTCAAACTATTGTACTGGATAATTTTGTTAGGAATAAGCAGTATTACTAGCTTAAATAGATGAAATACTAGCAAAAAAAAAAAAAAAAAAAAAAAAAAAAAAAAAAAAAAAAAAAAAAAAAAAAAAAAAAAAAGGGGGCACACCTCCCAGAAAGATCCCAGGCCACAAATCCTTGCAAACTTGATTTATACCTCTGCTAATTTTCAAAGATGATGAGCTATTGTCCACTCAGGGGATTTCTTAAATGCAGCAGGAGATGCGTCTTTTCCTATTGTCTGTGTATTTTAAAGGTATTTCTTAAAGGACCTTCTTTTACCACCTTGTTACTGGAAGTGCAGTCAGAGATCTGTGCCAATGCCATCGCACCCGAGAATCACTGGAAGTAACCGTGTGCATGCATGGGCAAGTGTTACGGCAACTCTGGATTGGCGGTGTGTTCAGTCTGTTTCTCTTCTTTTCCCTCTAGGTTTCCCAGTTCCTGAGGTGAGCTGGTATCGGGATGGCCAGGTTCTTTCTGCTGCGACGCTGCCCGGTGTGCAGATCTCGTTTAGTGATGGCCGCGCTAAACTGGTGATCCCCGCCGTGACAGAAGCGAACAGCGGAAGGTACACCCTGCAAGCCACCAATGGATCTGGGCAAGCAACTAGTACTGCCGAGCTACTTGTCACAGGTATCGTGCGGCCAAAGCGACACTGCTCTCTGCTAGGAGCCGTGAGACACGGAGCAATAGTAAGAAGTCCGGAACACCGAAAAATTTGGATTTAGAGCACATGATTAGCAAAGTATATTCCTTTTCCCTAGCAGTCCAGAGTTCAGCATACTCAGTAGTAGTTTTCAGTATAGCCCCTCACAACTTAAACCCTGACTAATAAAATGGTAAGCCTAACTACAAACTCATCCCCTAGACCATATAATATTCATGGAATTACTTGAAGAGCCAGACCCACTTACAGAGCCAGAGCCACCCATGGTTTTAATCAACACATTCGCTAATCCTGAAAACTTTTGTAATAATGGGCATTGAGATTTTACACACATTAATTAAAAAAAAAAAAGTTTCTATGCTTCAGTAAAATCAACTGTTTGAATGTCTGAGAATGAATTCTCCTGTCATTAGCACATAGAAAAAGACTTTGTGCACTTATAATGAAAATATTTAGTACTTACAGTTTTTTTTTAAACTGCATTTTAAAATTATTTTTACATATGCCATTATTTTTATATTTTTGTTTTTTCCATAAAACTGCAGCTGCAACAGCACCACCAAACTTCTCGCAACGACTGCAGAGCATGACTGCAAGACAAGGAAGTCAAGTTCGACTTGACGTGAGAGTGACTGGAATCCCTACACCTGTGGTGAAGTTTTATCGGGATGGAGTAGAAATCCAAAGCTCCCCCGATTTTAAAATTTCTCAAGAAGGAGACCTTTACAGCCTAATAATTGCAGAAGCTTATCCTGAAGACTCCGGGACCTATTCAGTAAATGCCACAAATAACGTGGGACGTGCTACTTCAACAGCCGAGTTGCTGATTCAAGGTAATGGAGCTGAAATTGTAAACCATGAAAATAAAAAATCATATGTTACTATAATGTTAGGATATATACCGCTACCTCAGTGTTTTATCAATAAGTTCATTTGTAACTTATTTTTCAAGAGTTCTAATTTATGGTGAAATTTACCTCTCTGTTGAAATTTGATCTTTTGTCAGATCTTCTGTCAGAGAATTTAAAGGACCATTTCTCCAAGGTCTTTTCTGAATTGAGGATAAAGATGACACAATTTCAACCGTTTTCACTGTTTTCTGTCTGTAAATAATGCAGGAAAACAGATGCCTACTTAATTATTTTTTTTCTGTGGTTTATATATGCTTTATATAATTGGTATTGACCATTTGTTTCTTTTTGGAACTGCATATTGTTTATTGCCATATGCAATTCTCTTGACCGTGTTTTCTCTTCCAAAAGGTGAGGAAGAAGCCGTTCCTGCTAAAAAGACAAAGACAATTGTTTCGACTGCTCAGATTTCACAGACCAGACAAGCCAGAATTGAAAAGGTATGTTTTTCAAAACTAAAGGAAGTAAGACTTAAGTAGGGATGATTACTTCTACCATATGTCACGTATGTTTTCTTGTTTTCATTGTAGAAGATTGAAGCCCACTTTGATGCCAGATCTCTTACAAGTGTTGAAATGGTCTTAGAAGGTGCAGCAGCACAACAGCTCCCACACAAAGCACCTCCACGAATGCCTCCTAGACCAACATCAAAATCACCAACCCCACCGATAATTGCTGCCAAAGCGCAAATGGCACGACAGCAGTCACCATCACCTGTAAGACAATCACCATCACCTGTAAGACATGTTAGAGCACCAACACCCTCACCAGTAAGGTAAACCTCATTCATGTTTCAAAGAAGGCTGCGTTTTGAACCATTTCCACACATGGCGGTAATGCTGGAGAGTGAGAACATACTATAAGATGGAAGAATGCACTGGCTTATACTGACTGTTAGTTTGTTCTCACTGTGACTTGTGATCTGCTAGACTTGTCACGGTTTTAAGAGAGATGCCTGCCGCCTTTGTAAGTTTTCCATCCTGTATGGGAGAAAACACTTTAGAGAATACATTCTGTTTGATTGCTCCTTATGCAGCTGAGATAATCCTTGAAGTGCCAGGTTCATGATGATAATTAGAAAACAAAAGAGTAGACCAGGTGGTTCTTCATAGTTATTTTATATGAACAGAGAAAACAGCAAAAACGCTCTGATGAGTTGCAGACACAATGGAAGACTCAGTATAGAAAATGGTGAACGTATGTTTGTGAACGTGCTGGTAATGACTGCAGAAATGAAGTTTTGTAGGTAGGCAGAGTAAATTTGGTTTTGGAAAAAGAGCTCTGTGGCACAGAGGTCTCGAGGGTAAGAGGGATGTGAAGTGCCGGGCTCCCAGCTGTAGTCTGGGAGACACCAATAGGTCTGTGCTGAGAAGGCACAAACAAAAACGAATTTCAAAGATCTGCTGTCTCAGCACCCCAAGCAGAAGCGAAACGAGGTCTCTTGGTGCTGAGACTCAGCAGAAGCCCATTTAAATTGACAAGGCTGGGCACCTTGGTGAATTCTGCCCCACTGAGATTAACTTGCAAGGACTATAAAAAGTATATTGACAGTGGCTAGCTGTGACTTACAAGGCACACAGAGGAAAGCCTGATCTAATAGTGCCATCTAGAGGATTTAGGGAATTTAAAGTTCTCCTCAAACCACTTCTATACTGACTTAACCTCAGAAAGTACGTTTGAAAATTAATGTATGATACTGCTGCAAATAGTTCAGCATTTTTCAATGGTATTGGGGAAATGTGACAAATATTTCCTCTTTAGGAAAAATCTAAATTAGAAAGACTAATAAAGCATTTGCAGGAGTGTTGTATAACTATTTATTAACACCAGGATTCAACTTTAGAATCTTGTTTCTTCGTCACTTCCCATGTGCCTACGAATTTCTGTGGCTGAGATTTGCAAATGAAAGTACTGGAGAGAATTTAGACTGATTTTTACAGAACACTGACTGGAACAACTTTGACTCTTCACAGAGAATAGTGAATTCCAGTTCTTGCTAAAGTCGTGTGTAAAGTTCTCATTGTGTGATATTATATTAAGTATGTTAATGTTATGTTTTTTCATTAGGTCAGTTTCTCCTGCTGGCAGAATCTCCACCTCACCTATTAGATCAGTGAAATCTCCATCTCCAATCCGTAAAACACAGATAGTGACAACCACTGGAGCTGAAGTTCTTCCTCCTTGGAAGCAGGAAGGTTATACTGCAACCACTGAAGCCCAGATGAAGGAAACCAGAATATCTACGAGTGCTACCCAAATAAGAACAGAAGAAAGATGGGAGGGGAGATATGGGGTCCAAGAGCAAGTTACCATTAGCGGTGCCGCTGCTGCTGAGGTTGCTGCTGGTGCTAGAGAGGTAAAGTCTGTTTTTGAAAAGAGCACTGCCCTTCCTCAGGGTGTGTGGACTCCGCACCGCTGAACAGATCTGCTAAATGTAATCTGAGAGGCTGTGTATAAAAACTGTGCTGTGAGAGTTTGTGTGCAACTGCTGTTGTGAGAGCTCTGCTGGAAGGGAATATTTCTCTGACTCCAGCACTCTATGTATTTTGTTTTGTGCTGCTTCTGGGTATCTGCAAAACATCAAAACAATGTCTTTTGGTGTGACTAACATAGGTGAGAAAGGACAGTGAAAAAACAGCAGCTGTTGCTACGGTTGTTGCTGCTGTTGATCAAGCCATGGTGAGAGAACCAGCTCCAAGTATTGTAGAGCAAACTGCTAAAAGGACAGCAATGAGTGCAGTCCACGTTCAGCCTGTTCAAGAGCAGGTAGAAGTAGAGCACAGATATTCTGTAATTTCTCTTTTTCCCTTCATCCATCATGCAAAGGAGGCATGTTTCACTTTGAAAAATTAACACGATACTACCTCATGCCCCACAAAAGCGTGCATGCTCCTACACGACATCTGGACTGTTAAAGAATACTTGTGGGCCATTTATTCCATCACTTTCCATCATAGCAGGATTGTACTAATGGTTTTTGAACTCTTTCTAAGGGATGGATCTCTAATTAACCTTCCATGAAAGTGATCCTGTAGTCTCCCTTGTCAGTTATTCTCTAACATTATTCTCCTCCTAACACATTTTTGCACTAATGTCTCAGGCATACTTTCCTCCTCTTCCTTCCTATTTTTCCTTCATTTATATTCCTTCCTTATTTTCCTCCTCCTTTTCTTTTGATAATCAATTTGTTAAAGTGAATTCTAAGGCTTTGATTTTTGTTTGTCTGTTGCTACAAAAATCAGATGAGAAAGGAGGCAACGGTAGTAGTTACTGCTGATAAAGCCACAGAACAAATGGTAATAACACGAACTAGAGAAGGAGTTTCTACTTCACAAGAACAAATGCACATCTCTCATGAAAAGGTGAATACAGATGTTACCCATGACTGTCATGCCCTATTTTGTTCATAACACTTCTTTAAATTAGTACCTAATTAAAAAGATAAGCCTATGAAGAAGACTAGACTGCAGTTATATTATTTTTCCCTTTTATATATGTTCATTCTTTTAGTTTTCATTGCTGTCATTCTCTTAAACCTTCCCTGATGATGACAGTCTTTCTCTTGTTACTCACTTCCATAGTTAATATCTAATAATTAATAGATAAACTTGTGGAAAAAAATAATTTAGTGAAAATCTATTGTTAAAATATTGTATGCTAGTTTACCAGACAGTATTCTCAATCATTTTAAGAAATGGCATATAGGAGGTATGTCTTAAACATTCCTTCTTTTTCTGCATCTGTCTCTATGTTTGCTGTTTGTAGCCTGCTTTATTTGTTGGCAACATAGTGGGCCAAAAAAAAGGAGGATTCTTCATTTAAAATTTTTGAAAATACAATTTATTGAAAATCATTTTAGCACATATTTTATCAGATTAATTCAATGGAAGCTCAGCTTTTGTAATGAAATTTCATATTTGCATTCCTACCGAAATGCATGAGAAAGAAAGACTAACTTATCTTTTAGAGTACGGAGAAATAGGAATCCACTTGGGCAGAAACCACAAAGCATGTCTCTGTGCAGGTTACATAGCAGTAATTTTGGGCAAAATTAAATGTACCTAAAAGTTGTTTTTAAAATCATAAACTTTGTCAGATTATGATGTAAGACAATTTTTCTGTGATTGCATTTCTTTTAATACTGCCATCAATAGCAAAACAAGAACTTGTGGGAAATTATTTTTCTGCTAAATATATATTAACTCTATAAAAAGGCTACTCATGTTGTTATTGCTGTTCCTCCCTTTTTTTCCTTTTGTGTATGCTTTTCCAAATGCATAGAAAGTGTACCTTATACTCGAAACAGTATGTAATTTAAACTTTCTTATATGAAAACATCCAGGTAAGAAAGGAACCAGAGAAAGCTCCAGTGCCCAGGGTAATAATTGCTGCAGATAAAGTCAAAGAGCAAGAAAGAATATCAAGAGCTAGAGAAGAAATATCTACTAGACACGAGCAAGTGCACGTTGCTCATGAAAAGGTGAATAAATCTGTTGTGGATGTTTAACTCATTGTTATACTCTACTAAATTTATAAAACCTCATTCTCCATCAAATATCCTATATGTCTTCCTTCTGCTTCTTTATGAAAAGAGATGCCCAAAGTATTTTGTAAAGCAACCTATTCCAGACATAGGTCCAGCATTTCAGCTTCACTTCTGTTGAATTCATAGCAGTTTGATCCAGAGAGGAATAGTGAATCAGCCCTTCATATAGGTCCTTTGAATTTTATGGATTTTATCACTCTGATACTAAGAATTTTCTCTGAAGATTAATAACCTTTGCTTTTTCTCTGAAGGTAGATTTCTGAAGATAAATTTTAAAGGTTAATTCTCATGGTAGGATAGAATTTATTTGCATGTGGAGTTTGATTTAATGAAGCTTTTATTTGGGCAAGGACTGAGTGTGCTTGCTAGACCGTATTCTAGAACTGTCGTTCACTGGAATAGCCTATGGGTAGTTCCACTGGCTGATGGGAGTAAATATTCAGTCGGTAATACTAATCTTTATGGAAACAGTTTTTACAGGGTACAATAATGATCTACTAAGAGACGGGAAGATTTTCTTTAATTCATGCACAGATTAATATAATACGTAATGACTTTGAATGCATTTTGAATGCAGATAAGATAGAAATTGCTCTGCGCAAAGAATTTATTCCATGTCGAGTGGTGTTTTTCTCCTATTGATATCCAGTCTCAAACTTTGTCCCACTTTCCTGAAAAACATCTAATTCTGACAAAAGACGTAATTGATTACTATTTTTCTTTACCGTAAAAACTAGATAAGAAAGGAAGATGTGAAACCTTCTGTACCTAAGGTAGTAATTACCACTGATAAGCCCAAAGCACCCATCATAATATTGAAAAGTAAAGAAGCAATTGCTACAAAACAAGAACAAGTCAGCATAACCCATGAAAAGGTGACTTGCACTATTATGAATGTAATATTTGTTTTCTTAACCTCTATTCTCTGCAAAACTTTTGTTTCCCTCAACAAATACTAACTATACTTTTTGAGTTCTTTTCTTTCTAAAATATATTCTACCTATAAACTTTTCAAACCACTGTTGATTGGACTGTATTATTCCACCTCCATATTTCTCTAACTATTTTCATTAATAAGATGCCCATAATTCTTTTATGACTGACCTTTGACTTCTATCTCCTTAAATGCATTTTAATATTTTTAAAGAGTTACTTTTTATTTAAGTGGATGTTAAGGCATAACAATACTCATCAGTATACATGTACTACAGAGCTGTTCTGTGTGCAGTGCACAAGAATCTAAACCCTTAATTCCCCTTCCTTATTCTTATTCCAATATTCTTTCCCATTGTTCAAATACCTTTCAAGATCATATGTAACTGTAACTTTTGTTTCTGCTATAATAATCAGATTAAAAAGGAAGCTAAGAAAACTACTGTAGTTCCGAAAATAATTGCCACTGATAAAACCAGAGCACCAGTCACAGTGTCCAGAACTAGAGAAGAAATTACAACCAAGCAAGAACAAATTCATCTAGCTTGTGATCAGGTGAATAAAGCTGTTGCAGATGTGAAATGCACTGGTTAAAACTTACTTTATCTGCAAATATCTTAATCTTTCAAGGGCTACTTGAGTATACACTTAGATTTGAGTATGCACTCAGAGTCAGTACTACTAATTAATTTCCAGTAATAAAAATTCGTGTTTTTTTCCTTTTAGGAAATGACACTCTTAAGGGTATATTCACGTTTCTTCGTGAAAACCTGCTGCCAATCTATGGCTTTCAAGTAGCATTTACTTGCTCAAGTTTCTGATTCTGCAATCCTACAGACTGATTCCCCACAATTTTACGACGAAACTAGCTATTTTTATTAGGGTTTGAGAGTTGTATTGTTGTTTGTACAGTACAGACTTTAAGATTCAGTTCAATTCTGCACAGTTTATTACTTCAGAGAGTCTGAAGTTTGTTGTTCTATTCCACTAGACTCCACAATAGAAAAGTTAATCTATTATAGTAAAGGCAAGAGCTCTCATCTGTGGAAGAAAAGCAAGATTGCTAACAATTTAAATTTTTTTTTTTTTTTTGAGTCTGTTTATTTTGTTAGAAACAGAATGGTACATTTAAAAAATACTGTAAAGAGTTACAATTAACTCTTGTGGCGTGTAAAATACACTCTGAGGAACCAGAGTACTGGAAGATTACAAATAATTGTTAGACTGTATAAATCAAGAGCCAGTTCAAAGTGGTACAAATGATTTGGAAATTGGCAACAATACTGAGGAAGTCGTCCCTGTAACTTAAAGCCCATTTCAATACTAAAACAGAACCTCTATGAGCAATCATGTTTTGGTCTAGCTTAGATATTTTAAGGTGATAATGATCTTAAAATCTTCATTAAATTATCCATTAGATATTTTCCCTCTGAGGCATTTGTTTTCCCTTACATCAAATGCCGTATGTGGGATATCCACATCAGCTTTAGATCACTGTAGAAGCTAACATTATTGAGCAATTATTGGGGGAAAAGAAAGAAGTGCTCTGACACAAAAGCATTATTTCCCTTTTCTCAGAAGGTTCAGTTTTCCTACTCTAATACAATCATTTAAGTAGGTTAGTACAGAAGTTATAGATATGCTTGTTGTATTTACTAAAGTAAATTTAAGTCAGATGCCAGACACATGCTGTTTTTTTCTTTTAGTAGCATCTAATAGTTAAGTGGAGCTGATGAGCATACAACCTTTGAAATTATATGCGCATTTAAATACATGCTATACTATTAGCCATAAATATAACTATGAACTATTCAAAGTAGATGTGCAGACAGATATTTATATGTATAAACCATATGATTGGTGTACGTGAAGACAGAGCTTGGAAAAAAGTTCTCTATCTGTATGAAACCCCTGAATCTGAAATGCAATTATAAGTGAATACATTTGAAGTTTGCATAATTACTTTTGTATATGTATGTATGGATTGAGCCCTCTCTTTGTCTGGAATATTGCTAGATGTCTAAGCCTTTAATATCGTGATGGGCATTTGTATAAATTTTGTCAATATTATCTGTAGACTGAAGCTGGAAAAAAGGCTGAAGCCGTAGCTACAGTTGTTGCAGCAGTTGACCAGGCACGTGTTAGATCCCCCTGGGAACCAGAGCACGCAGATGAAGCCTACGTCAAGCAGACAGCTTTGGAATATGGCTACAAAGAGCGTGCTGTAGCGGAACGCATTGCTGAGGCACCAGCAGAACATCATGTTGTCACTAAAGAAGTTAAAACTGTCTATGTTCCTCCTGAAAAACATATTTCAGATGCTGAAAAGAAGGAAGTTCATGTATCAACAGAGGTTAGACTCATTTTATGTTGTGATCTTTTCTAAAAACTATGTTTCAGTAAAGCATTCTGTCTTCAGTTTGGAAAATTCTCAGAAAGCCTTTCTCAAAGCTTTTCATTGCTTCTTGCAGATTAAAAGAGCCACAGAACTGAAGACTGAAAAAATTCATGTGGAACCCCCACGACCACGCACAGCAAGTCCTCATTTCACAGTCTCCAAAATTGCTGTTCCTAAACCAGATCACACTTACGAGGTAAGACTGTATGTAAGGAGGATAGCGTGCTCATTTAAAGTAACTGGTGGGTCTCCTATTCCATTTGGCTCTTCCTCGCGCTCCAGCCTGGAGCTTTCCTGGGAGGAAGAATAGCTGTCTACTCTCTGCAGGTTTTTCCTCTCTTTTGACAAGTAAAGAGGAATGTTGTAAACAAATGTATGCACTGCTAAATTGTGATTTGTAATTATTACTTGTTTAAACAAGCTTATTATTTGCTTAAGAATGCAACTTCAATACTTGATGTCATACAATGAAATCCTGAATATTCGTTATACAACTTACAGTTTTAAGGAGTAGAAATATCTCTCTCCAAACTTATTATATGCATCGGTCTTAGTACATTAATAACCGTGCTTCTTTCTTAAATTTACTGCATACGAAACTGATTTTTGAAATACATTATGTCCAGACTGCATGATATGACACTCTGTATGTTATGTTTTCATTCTTCAACTTGACTCCTTCACATAAAATTAAATATTTGCACTTAATTGATTTTCTCATTCAAGCATACTTTATCTCTTCACCTGGGTTTTAAAGATGAGATTTTTTTTTTCCCCTCAAACAAAATTAAACAGGACAAAAATGACCTAAAATGTTCTTCCCTTAAATACTTCAAAATTTTTAAAAAATTACTGCATGTTATTCATTATCATTTTATGCCTACAATAACATTTTGAAGACTTCTCAGGTATTTTAATCACTACCAGACCTATAATTAGTGGTATAAGTTGTTGCAGAATAAGTCTAGAGAACACATAGCACATATCATTTAAGAGCTACTTGATCATTTAAAGATTAAATTCTAAAGTAAAACAATATTTATCTCTTACTTTATGAATGCATTTGTGTGTGATCAAAGATCATACAAGGATATTCTATTTCCAATATTCCGATACTGTAAGCTGAAGCTAAAAGCCAGTTTTACACATCGTTTTTTGCAGTGTCAACAAATAAACATCTAAGGAAGCAACTGGTGTTTGTACAATCTGCTTGAGAAAGGTACTGTTTCCTGTAAAAACAGAAGAACAAAGCTGTAATTTTTCTCTTCTCTCCCCTAGGTTTCAATAGCAGGCTCCGCCATGGCTACTCTGGAAAAAGAGTTATCTGCGACTTCTGTGCAAAAGATCACCAAGCCCGTGAAACCACCTCAGCTAAAGCCACATGAAGTCAGGATAAAACCAGAGCCAGTAGCCCCTCCACAGTTTCCCTTTGGGGAGACTGCTGAGACGTATAAAAGCCGCTATGACGTTGAAACCAGAAAGGAGGCAGCTGTAAGCATTAAAGGTGAAGCGGTGCGGGAGGAGCACCTGGTATTGCGGAAAGAAGGTGAAGCAAAGGTATGTCACCATGCAAATTTCAATACCTTTAACTGAACGGCATCTTCAAAAACCCATAACAAAGCCAGCTTAGCTGGTTTGTTGTTCACTTAATAAAATTTTCCTTTTTACAACATCCTGATCACTTTTTTAGCTCTTCATTGAATCATGCAGCTACTTTTAAGGCCCTGATATTTTTCCCATAGCAATAAATGAGCTTTCCTTACTTTAATTCTTGTTTTTCCTAAATCCTGCTGTTTTTTTTCCTTGGCTTTGTTCATTAACTGTCTTTAAACCATCTAGGTGACAGAAACTGCAAGAGTTCCTGTGCCTGCAGAAATCCCTGCTACTCCGCCCACCTTAATCTCTGTAAGTAATGTGAATGTAGACAGGGAAGTACAGTACAGTTTTATGTATTTTGTATGTATTGACGTATTTTTTTTAAAAAAATTTGAAAACCTGGGTATGAAAATTTGGCTTTATTTGAACTCTTTACCTCTTTGTGGGACTTACTCAGCCATACATTTACTTGATCCCTGAAACAAACCATCTTGAACGTCTGTTATGATTCTTTACAATTGTGTCACATAACAAGGTCATCTTTGCTGCAGTGGAACAAACAATTTATCCTCATGATCTACATAAAGATCGAAAACCTTTTCATTTGCTTGTTGTCGATAGTAATGTTCAGAGATCCCAAATAGAGTTTCAAATAATTCCCATTGGAAAATGCCTATTTTTTTTTCCCATATGCACTGCTAAATGGAGCCCTGTTTTGCAGTACACATTATATTTTCCACGCCAAGGGGGATTAATTATTAAAAAGTCTGTATAGGAGTGAAAATATATACTGACTATGATCCATATTTTTTGTTACACAGGGCCTTAAAAATCAGACTGTGACCGAAGGTGAGTCTGTCATTTTGGAGTGCAGCATCTCTGGTCATCCTCAACCAACAGTGACGTGGTACAGGGAAGACTACAAGATTGAGAGCTCAATGGACTTCCAGATCACCTTCAAAGCAGGACTTGCTCGCCTTGTGATTCGTGAAGCCTTTGCAGAAGACAGTGGAAGATTTACCTGCACTGCCACCAATAAAGCTGGGAGTGTCAGCACATCTTGTCACTTGCATGTGAAGGGCAAGTATATTTATCACGGAAACTTTCATTTTGTTAAATTCTTATTGTTTAGCATATAACTTGACACTTTTTCAGTTGTCAAAGTAAAACATGTCTTGAATTACTCTCCAGGATGTTAGGAAATAGGGCTGTTAATAATATTATAAGATGGCCAACTGTGGGCTTAGACATCTAATTAGCTCCTACAGTGCAGTTATTAGACCATTTCAGCCAACTTATTATCAAACTTTCTCTGTCTTATTATTACCTAAGCTCACTGCTTAAGCACTTTTGAAGTATTCTAAAATCTGCTCTATTATATTCTCCTTGCAGTTTCAGAGGAAATTGAGACTCGAGAAACCATTTCTGAGAAGGCAGTTACAGAAGAGAAACGGTAAAGCTGCTAATACCAAACAATACCAACTATTCCTACTGTAGTCATTAGTTTCTTGCATGCTGTTTATGACGGCTTCAGATGTAAGCTCACCTATCTGCACTGGAATCTTTTTTCAGCTACGTGGAGACAAAGGATGTTGTAATGGAAGATGTCTCCATTGCAGCAGAGGAAGTATCTGGAGAAGCGATACCTCCTTTCTTTATAAGAAAACCTGTAGTACATAAATTAATTGAAGGTGGGAGCATCATTTTTGAGTGCCAAGTTGGGGGCAACCCAAAGCCACATGTCTACTGGAAAAAAGGTGGAGTTCCTCTAACGACTGGCTACAGGTACTTTGAATATATGAAAACTATTTAAACATGTTTTTAAAGATTATTTAATTGATAATATCATATTTTGGATTCTACTATTGATGCTGAGCTAAATTCATCTCTCTTAAAACATCACTGATTTCTTTGGATTTTTATTTTTTGAAGGAAAAAAAGCCTAGGACCATCTCTTGTTCTTGACGTATGACTTTTGCAGGTTGCTAAAATTTTAAAATGTAAATATTCAGAGAACCATAAACCAGGAAAT
The DNA here is from genome assembly GCA_013398735.1 of Nothocercus julius. Taxonomy (NCBI): domain Eukaryota; kingdom Metazoa; phylum Chordata; class Aves; order Tinamiformes; family Tinamidae; genus Nothocercus; species Nothocercus julius. Next base: position 1,023,992 of record VZSV01000050.1, on the reverse strand, counting down.
GCTACAGATTTTATAAAACAAATGAGAAAAACTGCCTTTCTTGTCTGTTCTGTATTTGCAATGTTTGCACTCTCTCTACTCAAATGTTGTTTATAGAAAGCAACACACTTTCTAGCAGAGAAACAATATCCGTATATTTGTGGCATTCTTAAAATATATCATGCTGTAGTCACCCATGCCGGAATAAGCCATGTGCCCATAGGATATACCATTTTATTGTGCTTGGTAACTGTGTCTCTGATACTTCAATACTGCTGTTTTCATTCCAATTCTATTAGCAGCAGTAGAAAGAAAGCAAATTGTAGCATTGTTACCTATCCCATGGTTTCCTGTAGATTCATTGAATTATAATTGCCCTGCACATGGGGGAGGGTGCAGGTATAAGTTAGTTATATGATTAGCCAGAATTACTCCTAAAAAAAAAAATTCATTAAGAAATATGCTCAGCAGGGATTATGGATAACCTGTATTTTTATGCTGTCTATAGATACAAAGTGAGTTACAAACGAGAAACCGGGGAATGCAAACTCGAAATTTCCATGACCTTTGCCGATGACGCCGGAGAATACACTATTGTTGTTCGTAATAAACATGGAGAAGCTTCTGCAACGGTCTCCTTATTAGAAGAAGGTACACAGCAGATTAAGGGGATGAGAGAAATAGTTTTAAAAATTCCCTTTAAAAGGGGGGGAAAAATTTTGAATTATACCTCAAATTCTTAACAGTCTAGTCCAGTCAGTGCGAGAAATGTAAGAGGCAGAGAGTTAATAGCTTACTGGTGGCTCTGTAGAAAACAAAGTGTGGACATTAGTTTCTAACAGAATTTGTAGTCTTTGCTGGAATGTGTAGCTGTAAGAGCCTTCCTCTGTTGATGTGGTGAAAAATAGTTAAAATAATTTTTTTTTTAATTGTCCTTTTAATAACTCATAAAGGGTTGTCAAGAGACGGAGAATTGTCAAGGAGAAATTGCAAAACAGTCTCTCTAGAGATGCTTCCAGTTTAAGAATTAGAACCTCTAAATTTCAGAATTAAAGTCTCACGGATTTATATAGCTCATCTGAAGATACCAGTCTTGGCCTTTTATTACTGCTTCTATTTTATTTGCTATACAGACAGAATCCATTTCAGTCACAAAAACTGCTAAAATAACTTTGTGCTTATTTTTTTATTCAAGTCAATGAAAACCACAAAAACTTAGGAAAATTAACTTGTTCTTACTTTGTAGCTGATTATGAGGCCTACATAAAATCACAACAAGAAATGATGTACCAAACTCAGGTGACTGCATATGTACAAGAACCTAAAGTGGCTGAGGTAGCCCCAGCTGTTTCATATGGTGATTTTGAAAAAGAATATGAAAAAGAACAAGCCCTAATTAGGAAGAAAATGGCAAAAGATACAGTGGTGGTCAGAACTTTTGTAGAAGATGAGGTAAGTCTACCACTTCAGACACATTTTGTACCCTGATTCAAAGCTGTTTGAATCTTCTTTTACTATTACCAGTATATCATTGTCTGACTCACCAGACCTAATGTTTTTGTCTGTAGGAATTCCACATTTCTTCTTTTGAAGAAAGACTTATCAAGGAAATTGAACTCAGAATTATTAAGACCACCTTAGATGAACTCCTCGAGGAAGATGGAGAGGTGATGATGGTTGATGTTTCTGAATCTGAGGCTGTTGAAGCAGGATTTGATTTAAGATTAAAGAATTACAGAGCCTTTGAAGGAACAGGAGTTACTTTCCACTGCAAGATGTCTGGATATCCTTTGCCCAAGGTGCGTCAAACATGCATGCCATTTATTTATATAAAAATCCCTTTGGTGCTCTACTTGAGTAGCTAATTCCTGGGGACCTAATTCGTGGGAACTTCCTTAGTCATTCTACACAGGTAGAAAACAAGTGTCAGACTTTTGTCAAGCTGGATTTTCATATTGTCCTTTAACACGATAGCGTTAGATTGATTAGCTAAATTCAGCAGATTTTACAGTTAAATAGGATTTGCTTCTGAGTATCTCCAGATTAGCACACAGAAACTGGGAGCACAGTAGCAAGGCTGGGCTATATCAAGGTGGGCTTTATTTGTAGTCCTAACTGTAGAATGCTGAAAATCATGTCTTGGGCTGTTGCCAAAACATGTTACCTCAGCCTTGTTCATTTCAACCAGAAATACTAATGTTAGCACCTGTATTTAGGCTCTGATGATGTATCGGGTGAAAAATGGGGAGTTCGCCATGTGTTGTATGTGTGGGTCTTTACTAGATATCTGTCTTTAGGAGAGCTCACTTGGCATTGCCCTGTTTCTCCCCATGCAGATTGCCTGGTACAAGGACGGTAAGCGCATTAGGCATGGAGAGCGCTACCACATGGAAGTTCTGCAAGACGGCAGTGCCAGTCTGCGCTTACCTGTTATTTTACCTGAAGATGAAGGAATTTATACTGTCTTTGCCAGTAACATGAAAGGAAATGCCATTTGCTCAGCAAAGCTCTATGTTGAGCCAGTTGCACCCACTGCAACGCCAGGCTATATGCCAGCACCAGAAGTTATGAGAAGATATAGGTAGGTACAAAATAGTGTGAAATTTATGAGTGCTGCAATAAAGATCGTCCAGTAAAAAAGTCATTACGTAGCTAAACAGCTTAGGTTATTGGAGCTTGTGTACCTCTAGAGAATTTCTAAATGCTGTTGTCATGACATATAGATTTATGTGCCTGCTCTTTGTCTGTTTTGCCTTCTTAAGGAGCAATGCAGTTCACAAACTACCATCTTTCACATGCATGTCCAGCTGTAGTTTTACCTCAGTAACCATATTTCTTCTCAATTTTCTGCAAATTTTCTTCTGTACTAGGAGTCTTAGCAATGCATACAACTCTGACATCCCCCCCTTGAAATAGTTTCATTTCTGTAATAGCAAAAATTCTGTGTTGCCATTCTCTGTGTTCTTTCTCTCTGTATACACATACACGCATAGATAAATACACACGTGTATGCACAAATGTACACAGAATTGCATCTATATCTCTACAGTGTCTGAAAAACATTAATTTCCCTGGATATGATGAATCCTGATACTATTTAGCTGTACAAATTTGCCTTTACATAAAATAAGAAATGCTAAAGACAAGAGTAGAACACTATTTATCAAGGTGGCCCACTGCTGTATGGCATTATTATGATTATTATTTTTTTTTCGCATCTCCAGGTCCATTTCTCCACGCTCTCCAAGCCGATCTCCTGCCCGCAGTTCTCCTTCTCGTTCTCCTGCCCGCAGATTGGAAGAAACTGATGAAGGACAACTAGAGAGGCTATATAAGCCAGTTTTTGTGCTGAAACCTACATCATTTAAATGTTTACAGGGGCAGACAGCAAGATTTGACTTAAAAGTTGTTGGCAGACCTATGCCAGAAACATACTGGTTCCATAATGGTATATCAGTCTCATATTCACCAATAATCATTTTAAAGAGCATTTTACATCTTTCTGAAACAGTATTTTGAGTGCAACGTTTTTTTGTTCACAGGTCAGCAAGTGGTTAATGATTATACCCATAAAATAGTGATTAAAGAAGACGGCACCCAGTCATTGATCATTGTTCCTGCTATGCCTGAAGATTCTGGTGAATGGGCTGTAATTGCACAGAATAGGGCAGGCAAAGCTTCAGTCTCAATGACACTGACTGTGGAAGGTATCTACTTTGAACATTATTTCTAGGAGGCTACGGAGTGTTTCATATTTAATGAATAAAAAAGCTGTAGTTGTGCAATTTTCTCTTGTGATAACTTTGCTCTTTCTTTGCCTTTGCTCTTTCAGCTAAGGAAGACCTGGTCAGACCACACTTTGTGGAAAGGCTGAAGAACGTTAGCGTAAAGGAAGGTTCTAGGCTAGAAATGGCAGTGAAAGCTACCGGTAACCCTAATCCTGACATTGTATGGCTGAAGAACAGTGACATCATTGTACCTCATAAATACCCCAAAATAAAGTAAGCGTTTTTTTAAAAAAAAAGTAAAGAAGTTAATAATCATAGTCTTGCAAAATAATGCATGCCTCCTAGTGTTTGCTTCCACAGAACATATAATCAGTGGGCTTAGTCTGATGACTACTGAAACCAGTAACAACTCTTTGTGCTGCGGCAGGACTAAGAAATGTGAAATATCTTGTAGGACTCAATTCATTTTTTTCCAGTTTGTGTAACTGTAGATGTTTTATATTATGCAAATTATGTAACTATTGTTTGTTACTTGTTGAATGCCTAACACATGAAGATCCTGACCTGTTCGGTCTTTAGGCATCATACACATAAACAGACATAAACAATATGTCAAATTCTGCCAGAGATTTGCCTGTGGAGACTTTGACCTCACCATGGGGAAGGAAAAAAAAATTTTTAAAATTATCTCTTAAAATTTCAGGATTGAAGGAACAAAAGGAGCAGCTGCCCTTAAGATTGAATCTACTGCCAGGCAGGATGCTGCATGGTACACTGCTACTGCTATCAATAAAGCTGGACGTGACACTACTCGGTGCAAAGTAAATGTTGAAGTCGAACATATAGAACCTGAACCAGAAAGGAAATTAATCATTCCAAGGGGGACTTATAAAGCCAAAGAAATTGCAGCACCAGAGTTAGAGCCTCTCCATTTGCGTTATGGTCAGGAGCAATGGGAGGAAGGGGACCTTTATGACAAAGAAAAGCAGCAGAAACCATTTTTTAAGAAGAAGCTCACATCTTTAAGACTAAAGCAATTTGGACCAGCACACTTTGAGTGCAGGCTTACCCCAATTGGTGACCCAACCATGGTGGTGGAGTGGTTGCATGATGGCAAACCCTTGGAAGCAGCCAACAGACTCCGCATGATCAATGAGTTTGGGTACTGTAGCCTGGACTTTGGAGTAGCCTATCCCAGAGATAGTGGAGTGATCACTTGCAGAGCAACCAACAAGTATGGCACAGACCATACATCTGCTACTTTGATTGTGAAAGATGAAAAAAGCCTTGTGGAAGAATCCCAGTTGCCAGAAGGTAGGAAGGGGCTGCAGCGAATTGAAGAGTTGGAGAGAATGGCTCATGAGGGCGCTCTTCCTGCAGTTGCACTGGACCAAAAAGAAAAACAAAAGCCAGAAATCGTTTTGGTTCCTGAGCCTGTAAGAGTCCTGGAAGGTGAAACAGCACGGTTCCGCTGCCGTGTGACTGGCTATCCTTTGCCCAAGGTCAACTGGTACCTCAATGGACAGCTCATCCGTAAGAGCAAAAGGTTTAGACTCCGCTACGACGGGATCTACTACCTGGATATTGTGGACTGCAAATCATATGACACAGGAGAGGTGAGAGTCACTGCCGAGAATCCGGAAGGCTTTATTGAACACAAAGTGAGACTTGAGATCCAGCAGAGGGAAGATTTCAGATCTGTCCTTCGGCGGGCTCCCGAACCTAAGCATGAACCTGTAGTGACAGAGCCTGGAAAACTTCTTTTTGAGGTACAGAAGGTAGATAAACCTGCTGAGACAACAACCAAAGAAGTGGTGAAACTGAAAAGGGCTGAAAGAATCAGTCATGAGAAGCTCTCAGAGGAATCTGAAGAGCTGCGTAGTAAATTCAAGCGTAGGACAGAAGAGGGCTATTATGAAGCCATCACTGCTGTGGAACTTAAGTCTCGCAAAAAAGATGAGTCATATGAAGAAATGTTAAAAAAGACAAAAGAAGAACTTCTTCACTGGACCAAAGAGATCCCAGAGGAAGAGAAGAAAGCACTTCCTCCTGAAGGCAAAGTTACCATTCCAACATTCAAACCAGAGAAGGTGGAGCTTAGTCCAAGCATGGAAGCTCCAAAGATATTTGAACGAATTCAAAGCCAGACTGTAGCCCAGGGGACAGATGCCCATTTCCGTGTGAGGGTAGTAGGGAAACCAGATCCTGAGTGCCAGTGGTTCAGAAATGGTGTGCAGATTGAAAGGACTGATCGTGTGTATTGGTACTGGCCTGAAGATAATGTTTGTGAATTGGTCATCAGAGATGTGACTTCTGATGATTCTGCCAGCATCATGGTGAAAGCAGTCAACATAGCTGGTGAAACATCCAGCCATGCTTTCCTGTTAGTACAAGGTAATGTAAATTCTCTTACTTTATCGTGTTTACCACCGTGTGTTAGTCTGTATGGCCAGTGCATGATTAATTCCCTCGGTATTGTTTTGCAGCCAAGCAGTTGATTACCTTCACCCAAAAATTGCAAGACGTTGTTGCTAAAGAAAAAGATTCCATGGCAACATTTGAATGCGAGACATCAGAACCCTTCGTCAAAGTGAAGTGGTTTAAGAATGGAATTGAGATTCATTCTGGACACAAATACAGGATGCACTCTGACAGAAAGGCTCATTTTCTTTCCGTGCTAGTGATTGACAAGTCTGATGCTGATGACTACAGCTGTGCACTGGTAGAAGATGATTCTGTAAAAACTACTGCAAAGCTTACTGTTGAAGGTGAGAAGAACACAGTTCAGTACCTTGCAGTACCTTTAAAATGAAATCTGCCTAGTGGAAAGATAAAATATGAATTATTAAGTTGTCTTTGACATTATTGCATAATAGACTGTAGACATGTTCAAGCTGCTGTCATATTCTTTGAACCCTGTAGCAAAGTTTAGAAATATGTTTTTGTAAAATGGTTATGTTATATACATTTTTATTTCTTTAGGGACAGCTTCATAAGAAATGCTCTCATCGGAATAATTTAGTTAAGCTCTTTTATGAATGTGATTATTGTTACCTGTAGGTGCTGTGGTTGAGTTTATTAAAGAACTTGAGGATGTTGAAGTCCCCGAATCTTTCTCGGGTGAACTTGAATGTGAGGTTTCTCCAGAAGATGCGGAAGGGAAATGGTATCATGGGGATGTTGAACTCACTTCTAATCATAAGTATGTGATTGCATCCCGCCGTGGTCGCCAAATCCTCACTATTAAAGATGTTAATAAAGATGATCAAGGAGAATATAGCTTTGTTGTTGATGGGAAAAGAACTCACTGCAAACTGAAGATGAAACGTAAGTATTTCTAATACTTATGTTACCTGTATAATATAGGCAACCTATATTATATATACCAATACACCACACTGTTTTGTTTATCTTTTATGAGGATTAACTGAATTTTATTCCACAGCTCGTCCCATGGCTATTCTTCAGGGACTTACTGATCAAAAAGTCTGTGAGGGAGATATTGTACAACTGGAAGTTAAAGTCTCCCTAGAAAATGTGGAAGGAGTCTGGATGAAAGACAATCATGAAATTCAGTCAAGTGATCGTATTCACATAGTTTTGGATAAACAGTCACACATGTTGCTTATTGAAGATGCGACAAAGGAAGATACTGGAACCTACTCTTTTAGTGTTCCTGGTCTTGGACTTTCAACCACTGGACGGGTCACTGTGTACAGTAAGTCATTATCATGATTTTGAAGATGTGGTTGGTTTTGCAGTCTTTTAGTACTACTTCTTCTGAGTCTTCTTAGGCTTATTTTTTTCATGATGAATATTTTTGTAACTTGACAGGTGTGGATATAGTAGTGCCTCTAAAAGATGTTCACGTAGTTGAAGGAACAAAAGCTATACTTGAATGCAAAGTTTCAGCTCCTGATGTGTCTTCCTCCAAATGGTACCTAAATGATCACCAGATAAAGCCTGATGAACGTGTACAAGCTGTGTGTAAAGGCACTAAACAAAGGCTAGTGCTTACCAGAACTCATGCATCAGATGAAGGACATTACAAGCTAATGGTTGGCAAAGTTGAAACAAGTTGCAATGTCACAGTTGAAGGTAGGTGTTCTTTAAGATGCACAGTTCATTGCAAAACAGTTTATTTAAACAGTGAAATCAACTAGTGTATTTGGAATGTGCTCTCTTTACAGAAATTGAAATTATTAGAGGTCTTCATGACATCACCTGCACTGAAACACAGAATGTGGCCTTCGAGGTTGAGCTCTCCCATTCAGGAATTGATGTAGTTTGGCAATTCAAAGGCCAAGAGATCAAGGCTGGTCCTAAATATAAAATTGAAGCACATGGCAAAATATATAAGTTGACAGTGGTGAAAATGATGAAAGATGATGAAGGAGAATACACATTTTATGCTGGAGAGAAGAAAACATCTGGGAAGCTTATAGTTGCAGGTTAGTAGGCTTAAAGTTCAAGATTCTTATTCTAATGTGATTTAAGAAAATAGACTCAATGTACTCTGTATTGTAAATGTAGCAATTGTGAAGTTTCAGCTCTCTGTTTTATCTTCTTTTATTAAGTTCTGTTTGGTCTTTCCCGCACCTTTTCTGTGGGCTGTAGAACACATATTCAACAAAAGCTTTAAGCAAGTGCATATATGTTTTGCTGAATCGGAGCCATAATGTGAAGCACTAAAACATGATTTTGATGTCATTAATGTAAGAAAGAAGTTTGTTTTTCCTTGAATGTTCATAAATCTGTATAAATGTTCACTATGTCTCGCAATAAAGATAATAAATGAGAATAAGGAGAGAAGTAAGAAACATCTTTTTTGTTAGGTTTAGCCCACCCTCTATTCTCAGTTTTTCACAGAACTCAGAATGAGACCATGCTGAAAATGAGGGCAAAGAATGCTACCCAGCACCTGCTTTTCACCTGGTTATATTTCAGTATAGGAGAAAGTCGAGCAGCAACACAGCATATGTTTTTACTTCTCAACAGGTGGTGCCATTTCAAAGCCTCTCACAGACCTCACAGTGGCTGAGTCCCAAAGAGCAGTTTTCGAATGTGAGGTGGCAAATCCTGAATCAGATGGCCAGTGGCTAAGAAATGGTAAACCACTACCTATGACAGATCACTACTGTGCTGAATCAGATGGTGTAAAGAGGAGGCTCAATATCCCTGCCACGAAACTGGATGATATGGGTGAATATAGCTATGAAGTAGCAAGCTCAAAGACATCTGCTAAACTGAAGGTGGAAGGTCAGTATTTTTTGTAACTAACTGATGTCTTTAAGACTCAATCCAACACCACTCACTGGCTTTTGGTTCAGGCCCTAAGATGAAGTTAAGCTTTGCTTCACTGTTTGAAAATATTTTTATATTATGACACACTTTCTGATGTTGTAAGTTACCTGTGTTTTGATAGTTGGATATTAGCATGATGTTTTAATAAAATCACATTTTCTATAAGGTTTTTTAAATTGGTGTTTGCCAGTTGTGTAGTAAACATTTCAAATAAAGAAAAATTGTTTCTCCTGAATGCTACCAGGAAGTATTCTTTTATTGTATTCCAAGCATACCACTGTACCATTGATGGTAGCTGCATAAATCAATATAGGCATGCTAGATCCTAAAATAAAGTACTGTGATTATTTTGTTTTAATATCATATTTACTTAATCTTGGTGTATATATTTCCCCCCCCCCTTTTTTTTTTCTAGCTGTTAAGATAAAGAAGACACTGAAGAACTTGACTGTGACAGAAACACAGGAGGCAGTTTTTAGTGTAGAACTGACCCATCCTGATGTGAAAGGAGCTCTGTGGATTAAAAATGGTGTTGAACTTGAATCAAATGACAAATATGAGATTTCAGTGAAAGGAACTGTTCACACACTGAAAATCAAACACTGTGTTGTCACCGATGAGTCTGTTTATAGCTTTAAGCTTGGAAAGATAGGAGCAAATGCCAGACTTCATGTGGAAAGTAAGTTGGTCTGTTTTGAACATTTGTTTTAAAGTGTGAGTTAAAATTCATATTGAACACACTACTGATTTCTGGTAACTTTTTTCCTTAAGCTGTCAAGATCATCAAAAAGCCAAAGGATGTGACTGCTTTGGAAAATGCCATTGTTTCTTTTGAGCTGAGTGTATCCCATGATACTGTACCAGTCCGATGGTTCCACAAAAATGTTGAACTTAAACAAAGCGATAAATACAAGATGATCTCTCAGAGGAAAGTTCACAAGCTGATGCTGCATAACATCTCTCCTGCTGATGCTGGCGAATACACAGCTGTTGTTGGGCAACTTGAATGCAAAGCAAAACTGTTTGTAGAAAGTAAGTATTTCGTGCCACACCAACTCTTTAAAACTGCTTGAGCTGACACTTCATACAGTGTTACTCTTGTTTTTTCAGTCTTACACCCATACTAGCTTTTTAAAAAAAATCATTTCCATTTCTTTTTTTCCATAGCCATACACATCACGAAGACCATGAAAAATATTGAGATCGCTGAGACCAAAACTGCCTCTTTTCAATGTGAAGTTTCTCATTTCAATGTACCCGCTGTCTGGTTGAAAAATGGTGTGGAGATTGAAATGAGTGAGAAGTTCAAAATAGTGGTCCAAGGAAAACTCCATCAGCTCAATATCATGAACACAAGCAGTGAAGATTCTGCAGAATATACATTTGTCTGTGGAAACGACAGAGTCAGTGCAACTCTGACAGTAAAACGTATGTAAAATGAAGTTGATCAAAATGTTTTACAGTTACCAGCAATAGATTTTACATTGAGACCTGTGCTTGATGCAATTCAGACAAAACTGGTCATGTTGTAGAAATATTTTCAAATTAACTTCCTAAATTTTGTTTTTAAAAGAGATCTAGCATTTATGAATTTGAAAGTCAAGTCTTGTCTTGACTATTTTTGGCTAACGTGCCAAAGTTACCATAGGGGACAGAAGTTGGGTTTTTAGGTTACTCACAAGGTTTGGAAATTCTAATTATAGCATTAGTTTTGGACACAGAGACTCAGGTTTTGATGTTAATGTTGCCAAAAAGCAGAATCTATCTTAAATTTTAAATATCTGAGCTCCACTTATGGTTTAAAACAAAGCAATAAAATCCAAACGATGTCCATTTCTTTTCTTTTAGCCATCCTGATTACCTCCATGCTAAAAGACATCAATGCTGAAGAGAAAGATACAATAACATTTGAAGTTACTGTTAATTATGAAGGTATCTCATATAAATGGCTAAAGAATGGGATAGAAATAAAATCGACAGATAAATGTCAGATACGAACAAAGAAGCTCACGCACTCCCTCTCCATAAGAAATGTGCATTTTGGTGATGCTGCAGAATACAGCTTTGTTGCTGGGAAAGCAGCTTCATCAGCCACTTTATACGTGGAAGGTATTTGCCATGTTAATTTATGTATTTAGTGACCTCTGTGGCTTCAATAAAAGCTTAAGAAAAAGGCACTCATACTATTTTTTTCTCTTTAGCTCGTCACATTGAATTTAGGAAACATATTAAAGATATTAAAGTTGTGGAGAAGAAGAGGGCTATTTTTGAATGTGAGATTTCAGAGCCTGATATTCATGTCCAGTGGATGAAGGATGGACAAGAGCTCCAGATTGGTGATAGGTAAAGTGATTGTTTCTGGATCATATTAACTTTTTTATATATTTACCCACATATTTACCCACAGGGAATAACTTTTCTTTTTTTTTTTTTTTTTTCCCTCCTCCCCCTTCATGACCTTAGGATGAAAATTCAGCGGGAAAAATATGTTCATCGTCTCATCATTCCTTCCACAAGAATGTCTGATGCTGGTCAGTACACTGTAGTAGCAGGTGGAAACACATCCAGTGCCAATTTGATAGTGGAAGGTCGTGACATTCGTATCAGAAGCACCCGCAAAGATGTTCAGGTATAGCTTATACAGAGGAATAAATATTTCATAACTTCATCACTGTCGCTCAAAAATTGTTCAAAGGAAGTGCACGAGTCCTAGAACCAGAGGCCAGGGTCTCTTTCTAGGAGAGTTTACTGGAATAGGGAAGCATCTGCAAAAACGGATGCTATTAGTAATATTTATTCTACTTCTTTAAAGGTCATCGAGAGGCAAAGAGCTGAAATAGAATTTGAAGTCAACGAAGATGACATTGAAGCCCAGTGGTACAAGGATGGTATTGAGATCAACTTTCAGTATGAGGAAAGATACAATTATGTTGTGGAAAGGAGAGTTCATCGGATGACCATCCTTGAAACCACTTATTCTGATGCTGGGGAATATACCTTTGTGGCAGGACGGAATAGGAGCTCTGTAGTTCTCTATGTGAATGGTATGTGTATCCATAAACAATGCTTTGACTGCATTTATTATCCAGTGTTTTTCTGATGTCTGAATTCTAACTGTGAAAATCAAAAATAAATTTAAAGGGACTTATGTCTCTGAACATTGACAAAAGCCATGTGTGCATGGATGATTCTTGTTTGTTCATTCTACCGAAATAGCCAGCTGGCCGATGAAAATGCTATAGCGTTTTCCTGTCCAGGTATATTTAGACTAGGAAATTCTTAAGACTAAAGTAATTCATACATACGGACAAATATGCCTTGCTATAGGAATCAAACTAACAATTCTTTGAGATACTTTACCTGAAAACGCTTATATCAACACAGCTGCTTCTGTTAAGGCAGTTATTCCTTGGTCATTCTACTATCATCAAGGAAAAGAGTAGATTTTTCGTGAGCAAGCAAGAATGGGTGGAATAAGATTTTTAGAAAACATGGTTTTGTTAATATCTATGAAGTCTTGTTAAATGCTGGTAATGAGATTTCTGTCTCTGTCTCTCTCTTTTTTTCCTTCCCCTCCCTCACACAATGTGCAGCTCCGGAGCCACCCCAGATTATCCAGGAGCTACAGCCAACTACTGTGGAGTCTGGTAAACCTGCCCGATTCTGTGCTATTATATCAGGCAAACCCCAGCCCAAAATTTCCTGGTATAAAGATGATCAGCAGCTTTCTCCAGGCTTCAAGTGCAAATTTCTTCATGATGCACAAGAATATACTCTATTGTTAATTGAAACTTTCCCTGAAGATGCAGCAGTGTACTCTTGTGAAGCAAAAAATGATTATGGAGTTGCTACAACTTCAGCTTCACTTTCAGTGGAAAGTGAGTTTTCTGTGCTTATAATAATGGCTGTGAAATAGCATTGTCCACATTTTGCTAGGTGTGTTGCTCTTCATTAATTAACAATGATTTCTTTGTCTTGTCCTTTAGTCCCAGAAGTAGTTTCTCCTGAGTTAGAAGTGCCAGTGTATCCACCAGCTGTCCTAATACCACTTCGTGACGCTGTTACATCCGAGGGACAGTCTGCTCGTTTCCAGTGCAGAGCTACAGGGACAGGTGGGTATAATGAAGTCCTGTCCATCTTTTCATTTCTCAGAATTCTTTCTCTTGAATGAAGAAACAAAAGGAATAGTGTATGTGCTGAAATCAGTCTTTCCTTAAAGATACCGTTGGTTTATATACTCACACAGCAAAGTGTTAGCCTAATAGCTCACTGCCAACACTAGCAGTTAAGCAAGTCACGTATCAGAGAGAGCAGCAAATAGGGAACTTATTCTCCTGTGCTTTTTGAAAGATCTAGTATATCTGTTTCATAAAATGTATCTTTGGAGTCCTTCCCAGAGTTTCAAATACTAAGCGAAGTTGGAAAACTGTGTGAGTGGAGTGACACACATAGTTTTAAAACATGAAGTATCATGCTGGGAAAAGCATTATCCTCTTAAATTAACAAGAAAAATCCTAAAGTTTCTGATTTCACCTACAGTCACAGCAGTTAGATAAAGAGATAGGCGAAAATAGTACCTCAACTTTTGCTCTAAATTCCTTATCCTATTGCTGTATAAGAATCTGCATGGAATAGGTAGTGTACATACACACATGTATATGCATATGTGTGTATGCATTTCTGTCACTTAAGTCAGATTTTTTTTTTAAAGCTTAAAAACATTTTTTTTCTCATGTTGAAGTGGTGCAAAAGCTGAAAACATTTGTATTGCAAAGACTGGTTTGTCCTCTTTTACAGCTATGCGAAGCATAGTATAGTATTTGCTTGTAAGAATTTTATTTATTTTTATGTTGAAGCTTCCTTTATGCACAGAGCATGAAGGATCTTCATTATTGGTCCCCTTTTTTGAATACTGTGTACAAACACATTCTTCTCACTTGTGCTATGAACACCTTTTATATTATCCTAGGTAATATGCTATTGAGAATACAGTTGTTTAACTGTACACATTATGCAACTGGCTGTTGAAAACGCTGCCTCTTCATTTTGATGACAGCAGCAGCATGCTACTTGTGTATAAAAGCTTGATTCATGTGGTACTCCAGAGCCAGGTGGAGGAAAACGTAAAAGTCTGCTTCAGTCCCCAAATATACTTCTTTCCCCAATTTTAAAAAATCTTAAACAAGTCAAGTAACAGTAGTATATTTCTGAAGAGAACAAAGGTCCAAAGACCTGACCTTTCTAGAGGAACAAGAGGTGTAAGCTTATAATAATTACAATAGAAGGAGACAAAGTCCTGTCCGCAGCAAGATAATATTTTAATTTCTTGAAACTTTTTGGCTCAACCTCATGATATTGTAGCCTGTTTAATGAACAATCAATTGCATCAGAATTCATTTTTTAAAATAACATTTTCTATGATTTTGTATTTAGCAACATATCTTAAAACTTTAAAAGGGGAAAGAGATAAAAGTTTTTTTTACTCAGGACGGTAGTAGCACCAGAATCAGTGCTCTATTCAATATTGCACTCTGGAAATCAAAACAAAAGCAACAAGTAGGTCATTTCCCACTGATTATACATTACAACAGAAATCTTTCATCTCAGATAACTTTTTTGATGTATATGTAAAAGTAGTATTTATTTACTGATCTAATGTCATATCTTACACATTTTTTCTTCTTTTATGTTGCTCGAGCAGATCTGAAAGTCTCTTGGTATAGCAAAGACAGAGAGATCAAGCCATCACGGTTCTTTAGAATGACTCAGTTTGAGGACACTTACCAGCTGGAGATTGCAGAAGCTTATCCAGAGGATGAAGGAATCTATACCTTTGTGGCTAGTAATTCTGTAGGCCAAGTGACAAGCACTGCTACCTTGAAGTTAGAAGGTACAGCATGCAATTGAAGAAGAAATCTTATTTGGGTTCCGATCCCATACTAATCTTAAGATACACTGTTATTATATGTGAGTCATTGTCTGTCACATTGTTGTCTTTTAACTTGGCTAATCTCTACCATTTACAGTGTTCACAGCCTATATGTGTGTCTCCAAAATATAAGCCAGGCATAGGAAAATTTGTTTCACATTTTTTTAAGCATTCCTTATGCTTCACCTTTTCATTCTCTTCAGGATTAGAAAGGAAATTTTGTTTCACAGTTTTTCAGTGTTCTGTATACTTCACCGTTTCATTCTCTTTGGTATTAGAATCTGGCATGCACCAAACACGGTAGAAACACTTAAATGGAAATACATTAAACAGATTTTTCACTGCTTACAGGTTTTTTTGATTTGCTTATGAGGAGAAACTAGTAGTAGTTTTAGTGCATATAAATCGTTCTGAAAGTGCTGAAAACATGCTGAATAAAGGTGTGAACCAGCCTTGGGTAGATGAAAAGTAGTAGTTTATATTCAGATAAATTGTTAAAATATTGACAAAACTTTAAGAGCAGAAATATTGACTGAAGAATTTGATATTTAAATCTTATATTGTTCTCAGTGTTAATTAATGGTAAATATTTGCTTTCTTTTTGCAACAGATTTTATAAATGGTGAATTAGAATGATTCATGCTGTTAAGTTGCAAGTTAGAAAAAGGTCTTGAATGAGAGAGAAAACTGATTGTAGTGTAGGGTAAGAAATTAAAAGTTGGCATGCTTCTTTTCAGGATTTAAAAAGGTTGAAGAAGTTACATCAGAGTCCCATTGGCATGTTTCTTCATCTGTTTCACTTAAGGAGGAATCTGTTGGCCAAAAAAGGCCCACCTTTATCCAGCCTATTTCAAGCTGCAGGGTATGCAGCGGGGAAACAGCCAGATTTCAAGCTAGAGTTTCTGGCATCCCCAAACCAGAAATACAGTGGTTTCATAATCAACAGCTAATGTTGCCAGCAAAAGACATAGTTTTCCACTTTGATGAGTCTACAAGCACAGCTATACTGATAATAGTAGATGCTTTCTTAGAACATGCTGGTCAATACTCTTGCAAGGCAAGAAATAGTGCTGGAGAAACAACTTGTACAGCTACACTTACAGTGACTGCAGAAGGTAAAGCCCCATTTTTACTTCAAAGGGATTCAGTTTGTTATATACCACACTTTCACACTGTTACTAATATTCTTTCCTCATTTCACACCTTGCCTTTAGTAGCTAATGTTAGTATACTAGCTGTAACCAAGTCACTCCCATTTCTTTCATTTTAAACTGCAGTGTATTTGGAGATTTGCAAATTTATTTTTTGATATAGATCAGAAAATAGTATCAATGCGTGGAGGCGTACAGGCTTTTAAAACAGGACTTAAATAGTGGTGAAGAGACGGGAACTGTGTCTCAACTGCATGACTAGATTAGGCATCACTTGTCATTCTTTGTGTCCCAATGCATCTAGCATGCTAAGTTTTCAAATGAAGATATTTCATTTTTGTCCTCCATGCTCTATGATATTGCTTAGAGCATGGTCCAGTAAAGTTCTTTAGATACTAATAATATTGTTATTTTTTGTTACTTGATTACACAGTGCAAGTCCTAGATAGGCAAAGTTCTGGGAAAGATGTAAAAGAGTCTATCCAGTCGCAGGCAATATCAGAACTTCATGTTCCTCCTTTCACAAAGAAGGACATTAAACCTTATCAAAAAGAATTTGAATCAGTGCAACAACCATCACAGGAATTGGGTATACAGGTTTTTGAAAGCCTATCAGAAAGTGTGATAATGAAAGCTACATCAGTGGAAGAAACAGAAGCCACGCACACAATGATCCTTTCCCAGACATCTGAGAGCACCAAGATCTCTATGATCACTGCCCAGGACACAAGGGATGCACCTCCGAAGATTGTCCTGCAGCTAAGAGACCTAACCGTGAAATGTGGTGACACTGCTCAGTTCATATGTGCCTTAGAAAACAAATTTTTCTCCAAGTTTCTCTGGGCCCATGGTGGTGAAAGGATAGAAGTATCTGAAAAATTGAAGATATCACAAAATGGAAGTGTCCTGATGCTCACAATTCTAAATGTCCAGATGACAGATCAAGGACTGTACAGCTGTACTGTATATAATCATCATGGAGAGACAACAACTGCTGCAGTACTAACTGTCAAAGGTGGTTATCTGACTTTTAACATGACTTACCTGTTTCAGGTTCCTTATCAGTGCACCTACTCACTCATATTTCCCTATTATCAGCATTTAATTGAGAAAACTAGTAATAATGCTTTGTTTTTTTTCTCTCTTACATTTAGAGCTCTGTTCGTAGGTGGCATGTGGAGCTTCAGGAAGATAGTATTATACCTTGCTCAGAAAGACTGTCACATTTCTTTCCTTATAAGGCCTTTTATTCCTCAATTTCTTTGTGATGTACAGTGAAACATAAAGCTGAACAGAATGGTAGGAATTTTTGCATTTTGAGATGATTCCTGAAGCTGGAGCTTAAGGAAGATGATAATGTCAGATAAACGTTGTTGAATTAGGTGTCTGCTCTTTCCAGTTTGTACAGGGCGACTTGTTTTCCATATGCCAGTCAGGCAATATAGGGCAACATACTTGAAAGGACAAGTAGGTAAAAGTTTTGTCTCTATCCGAGAATGTATTACTGAGTTGTTTTCTGCCCTTCCTCTGAAAGGCAGGTATCTGTTTTCATTAAGATTGCTTCCCTTTCACCTGACATCAAAGATTTAAAATGTTGCTAGCATTATCACTTTTTGCCATGGTTTTGGACTATAGGTCATGATGTTCTTTGGTAGTGAAGACCCAAAAGGGCAGTTTTGCTGAGCCCAAAGGAATCAAGTGCAAAAGAATAAGATATATAATGAGGAAGATACTGACCTTGTGTCAGGACTTGCCATTTTCATATTGAAGTTTTTCTTCACTGCTAAGTTTTGGGCAATGCTGCCCTTATATAATTTTCCAATGTTATCTTCTATGTTTAGAGGAAGCGGACTCGATTAAAACCAAAGATGTGCTTATATTAGCTCCCATGAAACAAGTCTTACTCCCTTAGTCTTAATTGGGAACTCCACTCAGCCCAGCATGATAGAGCTCCTAAATGTATAATCATTCAAGTATTTAGCAGCCTTATTTTAGCACTAATATGCTGGAAATTCTTTTAAATACTAAACAATGGACTTTTTTTTTCCCCCCAAATATAAGGATTTTTTATTCTTGTAAAACATCTGACCTAATCCTTTTCCTAACTTTATTCTTACCTAGCTAAAGAAGCACAAGCCAAAGCAGTAACAAAAATTACCCTTGAATCAGATACTAAAAGTTTTAAAGCAGCCAAAGAGTGTCAGTTTAAGACATCTGAAGTTAAGCAAGAATCTTCCAAGAAAACCTCCAGCTTGTTCATCTCTACATCCCAAAGACTATATGAAAAGGAGAAACAAAGGAACAGAGGCTACTATCCTGACGTTGTGCCATGTGAAGATATCACAGAGACTGTCACCGAAGCACCAGAGTTTCTTGAAACTCTGCCTTCAGAAACCACAGTAAAGGAAGGAGATGACGTGTTACTTTTTTGTACAATGAAGGGCCTGCCTATACCTTGCGTGATCTGGCTGTGCAATCAGCTAATAGTTGAGGAGTCTGCACTGTGTTCCTTAAGACATGATGGGCCACTGTGCAGTTTAAGATTATTAAAAGTTGGTCAGAACCACAGGGGTATATACAAGTGCAGAATAGTTAATTCTGCAGGACAAGCCGAGTGCAGCACCCATCTGAGAGTGACAGGTTGGCAACTGCATGTTCCTTCCGAGTATCAATTCCTCTTGCATAGCATCATTGCATTCAAGTACATTCATTCCCTGGGAGATTATAAAGATCGAGAAGCATCTTATCAGTCTGTGGATTGCTGAATGTTTTCCTCAGGCATTTAAGGCATGATAAAGGCATGTTACATTAGAAATCTTCCCCCTTCCTGCAAAAAGGAAAGCAAAACTTGTAGAAAAGTGTATGTTGCAAACAAGTTTGAAAGCATTAAATTACTTTGTTCTCAAAATTTATGAAGCATTTGTTTGGCATGCTTTTACGTGTATGTTTGTGTGACTTTCTGTATTGTTACAACAGAGACTGAATGTTCTTACTTCGTAATGAGTTGATGGACATTTTTAGCAATTCAGTTCAAAAATCTTTGTGTTTTTATTATAGCTCCTGAGAAAATTATGCATGAGGAGGAAGAGATTGAACTGGAAGTGAAAGGTACAGTCACTGATAACGTTACACTGAAAGAGATAATACGTACCAGTAATTAGTAATATTGTGAAGGGTTTTAATTTGCTTATATACAGTGTCTGTTGGGGACAGTATAAAACACTTTAAAATATTGGAATATGCTGCATGTTTGTTTTGATATGGCAAAGGGTTACCTGCATTATAAGATTATTTAAGTTTTAAAATGTTTAAAACTTCAAATTTATAATTTTGCAGCCATATTTTTAACGTCTACTTCATGCTTTGCAGCTGTTCACAAAGCTTTTGTTTCTTCAATTTCCTTTTGAATGCATGGAATAGTTTATTTCAGAAGGAAGTTATAAAAATTGTAATGATTTGATTTTTAAATAAGTTAGCAACCTAACATTAATCAATACAGTGGACGCAATTGGATGGACAGGGTATATTAGAAAGCATTTGTTGTTTAGGATATGTGAAAGCTTACATATTCTCATCGAATCCTTGCACTTTATTTATATACATTAATTCATCTTTATACATCTCTTACCCTGGCTTGCAGATAGCATATATGGTCCATGTTGCTTGCTTTTTTTCCTGTGCATAACACTGTGAAGTTAGTGGCTGTATTAGTTCGAATAAACGCCTTCTCATTTCGTGTTAGTTAATTACTTACATTTTTTGTATATCTTTCAAAATATTTTTTTCTCAATTGTTTGAACATTTAATCCACAACCAGAAGGGTCAGAAAGGGCGTTTATTCTACTGTCTGCAAGTCAGGTAAGATTTTCTTCTTTGCCACTCAAAAACATGCACAGCTTTTCCCGTCAGCAAAACATACACGCAGAGGAACGTGTTATTTTGAAATTCATTTTTGCCTGTTCAAGAAGAAATTTCCACAGTCTGAAGAAAGAACAGACAACGAACGATTTTCGTGTCAATCTTTAAAACAGAGCAAGGCTTTGCGTTTATTCGAACAAATATGGTGAGTGAATTACTTTTCTTTTCCTGGGTGTGTGATGAAATCTGTTGCATGCCCATTATTTAATTCAATATATTGCTATTTCATTTTTTTTTAATCAGATGGTAGACCAAGTGGGGCACAGCGTAACTCAGTGTCCTTCTTTTGCAGAGCAGCGCGATGAGGCGAACCCCGAGGGACCTGGGGAGGCAGCAGTGCTGGCTTGCCCCCAGAACCGCAAACCGACCTTCACGCAGGGCCTCAAGTGTAGGTCTGTCTTGGAAGGGGACCCTGCGCTCTTCCAGTGCAAGCTGGTGGCGTCCCCACCGCCCCACATGGCCTGGTTTCACAACAACCGGCCGGTCCACCAGGACTGCCGCAAGGTGATCCGCACCGAGAGCGAGGCGCACACGCATCGCGCCAGCCTGGAGCTGCGGGACGTGCGGGAGCGCGATGCGGGCAGCTATAGGGTATTTGCAATTAATAGCGAGGGCTCAGCTGAGTCCACCGCCTCGCTGCTGGTGGCATGCAGTGCGGAGCAGCAGGCCGTGGGCCTGGCGGGGAAATCGGAGTGGATGCGGAAGCGCTGGGAGTGTGTGCTGCAGCAGCGGCAGGAGGATCGGCTGCGGGTGGTGCTCCGTTGCACTGGCTCTCCCTTTGACAAGGGCCAGGAGGCTGAGCAGCTATTGAGGAACCTCTCCCCGGCGCGGGGCATGGTGCGCACCATCCGCTTCCGGAGGCTGCCGCCAGTGGAGCCTCGTGGCCTGGGGCTGGCATGTGGCAGGGAGCAAGGTGGCATGGTGGTAGATGGTGAGGAACTGCTGGATGAGGAGATTCGCATGAAGCTACGGCGATTGCGGGAGGCAAAGAGGGCAGCACTGGAAAAGAAGAGGGACTCCCTCACCTCTCTGTCTGTAGTAGGCTCCCCTGGGGAACCTGGCTTGCCTGAAGTGCCTGTCACAGTAGATAGGTCAGAGTCCCTCAAGGTGCGGGCTGTGGTTGGGCTCAGAGGGCCCAAGGCAGTGAGGGACAAGTGGAAAGGACCAGGTGGACTCCTGGAGCCCTGCCCACCCCTCTTTGTGCAGGAGGTTGAGCCCCAGGAAGGCATCGAAGGACAGAGCTGTGCCTTCTCCTGCCTCTTCCATGGCTGCCCACAGCCTACGGTCACTTGGTACAACAATACTCAGCCAGTGGGACGTATTCGGGGCACTGCCGTCCACACCACAGAATGCCGCTCCACACTCAGCTTCCCAGCCCTGCTCCCACAGCACGGTGGCACTGTGACCTGTGTGATCTTCAACCCCCTGGGAACAGCCAGCACCTCAGCTGCATTGCACGTACGGCAGCGGATACTGCCGCGTGAAACTCTAAAGGAGAAGCAGCAGCAAGAGAAGGTGGAGAAGGAGAAGGAGAAAAAGGACGTCAGCCTGGCCTTTACAGCAGAGCAGGAGCTGCTGAGTGCTGCTCCAGACTCAGACCTGCTGTCGCTGCCTGTGGAAATCAAAATCACTGCCCCCACTCCAACACCAGAGCAGGACACCGAGATGAGGGAGGCCATGCAGCCCCCTCCAGACCAGACTGTCCCTGCTATAAAGCACAAGTTCAAGTTTTCCTTTGATGTGGGAAATGAGCCTCCGCAACTAGTGGCAGAAGTCCCAGCACATATCCATTGCCATGAAGGAGAGGCAGTGGTGTTGGAGTGTGCTGTGTCTGGGAAGCCGCCACCATCTGTGATCTGGTCCCTGAATGGCCAGAGCTTGTCTGCCAGTGAGAGGTTTAGGTTTGAGGAAGGCGAGGATGATAGGCACCGCTTATGTATCCGAGGGGTCTCTGTCCTGGATGCTGGACTATACTGTTGCATGGCTGAGAATGTGGCAGGAAGAGTGCAGACTGCCTGTGAGCTATCAGTGCGGCCCGGTGCACCCAGGTTATATAGCAAGGATGGAGGCACAGAGGGAGTGTCCCCCATGGAGGATACCATGCACCTCCAAGGCATGGTTGGACAGGAGGAAGAGGATCAGATCACATGCTCCAAAGAGCAAGAAGCCCACCTTCCCTGGTCCCTGCAGCTGCCTGTACCTCCTGCTGAGCACTCAGAAGAGGAAGGCCAAGACATCAAGGGTGAGATGGAGGAAAAAATGGTGCTGCGTACCATAGAGGTTTGTGCAAGGCAGGAGATGGGTTATACAAGGGAGAGTGTGAGGGATGATGATAGTATTTCTGAGATAAGGCAGCACAGGGAAAAAGTCCCTGAGGAGCACAGCTTTGTAACTGGTGCCACTGACCTGCGCCACAACATATCTGGGAAAGAGCATGAACTGGTGACCAAGGACTCAGGCCACTTTTCAGAGGAGCTGGAAGCTGAAGGAGACAAGCTGGGACCATCTACAGATACTCTGTCCTGGGACATGTTAGAGTCACCATTTGTGGAAGTGAATGGACAAACACGTGTCTCTGAGCAGACTACTCTGGAGCAGGAGTGCAAGGATCCACAGTTTTTCTTTCCTGTGTCTCCTGTGGTGCAAAAAGAGAGTAACAGCAGCTACATGATAGAGAGCAATGCCCATGCCTGCGAGACCATTCCTTCTGATGCACCTCCTGTAGCACCTACAGTCCACCTGCAGGACATTACAAGGAAGCACACAAAGGAACAGTTCGGCTTTTACGATTTCTGTGCAGAAGAGCAGCAGGAAGTGAAAGTCAAGGAGCAAGAGAGATCAGTAGATATTGAACAGCAAGCTGAGGTTGATGTTTCTCTCAATAAAGAAGAAATTGCATGTGTTGGGGATGCTGGATCAGTAGGTATTGAACAAGAAGCTGGAACTGATTCTTTCCATAAAGAAGAAATGCCTCATGTTGATGATGCTGGATCAGTAGATATTAAACAGGAAGCTGTGGTTGTTGTTTCTCTCAATAAAGAAGAAATGCCT
>VZSV01000050.1:967594-1000882 GCA_013398735.1 Nothocercus julius | reverse complement strand
ATAAAGAAGAAATGCCTCATGTTGATGATGCTGGATCAGTAGATATTAAACAGGAAGCTGTGGTTGTTGTTTCTCTCAATAAAGAAGAAATGCCTCACGTTGATGATGCTGGATCAGTAGATATTAAACAGGAAGCTGTGGTTGGTGTTTCTTTCCATAAAGAAGAAATGCCACATGTTGATGATGCTGGATCAGTAGATATTAAACAGGAAGCTGTGGTTGCTGTTTCTCTCCATAAAGAAGAAATACCACATGTTGATGATGCTGGATCAGTAGATACTAAACAGGAAGCTGTGGTTGGTGTTTCTCTCCATAAAGAAAACATGCCACATGTTGGGGATGTTGGAAGCTGGGAAATACACAATGATGAACAAAAGCTGCAAGAAACAGAGCCTGCTAAAGGCAGCTCTTCACTGGATTTAATCCTTACTCCTCCTGTCACAGAAGATGCAGGTGAGGATTTTCCTGAGGAGGTTTATCCAGAAGAAGTACATTCCAAAGAGCAGCTGCTGCCATCTGACACTGATGTGGTCAGTATCATATTTGATCTAAAGAAATTTGTGGAGCCTTTCCCAGATGAAGAGAATGTGGAAAGCACAGCACCGGCACAAACCCCCACAGCTCAGGAGAGCATGGAGGAGAGAATGACTGGGCTTCTCTTTCCTGTGCACAAGCATGACATCCTTGTGGAAGAAATGCCTCTGAGTGAGGAGCTACGTCAGAGCTACAGGGTACAGCTGGAGGGCGCCAGTGCCCAGGAAGAGGTGCAGCCAACAGAAATTCAAAGGGGTGATTCTCAAATCCCTAATGGGGATCTAACCAGCATCGTGCTGTCTGCTGAAGAGAGGCCATCTGTGGTAGGAGTTTATGAGCCAGAGATGAGCATCTGCAAGAAGGAATCATCTGAGGGACAAATTCAGCATCCTCTGGCAGAGTCCACAACAGATATCCAAAGGCTAGCGCAAGAAACACATGTGTGTGAGAGTGAGGAAAGGTGGGAGCTGGGAGAATCTCAGAGTGACAGCTTCATAATTGACTTGAAAAAAGCTGCACATGAAAAAAAGATCCAGATTGGACTTCAGGTAGAGGAAAAGGGAACAGAAACAGAAAAAATCTTTGAGAAAGAAATAAGCAGCTCTAGCTTTGAGGAGGAGACCACATGTTACCCTGAGGGAGTGCTTAGGGACGCTCAGCAGGAACCAAGCACAGCCAAAGGCTTTTCATTTGGGCAACTTCTGCTTGGTTTAATAACCAATGATCCTGTGTCACAGAAGGAGGAAAGGAAGGAATCTGAGGGCAAGAGGACTTTCACTGAGGAAGCTGTTGAGAGTAGCCTGGATGATGAAGAACCGTGGGAAGATGTTTCTGCAGGTCCAGAGCCCAGCACTGTTCAAGCCTCAGAGACAGAGCCTAAATTCTCCTTGGCCAAGTATTTAAGGTCAACGGGGCAGAAGGAAACTCCAGTTGTCAAAGAGGCAGGTGAGAAGGGGCAGCGAGAGATCATCACTTCCATGGAAGTGGAGGAGGTTACCTTCAGCACAGTGTATGACTATTACAACAGCCAGCAGGAGCTGGCTCGGCCCTTCTCTCCTGAATCAGAAATGTCTATAGAGCTGGAGAGTGGGTGTGGAGAGGAGTCTCCTGATTCGGACCGATTCTACACACCTCCCTCTTCAGTGGAGGTCTTTGAGACTGCTTCTTCGGCATCCTATCACACACCACTCAGCACACCTGAGCGCTACTCCACGCCGTCTGAGGGCTCGGGGTACAGCACTCCACCCGAGCGCTACTCCACGCCGTCTGAGGGCTCGGGGTACAGCACTCCACCCGAGCGCTACTCCACACCATCTGAGGGCTCGGGGTACAGCACTCCACCCGAGCGCTACTCTGTACCTATTTTGGCTTTGTGCAAAATACCACCTAAGGGGGCCCAGTCATCCTCAGGGGACAGCACGCCGCCTGAGCGCTACAGGACACCAACGGGGGAGTATGTGGATGCCCTGGCCACACTCCCTCACTGTGAGGGAAGACAGAAATCTCCTGAGCAGCCACAGGCTGAGGTGTTCAGGACACCCCGTGAAGCCCTGGAGCCATCAGAAAATGAAATGCCACCTGCTTTCCTCAAGAAATTGAACAGGAGGAGGCTGCATGAAGGCAGCACACTGTACTTTGTGGCTGAGGTGGTGGGTGTGCCTGAGCCAGAAGTGAAGTGGTATCACAATAAATCTTTGCTGGAGCTGGATAAGAGAGTACGCATAAAGAAGGATGGAGTCAAGTGTGTGCTAGAAATTGCTAACATCCAGAAAGCTGACAGAGGGGACTATCTGTGCCATGCAGTAAACATTGTTGGGGAAGCTAAAAGCATTGCCCAAGTGGAAGTTTTGTCAGAAGATGGACGGTCACTGGCACTGCCACCCCCTGTCACCCACCAGCATGTTATACATTTTGACCTGGAACAAAGTACTTCCTCACGGTCACCCTCACCACAGGAAATCCTATTGGAAGTGGAATTGGATGAAAATGAGGTGAAGGAATTTGAGAGGCAGGTAAAAATCGTAACCAGTCCTGAGTTCAGCCTAGATAAAAAGAGCATGGTAGTTTCTCTGGATGTCCTTCCTCTTGCCCTGTTGGAGCAAGCTGCGGGCTTGGCCGCACAGGAGAGTGAAGATGTAAAGATTGATTTCCAAGTGACTGAAATGCCACCCCGTTTTGCTGTGCCTATTGCGGATGTGGAGGCCACAGAAGGCTCAGAGGCAGTGTTTGAGTGTGCAGTGACAGGTACCCCTGTCCCAGCAGTGCAGTGGTTCAGAGGTGATATCTGTGTGACTCCTGAGGTGGGGAAGTATGTTGTGAGTCAGAAGGAAAGCCTTCATAGTCTGAAGGTCCAAAACGTTGGTCCATCTGATTGTGGTGGGTATCAGTGTCGGGCAGTGAATAGGCTGGGAGAAGCAGTGTGCGAAGGGTCCCTCATAGTCATGGCTGCACAGGGAGCGAGCGCTACGGCGAGCTGTGAGACAGCCACAGACAATGCTCCAGACAGGCCCCGGGAGCGTGGCTTGCTTTTAAGAAACAGTGTGACCTCAGGTGACAAGGCAGAAATAGAATTTGAACTGCACACTGACGACTTGCAGAAACCTGTCCAGCTGGTGGCAGTGACTGAGCATGAGCAAAAAGTGGAAGCAGAGCAGCGTGTCAGTGTTGATCTTGGTGTGTGCGCAGAATTGTCCCAGGAGGAAGGGGCTGAGTTTAGGGCAGAGACCTCGGGGAGCTGTTGCTTTGGGTTCCAGGTCACAGACATGCCTCCCAGCTTTCTCAGGCCGATTTCTGACTACAGTACATTTATAGGTGCCTCAATGTGTTTTCAGTGCCTTGTGACTGGTTCACCGCACCCAAGTGTTACTTGGCACAAGGATGGGGTGTTGTTGGAAGGGGACAGGTACTGCATGCAGGAAGAGCAAGAAGGTTGTCATAGCCTTACTATTAAAAACTTGATCCAAAGTGACAGTGGGCAATACAAATGTATAGCTACTAACAGGGCAGGAACTGCTGAAACTTCAGCTGTGTTGACATTATACTAGACTTCCACACCTGATTTCAGAATCTCTTTCGAAATGTTCAGCGTGTTTCTGTTGTTGTTCATGGTGGGTAAGAAAGTAGCATTGTTTTAGGGGCATTGTTTATCATGTCTTTAGGGGTGAAATTCACTCCATGTGGGCATATTTCTGGCTCGCTTAAACTTGCTTTCCTTGGGGAATATAAGTGAGATTTAAGCTGTGCATAGGTCTTGTGCACACTTTCTGCAGCAAGGTATATTTCAGGCTCCCCCCAAACTGCTTAACTGTTCTTGTAAAGATATTTTAATTGACAATCATTTATGTAGGACTCATTCATTTCATATATTGTACATATTCATGTGTTTTTGTAACAGTGCAGTTAGTGTAGATATTCTAGAAGTCCCATGGAAATGTAGAAGCCACCTTTTTCTTATAACTTATAGGTGTGGAATACTAATTTTTAGTTGCTATTTAGTTTGGCTGTCGTTCCATGAAAGAACTCCTAAAATTGGTATTCCCCCTTCACACAATGTTGTGTCAGAAAATGTGAATATCTCTGATTCAAATCCTGTAGACATTTACAGTTTCTATCACTGCAAAGCTCTTAAATCAGTGAGCCTCGTTCTACTAACTCATGTAATCCAATGACTTTTTTTAAGTCAGCAGAATAATACTGTTACGAAAAAAGGCAATGCAATCAGACAAGAATAAAAGTTTTGCTTTAGTAGAGACTGGACAGGATTTTGTTTTCTCTATTACCAAGTAATAAACATGCAAACATATTTTGTACTGTATCTTTAAAAGTTAAAAGGAGATGAGAGGGAGCATAATAAACCAATGATGTAACTGTAAATTTATTAAAATAATCTTGGTAGTCCCTGTATTGCAGTGTTGTTCATAAAAAATTGCGTAGTAGTAAGAAGGCAAGAGATTTTTATGCCACATTCTTGTTCAACATAGGAACTAAATTTTAGAGATTCTTTTTTTTTTCTTTTTTTTTTTTATTAATATCGGTTAAGTGTTCTGTGTGTCAAGATGACCAGAAATAGAATACATTCAAATATTATCTGTGGTGTTTTCTCAGCAGAAAAGATTTTTACATTAATCTTAATGGGAGTATTTATTTTTGTATTTAAAGCAATACAAATATTTAGGAGGAAGAATCAGCAATAGTTGAAATAATAAAATCAGAATTTGAAATAATCCATGTAATCCAATTTAGATGGACATTGCTAAATTGTTTAAACAAATATTTTTAAAACATGGAAGTTATTAATTAATTTATAATTATGTTAAACAACTCTCTAATGCCAGCTTTCCGGTAACCTATATATCAATATTCAATGGCCCTGAACTTTTGCTTTATGCAAAAATGATATTTGTTGTGATTACCTGGTACATGAGGTTCAGGTTGTTTACAAATTGCTGTCGGTTGCCTTTCAAACTGCTTTAAAAAGCATGGCGATTTTAAATATAAGAGATAGTACATCCAGTTATCTTAATGTGTGTTCTTATTTCTGAGTTTGATGTCTCCTCACAGAGAAGTTAGTGTGCCTCAAAGACTCAAGTATCTTTTGAGACTATCCTATCACTTATTTGGGCTTGCCAGTTTCGATCAAAAGATTAACATTGTCTAATTGTGCCACCCAGCTAATCCTTGAATTGCCAGAGTGGCAAGTTCTAAGGACCCAGCACAAGGGAAAATGACCTGAATGGGCAAACTATTGTCAGTGTGTCACTTTAGTTTCTTCCTTGTACTAAATGCTCTCAATTTTTATGTGGTTAATAGGTAGAGGTAGTTGCAATTTTTCATAGATAATGGTGATAGGGAAGAGAAGTGAGAGTGTCTTACCCAACGTTAGGCTGGGTAAGGGTTGTTTCCTAATGTGTCCTTAGCCATTCTTTGTGTAGATGTGCAGCACTAACGGGGCAGCAGAAGTCTCCAGGGAAGTTGACATGAATAGTTTTGTTATATATCAGCTGTGACATGAAAGGTCATTTTTGGTCCAAAGCCGATGAGATCAGAGTGCCTTTGGTCAGGTCCTAAGCAGTTAAAGTGTGTTTAATTTCTATGTAAACCAACAGACATTTTTAGTAGAAACAGGCCTTCTACAACATCTTAGATCCAAACAAGTCCAAATTCATGTCCACAATTTCATATATGGCCATCCATCCATATCTGTATTTTAAAAGTTTGTGGTTTACATACACTTAAAAGTCTTGTTTTAACTGTTGGTATCATACATTGGCCAAGAGCACTGTAATAAGTGTATGAAGGGCCAAAGTCTGACTTAAGCTACACTGATATAAATCTGGAATAATTCCGGTTTTGAATAAACATACTCTGGGGTGATTAGTATATCTTAGAGCCATGTTTGACCATCTCTCTTCAAAATTTTGTGCTTTCATAAGAATTACAAAATTCATTATTTCGTTGTCAGGTTTATCATCATCTTCATTTTTACAAACCAGATATATTAGAAACAATATGAATAATGTTTGTCATCAATGTATATTGAATGTTAATAAGTATGATTAATTTGTGAAATAAATATGTTAACTATATACGTCCATCGCTTCTTGTACTTTATTCATTTCATAGCCATAGCTAAAGTATGGAAAAACATCTGTATAGTTTTTCTGTCATAAATATGTAGGAACACTCAAAATGTGTTTTTTTTTTTATTTTTTGTCATATTCCTTTGTGTAAAGCTTTTGCATATGTATTACCAAAATTCCATTCTGCATTTTTATACTTTCTTCCCAGTTCTACCCTATTCTATACCCTGTCCTCACATTCACTAATTCTGGTATTTCTGTTGCAATACTGACGTTAGCAAGGCTGGTAGTAAAGTGCTAGTGTAATAGTTTTTTAACCTAAGCTTCTCTTGCAGGTAGTCACTACATGCACTGTGATATTCATATATATTTAGGTATTTGGGGGAAAGTTAGTAACTACTATAGCCAATGAGAAAGAACTGGAAATGTTATTTTTTGCTCTTTTCTGTATTTGTTCTTGGAGTGCAGCAAAAATTATTGTTGCAAATGTTTTGGATCTTTAAGTTTGCTGTTAGAATACTTGGAGACTTTTTTTTAATCTTTTCTGGTTTTTTAAATATTTTTTCTCCCTTTTTTCTTTTTTTTTCTTTTTTCATCTCTTTTTTCTTTATTCTTTTTCCTTTTTTTTTTTCTTTTAACATTTCCCATGTTCTCCCAGTGTCAAATACTATGAGGCATAGCTGAACAAACTTGGCTTAGTGAGGGCAGCAGGATTTTTCTAAATGTTATCTTTGCATTGTACTTTTCCTGGATGGTTTGTTCTGATCCTAGAAATCAGAGGATTCACTGATGTTTCTAATATCAAGGGTCTGGAGAATAAAACATGCTGTTCCCTTGAGGTCATCTTCTCATTTTTAAAGCAATCATTCGAGAAAAGTGTTCCAACACACATCTCGAGGTTTGAGAACCTCAGTGTTCTCAAAGTTTTCTGTCCTTTTTTTTTTTTTTACTGATATTGGAGGGGGTTTGATATGCAATATTGTTTCAGGAAAGGGCTTAAAGGTGTAAGTTAAATTAATGACATTAAAGCAAGAGTGTAAACTCATGATTTTAGTAAAAATAGTGATTTTTTTTTTTTAACCAAAACAGTCTAGGGACTAAGCAGAACACAGCTGGTAAGTGACATCTTGTATTAGATAAATAATTGAGGTAATTGAGTTGAAAGAGATGAAGTAGCCACACCAGATGAGAGACTGGTGTGCCTACAAGCTTGTTTTATTTTTTCATCCCTAATTCTGGCTTTTTTGTGTGTGTGGAGGGGTGTGGATTAAAGCAGGGCCTTAGCACTGTTCTGCTGTACTTGTTTGTTTATTATGCTTGTGAATATGTATGACACACAACACTTTGGTCATATTCGTGCAATGTTCCAATGTGGCTAGACTGTTACTTGCACTTTAGGTTGGGTACTCTAGGGTACTCCCTAGAGCCTGACCCATACCATACTATGCTGCCAGGTTGAGAGAGACTCCTGTGTTGATCCAGATGGGAAGTTCTCTGGTAACTTGACAGCACAGGATGTCTGTCTGCTTAGAAGTGTGTAATTAATACAAAGGAGTTTCATGTTCATGCTGATTGCTGTACAGTGTTGAGAATGACTCCAGGTATACAAAAATAGTTAAACTAACTAAGCTGTGTATTGCTATTCTCTGCTTATTGCTATCTGCAAGTATACTACATATTCACTTAAGTACTTTTGTAAAATTAAACTTTCTTTTTTTCCGTACAGACATCTCTAGTGCTCATATTTTGTCTGCTGAGGAAGGAAGAGAAGGTTACAGCAGCAGCCTTCAATTGCCTGACAGAGATAAAACACTTGAATTTGAGCCTGAAAAAGCAGTTTATTCCAGCAAAACAGAGATGAAAATGGAGGAGGAAGGCAGTGTCCCTGTTTTCCTCAAACAGGTCTCAAATATTGAAGTCTGGCAGGGAGACGTAGCTAGGTTTTCTGTTACTGTTACTGGCAGCCCCACACCTAAAATCCAGTGGTTTTTCAATGGCATGAAGCTATCTCCCTCGATGAACTGTAAGTTAGTGTTTGCTGGCAATGACCATAGCCTCATCCTCCCATATGCCAGCGTGCAGGATGAGGGTGAGTACATGTGTGTGGCCAGCAACGTACATGGTGAGACAGCGTGCAGTGCCCAGCTCTGCGTGCGCCACCAGATGCCAGGAGCCCCTTGCTTTGCCAGGACACCAGAAAGTGTGCAGTGTACACCAGGCTTCACTGCTGTCTTCGAGTACGTCGTGGTTGGAGAGCCATACCCTGAAGTGCAGTGGTTCAAGGGGAGTGAGCAGCTTTTCTCTGGCGTGCGTCATTCTGTTGTTCATCACCGTAATGGCTCAGGCTCCCTGACAGTGCAAGATTGCATGGAGGAAGATTGTGGGATCTACACATGTAGGGCACTCAGCACCTTGGGAGAGGCAGTGTGTTCTGCTGAACTCCTGGTGCTGCTGGAGGATGATGCTGTGCGCAGGCAAAGTCCAGCCTTGCAGCACTCAGAGGTGATGGAGGACCAAAGTTCCCTCTCCTGTGAGGAGGCTGTTGAGCTTCCTGCCATGGAAGAACCACTCAGCCTTGAGGCCGTACAGGAGCCCCTGGCTCTCCTTCAGCTCCAGACAAGCCAGGCAGACCATGTGCTGCCCAAGGAGAACATCCTTCCCGGCCTGCCACCAGTCTGCCTGGCTGTGCAGAGTGCAGAAGAGATGCTTGCCCAGGTGGCAACAACAGAGGAGAGCCGCAGACTATTGGCAGAGCTCCTGGAAACTCTACCTGCTTGTCCTGAGGGTGTGGTGCCCAGAACAACGTCTGAGGCACAACTGCCAGGCTGCCTTGGGACCGTGGCTGCGCAGATGCTCTTGCCCAAAGAGCAAGTCATCCCTGATGCAGCAGAGCAAATGGCTGTTCTAATAGCAGAGGGTTCCCAACCCCTGCAGATACCAACCACCACTGAGAGCTGTGCCGTAGATGGTGGCCACACCCAACTCATAGATAGCCTCCAAGCAATACAAGGTGAGCTGAAGGCTGAAGGAAAATTTCTGTCCAAGTTGGCTTGCACTGTGGGCCAGATTGTTCCTTTGGAAAGCATTTCTTCCCTGGAAGCAGCAGAGGAAGATTTTGCTGCAAGAATCCGTGAAGGACAGGCTGTGAGACTTCCCTTACTGATAGAAGAAAGACAGCCCCTGGAGGAGGAGCATGCCACTGATCTAGCCAGCCCATCAAAGCAGAGTCCAAGGGCAAGGAAACAACCCTGTGAAATAATACATGCCCACCAACTCCAGGCAAGTGAAGTTCTTACCAAGGAGAACAAGCTCACTGCTCAAGTTCCCAAGAGCTGCTCCTTAGACATAAAATCTCAAATTAGAGATGCCCTAAAAGCTGCAGTTGTAAGTGAGCAAAACCTCTTGTTTTCAGAATGGTTGGCTGATAAAGAAAGTGTTGAAGTACAAACAATAAACATCACCAGGGAACATAAATGCACACTGTGCACCTACATTGTGACCACAGGTGGGCTGACTCCCACAGAAGTCTCCATCTCCCTCGGAGAAGCCAACATTCAGACAGCTGAACAGAAAACAGAACTGAAGGAGGCTTTTTATTCTCTTATTTATGATGAAAAACACCTTTTGACAGATGAAAAATCCAAAGCTTTGCCAGCCCAGTCCAGTCCACATCTCTTTGGAAAAATCTGCAGTGAAGCCACAGGGAAAGATTGCTCCAAGCTGGAGCCTCAGCAGGCTGAGAGGACTATGGAGGCAGAAATACCCCTGGAACAGCCTTTGCTGGCAAAAAACATCAGTATTCTGATGGGGCAAGGTCTAATCAAAGATGTGGGGGCAGCTGCAGCCACTGCTGATGTAGTCACTGCAAGTGTTCCGATTGAGAAATCTGCAGAACTATTGAAAAGGAAGGAGAAAAGGGAGGAAATACGTGAGGAAGAGAGCCAAGAGGGTCTGGAAACTAGAGATGGAAAGCTAGAGGAAGAGCTGGGCAGAGAGGCATATCCCATCATACGCAGCAAGCTAATTGACACTGTTGTGGAAGAAGGGGAGAGTGTCAGTCTGGTGTCTGTGATAACAAATGCCAGAGAAGTGAATTGGTACTTTGAAGGTAAACTGGTGTCTTCAGGCCACAAATTCAAGTGTTTGCAAGATCAGGACACATACACGCTAGTAATCAGCCAAGTGTGCAAAGAGACACATCAAGGGGAGTATGCCTGTGAGGCACTGAATCAAGGTGGAAAAACAGCTACAGAAGCAAAACTCACGATTGTTAAAAAAGGTTGGATTATAGAGATAAAATCCTGCCTTTCTAATACACTGCCCTACTAATTAAACTGTAATTGCATCTGTGGATACAGATATGATATTACTGTCATCACCACACTAATCAGGAGGTCCCCTTTCTGGTTTATAGTCTCCTGTTGCCATGTTTTAAAACTTTCCCTCACTCTCAGTTTCTGGTGATGCAATTAGTTGCTTTATGTTCTTATCATACAAGCAGGGTCAGAATGGCATGTACCTCATCACCAACTGCTCCTGCCTGTAGCCACCTGTGAGATAGACATGTTCTTAAGACCCACTTTTCTCACTGCACATCCAATCTTTAGCGTCATTGCACTGTTTTAGCATGGTTTCTCGTCCACACAATCATTTCTCACTGCTTCAGGATAAATGTGATAAATGTCGTATTTGTATGTCTGTATCACCTTGTTTCTGCACATTGCTATTGCACTTTGCTGTTTCCTATTTTTTTCCAGTTCTTCTGGGATCACCACTTTGTCTCCTGATTTCATCATATGCTACAACACACTCTGTCCACTGAAGCTAGTGCTGCTTTCATTTCTTGCAGTATTTTTTTTTTATTTTACAGTCACTTTCTGTGGATTGCTAGTAAATCATGCATCTTTTTCCAAACTGTGACTTCACTAACTGTTACTCTCCCGAATGCCAGCAGACATGACTTTGAGTCACTCCATGCTTCTCATTTCAGTTGCACCTATCCTGAGGAGAAGACTTGAAGCCCTGGAGGTGGCAGTAAACCACGTGGCCAAGTTTACCTGTGAAGTAGAGACTGCTCCCAACGTCAGGTTTCAGTGGTACAAAGCTGGCCGAGAGATATACGATGGGGACAAATATTCCATTCGCACCTCCAACTACCTCTCTACGTTGGAGATCCCAAGGCCTCAGGTTGTTGACTGCGGCGAGTATAGCTGTAAGGCTTCCAATCAATACGGCAGTGTAAGCTCTACAGCTGTTTTAACAGTAACTGGTGAGTCCTAAGTCTCCTTTTCTAAAAAAAAAATCTTCATATATTGTACTGTTTTCACCGAGCTACTTACCAGAGCTCTTACTTATTAGGGTTCTTGATTTTTGACAATGTGCTTTTAGGTGCTTTCTGTATTCAGAAAGGGGAATCAGTATGAAAATTTTCAGGAGGGAAGTTAGAAGGACTGAAGAGAAAGTGAGGGGGGAACCAAATCCTCTACAGAATGAGATTGCTTTTTGAATACTTTCTTGAAGATTTTTTTTAATTTTCAGATAATAAACTTTTAAATCTGATCTCTTTATTGTAATAATCACTATTATCCTAGCACTTTACATTTATCCTGCAGCTATACTTGCGAAACAGGTGCTTCTTGCATGAACATCTGTGTGTCATGGCTGGATGGGAGCAATTTGTGTGGGGAGGAAGAGATTATCTTAAGCAAACAAAAGAAGGGTTTAAAGGTGTTTCTCAGTTTAGAAAGGATTTTCCATCTATTGAGAAACATGCAATTCTGTTTTTTTGGTTTTGTTTTTATAAACATCTGGACATTCAGTGTATTGCAGTTTTTCTTACTTCAACTTTCCATTTTGTGTGAGGATCTTTTATGCCATCTTTGTTAAGTGCCAGACTTAAAAAAAAAAAAAAAAAAAAAAAAAAAGCACAGACTGCTAGAATTATACCCACTTGACAATCTTGGGGAAATGGTGTGAAAATTTCTTAATCTCGACTGAGGAAGCTCTGGCTTTCTGTTTATTTCCTTGGATTTGTACGTTGCTCAGAGAGTCAGTGTTTCTTCAGGCTCTCGAGCAATATACAGACCCAAAAATGTAAAACCAGTAGACAATATTCATTACCTTTAACACTTCTTGTCTCCTTCACATTGGCATCTTTTGCTTTATGGTGTTTAATGCAAATCAATCCCTCCTGCTCTTTTTTCCTGGTGAATGTGGAGACAGCATAAGCTCCTGCCCTGTAGATAACATTGAACCCCTTTGTTTTGCAGAAGCGTTTCCGCCAACGTTTCTTACCAGACCTGAATCTATCACTACTTTTGTGGGTAAAAGTGCCAAGTTCCTGTGTACTGTTTCGGGCACTCCAGTCATCGACATCGCCTGGCAGAAAGATGGCACAAGCATTTTACCTTCAGACCACCACAAGATCTCCAAAGTGGAAAACAAGCATGTATTAGAAATTCCTCTTCTCACCAACAATGACAGAGGAGTTTACACTTGCAAAGCCTCCAACAGATTTGGGGCTGACATCTGCCAGGCTGAAATGGTCATTATAGACAAGCCTCACTTTATTAAAGTCTTGCAGTCTGTACAGTCAGCAGTCAATAAAAAAGTACATCTTGAATGTCAGGTAGATGAAGACAGGAAAGTAACTGTAGAATGGACAAAGGATGGAAACAAAATTCCTCCAGGCAAAGATTATAAGATTTATTTTGAAGACAAAATAGCTTCCCTTGAAATTCCTCTGGCTAAACTCAAGGATTCGGGCCATTATGTATGCACTGCCTCAAATGAGGCAGGAAGCAGCTCCTCTTCTGCCAGCGTTACAGTCAGAGGTAAGAGAGTCCTAGACCCCCTTTGTCTTTGCTCTTCTTGGGTTCCCCATTTCTTCTTTTGCAGGTAAAAGGCTTCCCTGCGTGGAAGTCATTCTGCAAATTCTTCTCAGATCTTCCATTTACCTCTTGCTCATTTCCCCCGTGCCTTCCAGTGCACGGTGGAATGCACTGTGTAGTGCACAAATACTTCAGTGTTTCTTTTGCCAACCAGATCGAAAGGTTGCTCCTACATGCAGGGGAGAGATGGAGGGAGCGGGCTGGAGAGACTGTGGGAAGTGCGGCTCAGCAAAGATTGTGCTGATCTTTTCTAAAGTCATGTTTAGTTCCTCTGTTAGTAACCAATCTCTCAAAGCTTTGTATTTCAGGCTCTTTTCTTTTCTTTTCTTTTCTTTTCTTTTCTTTTCTTTTCTTTTCTTTTCTTTTCTTTTCTTTTCTTTTCTGTCCCTTTTTTAGAACCACCATCATTTGTGAAGAAGGTCGATCCATCTTATTTACTGACACCAGGTGACTCTGCACGCCTTCAGTGCAAAGTTAAAGGGTCTCCTGAAATCCAGGTTACTTGGTTCAAGAACAATAAGGAAATCCGTGAAAGCAACACCCACAGGATGTCCTTTGTCAATTTTGTGGCTGTGTTAGATATTTCTGAGATGAAAGTTGATGACAGTGGGAGCTACTCATGTGAAGCTGTAAATGAGGTTGGGAGTGACAGCTGCACCACAGAAGTTGTTGTCAAAGGTGTGTTCTTGACATTTCCAGTCAAATTCTTGGGAAAAGCCTTCCTTTTTTATGGCATGGGTGACTAATTCTTTCTTGATGCCTTTATAGAGCCTCCCTCTTTCATCCGAACTCTTGAACCAGCAGAGATAGTGAAAGGAACAAACCCCATCCTTCAGTGCGAGGTTGCTGGTACTGGACCATTTGAGATTAGCTGGTTTAAAGACAAAAAGCAGATTCGCGGCAGTAAAAAATACAGATTGACCTCTCAGAAGGCTGTTATTTCTCTGGAGGTGTCCTCCTTTAATAGCGCTGATGTCGGTGAATACGAGTGTGTGATAGCTAATGAAGTTGGGAAATGCATGTGCAGTGCGACGTACATCTTGAAAGGTCAGTGGGAGAGAGAAAACTCTTTCAAATTACTGCAGAGATTGCCAAGAACCTCTTGTTTCTTGAAATGTCATTTCTTTGGATTTGTGTGTAGTTGTTGGGAGTGTGGGAAGGGGAAGAGTGTTGTCGACTTCTCTTGAAATTTTATGCATATCTTACCTCTTTCTGATGCTAAACTACTGAATTTGCAAGCCACCCTCGTACCTCCCAGATACTGGATTTAAAGGTTCATGTGTTAATATCCCAGCAGGGGAATGTGGCTCTTCTGCATACCTGTACATTAGCCAGATTGCGTTGTGTACTGCACAGACTGTCTTACAAAACAATCTTTGAGCAGCAGGTTTCATGCAATGATGTAGTAGCAGATGAGTATTTCTTTTTGTCTCTCTTTGAATTAGAACCGCCATCTTTTGTTAAGAAAATTGAGAATGTGACAGCTCTGGCTGGAGATACTATTGCGTTACAGGCTGTGGTGAAAGGGTCAGAGCCTATTTCCGTGATATGGATGAAGGGAAAAGACGTTGTTCAAGATGATAACAGAGTGAAAGTGATGTTTGAACACGGCCTAGCAACACTGCAAATTGCTGGTGTCCAGCTGAGCTCTGGTGGCAAATACTCCTGTGTGGCTGAGAATGATGCAGGGAGTCAGTCATGCTTTGGGGAACTAACAGTTAAAGGTCAGTGTAGGAACCCTCTGACCTCCTGCAATGTCTCTTACCTGAGAAGTAGCGCAATTCTCTTTGTCCTTAACAACAGTTCTTTAATTCTGTTGTAGAACCTGCCAAAATCATTGAGAAATCCGAAGTGATTCAGGTAACGGCAGGAGATCCAGCAGTTTTGGAGTACACTGTCACAGGCACTCCAGAGTTAAAAACCAAATGGTTCAAAGATGGAAGGCCACTACCTGCCAGCAAAAAATATAGGATCAGCTTTAAAAATAATATTGCTCAGCTCAAGTTTTATGCCGCCGAAATACAGGACAGTGGCGAGTACACCTTTGAGATATCCAACGATGTGGGGATGAGCTCTTGTACTACCAGCTTTACTGTGCTAGGTTGGTACTGACTCGTTGAAAAAAGTCTTGCTACTCTGCTCTGAGCCTGAAAGACCCAGAAGCAGACCTGTGCCTCTGTTTTTTTCACATGTTGCTTTCTTTCATTCTTTTCACACCCAACAGATCGCTCACTACCTCCCTTCTTTACTAAACCACTGAAGAATATTGACAGTGTCATTAACGCCTCATGCCGCCTAGACTGCAAAGTTTCTGGATCTCTTCCAATGACCATCTCTTGGTTTAAGCAGGATACTGAGATCACTACAAGTGCCAAGTACACAGTACACTTTGAAGAAGGGTCTGCATCTTTGGAAATAAAACACCTAGACACAAGTGACGCCGGGGTTTACATTTGCAGAGCCACAAACTCTGCTGGTAGCAAAGACAGCAGTAGCACTTTGTTCATAAAAGGTTTGGCAATTTGTTTTGCGTTTCTTTCTTGCATACTTTTTCTTTTCATGTGATGCTTTTCTTCCACAATGCAGGCCACACGTCTTACTCTTGACAATTGTTTTTCTTCAATGCAATCTAGAACCACCCAGCTTCATTGTAGAACCAGAATCCGAAGATGTACTGCCTTCATCGACTGTACGTTTCAAGAGCACATTTAAAGGCACAACACCAATGACAGTGAAGTGGTATAAAGGTGACAGTGAACTGGCAACGGGAGGAGCCTGCTACATTATGACAGAAGCATTAGCAAGCTACCTGGAACTTTATGCAGTCAAACCTACAGATTCTGGAAAATACACTTGCAAAGTCTCCAACGTAGCTGGTTCAGTAACATGCAGTGCAGACTTGTTTGTAAAAGGTTTGCATTCTCACTCTCTTTTAAACTTTTTTCAGCTGCTGGACTGCTCCAGTGGAACTCTTTGATGCTTTTTTTTTTTTCTTCTGAACACTTTTCTTAAATCCACAGAACCTGCTACCTTCAAGGAGAAGCTAGAGCCAACCCATCTGGTCAAGAAAGGTGGATATGCTGAGCTGACCTGTAAAGTCACCGGTACTCCAGAGATTAAAATCACATGGTTCAAGGACGATAGGGAGCTAAAAGAGAGTGACAAATACAGGATCTCTTTTACAAAATCCACAGCAGTACTCCATCTTATGGAGGTTGAGACTGAAGACAGTGGAGAATATATTTGTGAGGCCAGAAACGATGCTGGAAAAGATATTTGCAGTAGTGTTGTTACAATCAAAGGTGTGTGTGACACCCACTCACCCACCCAGCCAGTTTGTCTCTTTAAACTCTGTGCAGTTTTACAGGCTTCCAAAGCATGATTAATACAAACCGCATTTTTTTCTTTTGTGCTCTAGAGTCACCTTATTTTAGCAAGGAGTTTCAATCCATGGAAGTCTTAAAGGATTCTGATGTGGTTTTGGAGTGCGAGGTGCTTGGCACACCTCCCTTTGAAGTATTTTGGGTGAAGGATGATAAACCTGTGCGGAGCAGTAAGAAGCACAGAATAAGCATCGAGAAATCTTTCATTAGCCTCCACATTTTCAGGTTTGATGCTTCAGATGTTGGCGAATATCAGTGTAGAGTAACAAATGATGTTGGGAGCTGCTTCTGCAGTTCGGAAATCACTCTGAAAGGTTAGTGCAAGCTGCAAAATGACACGGGCACGCTCTTACCTCAGTGTGGTTTCCATGCCACACTGCCATGTGTCAGACCTGTACTTACTTAGACTCTTTCTTTCTGCTAGAGCCCCCACAGTTTTTGAAGAGGATAGAAAACATTAGCTCCCTTCGAGGGGGCACAGTTGTGTTTCAGGCTTCCATTAAAGGCTCTTTGCCGATCACCGTGTCCTGGCTGAAAGACAATGACGAAGTGATTGAAGATAACAATATTAAAATGACCTTTGTGAACAATGTTGCCACTCTTCTGGTGAGGTCTATTGAGCTGAAACATGATGGGAAATATTTCTGCCAAGCTAAAAATGAGGCAGGAATTCAAAGGTGTTCTGCTCTGTTGACTGTCAAAGGTTGGTCCAGCTTCTGAGTGCTTGCAGTGATCTGGGATGGCTGTGATTTTTACAGGTGCCCTTAACATGCTTCTCTATCTCCCTTTTCACAACAGAGCCTGCTACAATCGTGGACAAGGCTGTGTCAATAGATGTGACTGAGGGAGACCCAGCTACCCTGCAGTGTAAATTTTCAGGAACTAAAAATATTACCGCCAAATGGTTCAAAGATGGCAAGGAACTGACTTTAGGCCCAAAATATAAGATCAGCATTACAGATACTGTTTCAGTCCTGAAGGTGCTCCATACAGAAAAGAAAGATAGTGGAGAATATATATTTGAGGTTCACAATGATGTTGGGAGCAGTAGCTGTTCTGCCAGCATTAATGTCCTAGGTGTGTATGGGCTCTTTCTTATTGCTTTTACAGACACATTCTCTTCTCCTGGAATGAGATCTACCACAACTGTAAATGAATTTAATATTTTGTCTTTTTACTTTGTTTTGGATAGATCTCATTATACCACCTAAATTCACCAAAAAGCTGAAGAAAATGGACAGCATTAAAGGGTCTTTCGTCCATCTAGAGTGCATAGTGTCTGGTTCACATCCTATCAGTATCCAGTGGTACAAGGATGGGCAAGAGATAACAGCAAGTGATAAGCACAAATACTCTTTCCATGATAATACTGCCTTCCTGGAAATCAATAGGCTGGAAGGTGCAGACAGTGGCTCTTACACCTGTGAAGCAACAAATAAGGCAGGAAGCAACCAGTGCAGTGGTTTCTTAACAGTCAAAGGTTTGAGCTCCTTCTTTCTCTTGTGTTAGAACTCAAATTTA
Organism: Nothocercus julius; assembly: GCA_013398735.1. Taxonomy (NCBI): domain Eukaryota; kingdom Metazoa; phylum Chordata; class Aves; order Tinamiformes; family Tinamidae; genus Nothocercus; species Nothocercus julius. The sequence goes on along the minus strand of VZSV01000050.1, from coordinate 982,975 downwards.
TAATTTTGGAATTCTCCTGTCTTAGAGTAATCCTCTTTCTTATTTTTTACCTATTATAGAGCCACCATATTTTGTGGAAAAACCCCAGTCCCAAGAGGTTGTGCCCAATGCTAGAGTTCAGTTCAAAGCATTGGTGAAAGGCTCTACTCCTCTACAGATAAAGTGGTTTAAAGACAGCCAAGAGCTCCTTTCTGGAGCTAATCGCTCTGTCTGGAAAGATGACACTTCTAGTGTGCTGGAGCTCTTCTCAGCTAGGACTTCTGATTCTGGGAACTATACTTGTCAGATCAGCAATGATGTGGGAACAGCAACTTGCAAAGCAGCTCTGTTTGTGAAAGGTGTGCAACCTGATGTTATCTTTTTATTGCTGTTTTTTCCTTATAATTTGGGGGAAGGAGAGAGAAACCTCCTGTATTTCCCCTAACTACTTTGAGAGTTATAAAACCTCACCTTTTCTGTCCATCTTCTAGAGCCCCCCAGGTTTATTCAGATGCCAACTCCTGTGGTAGCTTTGCGTGAAGGACAGTCCACCACTTTTGAGTGCCAGGTAGTAGGCACACCAGAGATCCATGTCACCTGGTACCTGGATGGGAACGAAGTGACTGACCAAGCTAAGTACAGCATCTCCTTCATAGATGGTTTAGCCACTTTGAAAGTCACTCAAGCCAAAGTGCGTGATAGTGGGATTTATGTCTGTGAAGCCCACAATGACGCAGGTAGTGAGAGCTGCAGCATCGAGCTCAAAGTGAAAGGTTGGTTGTGACCATCTTGCTCTCATCTAGCCATGCTGTATGGCGTGAGTGATGCAATGGGGAGACTTTTTCTCCCCTCATCCTCTCAGGTTACTTTCTACCCTGTCCTTATTTCTCTTTATAGAGCCCCCAACATTTGTTCGGGAGTTGAGACCCACTGAGGTGGTGAAGGGTATGGAGGCTATACTCGAGTGTGAGGTGACTGGTACTCCTCCATTTGAGGTAAAATGGCTGAAGAACAATAAGGAAATGTTCAGCAGCAAGAAATATGCCATCTCCACCAAAGAATCAGTGTTTACTCTTAATGTGACTAACTGCGATGTCTCAGATGTTGGCGAGTATCAATGCATCATATCAAATGAAGGAGGAAGCTGTTCTTGTAGTACAAAGCTCAGCTTGAAAGGTCAGCCCCGTAAGAAGTGTGCCCCAAACATTCGGTTCCCTAGTTATAGTGTAGCGACTTGGATGACCTTATATGATCTCTTTTTTCCCCTCTCCCTTTCCATGGCTTCTCCTCCAAACCGCTAACAAAACGTCACACTACAGAACCACCGTCCTTTGTCAAGAAGTTGGAGAATGTCACTAGTGTTTTGAAGGGCTCTGCATCCTTCCAGTGCGTTATAGCAGGTGCTCAGCCCTTATCTGTGTCATGGATAAAAGATGAGAAAATCCTGGAAGAAGACGAGAACCACCATATTACCTTTGAGAAAGGTGTGGCCACACTTCAGCTTACCAATATTGACCTCAGCCACAGAGGGAGGTACACGTGCCAGGCAAAGAATGAATCCGGAATCGAAAAGTGCTTTGCTTTGCTTTTTGTACAAGGTGTGTACACCCCTTGAGCTCATCCTGGAGGATTACTTGGGAAATTAGGCCCCTTCTGTGTAACTAACTGCCAATTTTGTACACTTTGTACCTCAGAGCCTGCACGGATTGTAGAAAAGGCTAAGTCACTTAAAGTAACTGAAAGAGACCCTGTGACTTTGGAGTGCACTGTGGAAGGGACACCAGAACTCCGAGTAAGATGGTATAAAGATGGCAAACAGCTCCTTCCCAGCAGATACTTCACAATGAGTTTTGAAAACAATGTGGCCAGCTTCAGGATTGAACCTGTGTCAAAGGAGGATAGTGGTACATACAGTTTTAAGGTTGAAAATGACTTTGGAAGCAGCACCTGTGAAGCTGTTCTGACTGTACTAGGTTTGTATTGTCATTTGCCTAACTTGCCAGTCTAGCAGAGAGGAAACAAAAGAAAATCTGTATTTGTGAAAGACAAGCAGGAAGATAATCTGTGTGTTTTTGCCATTTTTTTTTTGTGTTGGGCAGATCAATCAATTCCTCCCTCGTTCGTTAGAAAGCTAACCAAAAAGGATACCATCCTGGGAGCTTCTATCCGAATGGAGTGCAAAGTCTCTGGGTCACTCCCTATTACTGCAAAATGGTTTAAGGATGGAAAAGAAATAACTGACAGCGCAAAATGTAGAAGCCTGTGCCACGAGAACACCATGTCACTCGAAATTGCAAATTTAGAGCTGGCAGACACAGCAAATTATACGTGCAATGTTTCTAATGTTGCTGGGAGCGATTCTTGCAGTGCTGTCTTGACAGTGAAAGGTTTGAAACTCTTTGATTACTTCTTAACTGTGATAGATTGTGGGAAAGGGCCCTAAATCTTCAGCTAACATAACAATCTTACACCTTTTAATATTAACTTTGAAATCTTACTATCGCCGTTTTCTTTTTGTGAATCTTTATCCTCTTAAGTTTGCAGTGTCTCTTCTGTCTCTTCTTTCTTCGCTCATTTTTCTTAATTCTTAGGCATTTCAGATGTAACTGAATGTTTCTTTTCTTTAAAAAACCCAGAGCCACCAAGCTTCTTAGTAAAACCTGAAAGCCAGCAAGTCATCCCAGATTCCACAGTGGAGTTTAAGACCACACTGAAAGGAACACCACCTTTTACAGTAAAGTGGTTCAAAGAAGAATTAGAACTTGTATCTGGACCAACTTGTTTCATTGGGATTGAAGGGTCAACTGGGTTCTTAACGCTCTATTCAGTGGATTCTTCGAGAAGTGGACACTACACTTGCCATGTTTCAAATGATGTTGGCAGTGACTCTTGCACTACAACCTTGACAGTAACAGGTGTGCATTCTTTTTAATTGTATTTTTCTTTTCTCTTTTCTTTTCTTTTCTTTTCTTTTCTTTTCTTTTCTTTTCTTTTCTTTTCTTTTCTTTTCTTTTCTTTTCTTTTCTTTTCTTTTCTTTTCTTTNTTTTCTTTTCTTTTCTTTTCTTTTCTTTTCTTTTCTTTTCTTTTCTTTTCTTTTCTTTTCTTTTCTTTTCTTTTCTTTTCTTTTCTTTTCTTTTCACTGAGTATATCCTTCTCAGTGATGTTTGAAACACTATCAAGAGAACCTCCAGGTCTGTGTTTGCAACTCTCATTTACTTGACTTTTTCTTTTCCTTTCTTGTTCCTTTTCAATATTAATTCAGACCTTCTGATCCCACTTTTTTGGTTTTCTAGAACCTCCCAAGTTTTCTAAGAAGCTGGAGGCTGCAAAAGTAGTCAAGCAGGGTGACTCAGCCCGGCTTGAGTGCAAAGTAAGTGGATCTCCAGAAATGAAAGTAGTGTGGTTCAGAAATGACCATGAAATAGTTGCCAGTGAAAAATTCCGGACGTCGTTCATTGACTCTGTGGCCGTGCTTGAAATGAATCATCTCAGCACTGAGGAGAGCGGTGACTATATCTGTGAAGCTCACAACCCTGCCGGCAAGGCCAGCTGCAGCACCAAAGTCACAGTGAAAGGTTAGCCATCCGCTTTTTTTCTGACTACGTACTGTTAGCTTTTCCCTAGTGGTTTCTCTTGCTCAGTAATCTACAGGAATATGAGATTGTTTCAGGGACTGCCTTTTTCTTCATGTCCTGTTTGTTTCTTGAAATCCCCATATTTCTTCTGCTGGGGCCCAAACAAGAAAATTGTTGTTCTTAGTGCAGATGTGTCCTAAGCTAGCTGTTCCTCCTTTCCATGAATTGCAAGATCCAGGGCATATTCTAGTGGGATCTGCTCTAACATGGAGCTGAAATTTGAGGAATAAAAAAAAGAAAAAAAAAAGAAAAAAAGAAAAAAAACCCCAAACTCTGAGCAGTGTCAGTCTTACAACACTCATTTGAGACCACTACCTGCTAAATGGGACCTGTATCTTCTCTGCTAAGGGTCACCCATTCTGTTTACCTTTGCTACAGCAATGCTAAGAGTTCTGGTACTGGTTGCTTACTTACCTGCAAAATGTAGTTGGAGATCATTTCATGGTGTGCTCAGAAAATGAAGTCCTTTACTGTTATATTGATTTTTGCCAGCAGTCTTGTTGTTGAAAGCTGGTATCAGTAAACTTTGTTACAGCCAAATAATTCCAGATTCCTTTCTAAAACTGCTCTTTTCTTCCCTTGGTAGAACCTCCTGTCTTTAGCAGGAAGCCTTCTCCAGTAGACATGCTCAAAGGGACTGAGGTTAGCCTGGAATGTGAGATTTCAGGAACACCGCCATTTGACATTACCTGGTACAAAGACAGGAGACAAATCCGCAGTAGTAAGAAATATAAGGTTACAGCCAAAAACTACCATACAAGTGTTCACATTCTTAATGTTGAAGCTGCAGATGTTGGTGAATATCAGTGCAAAGCTCAGAACGACGTAGGAAGTGATACTTGCTTTTGTACTGTGAAGCTGAAAGGTAAGATATTGGCATGTATGCGTTCTGCAGTGCTCCCAAGTGGCATTGCATTGCTGCTCTTCTATGCAAAAACTCTGAATGCTTACTTCAACTGCATGTTTCTTGTCCAGAACCACCAAAATTCCTGACAAAAATAAACAGCGTGACTGTTGTGGTTGGTGAACCGGTAGAGTTACAAGCAAGAGTGGAGGGCTCCCAACCGATATCTGTGCAATGGCTTAAAGACAAAGAGGAAGTTATTAGAGAAAGTGAAAACACAAGAATCACATTTGTGGAGAACATTGCAACTTTACAGCTCACACGCACCGAGACAAGCAGTGCTGGAAAATATATATGTCAGATCAAAAATGATGCTGGAAGTCGTGAATGCATGGCTACCTTAACTGTACTAGGTTGGTAACAAGCACAAGTTCATAAAAGATGTTTTTAATTTAGGAATTTGGTGATTTAGTGTCAGCTACATACTTTGCCTATGACCCTTACTTCAGAACAACCAAAGTAGAGTATCCTTGTACTCCTAGTAATCAGTAGTCAGGAGTTATTTCAAATCATCCAGTGATAAGAGTAAAAGGAGCCCCAGGCCTCTACACTGTGTTGGGATCTAGTTGACTACAATCCTAAGTCCTGTCTTCTAGAGCCTCCTTAGAGAGGAACAGACAGATAGATATCACTCTAAGGAGTTCCAAAATATTTTTATGTCATTTAGGAAAGTATATGAATCTCTAGGCCAGGGCGGCATGCAAGGTGGGAAAAACAGAGATGAAAACATTGTGCAGCCTAACAAAGTAGATAGCCTTACTATGTATAATTCCTTTTACATACGTGTATGTATCTTGTAGTGCTATGATACCTATACCTACTACAAGTCAAATCAGGTTTTCACCATGTGTCTTGCCTGTCTTTCCTTCTAGAGCCTGCAGTCATTGTAGAGAAAGCAGAACCAATGAGAGTCACTATAGGAGATGCCTGTACTTTGGAGTGCAAAGTAGCAGGCACACCAGAGCTTTCCACAGGGTGGTTCAAGGATGGCAAAGAGCTGACCAGCAGCCACAAATACAGAATTACTTTCCTCAACAAAGTATCTACACTTAAGATAATGGATGCTGAAAAAGAAGATGGCGGACTGTACACTTTTGCAGTGCAGAACGATGTGGGGAAAAGCAGTTGCACAGCCTCAGTTGATGTTTTAGGTTGGTTGGGTAGTTTGTCTTCTATCTTTCACGGAAGCTTTCTTTTGGCTGTTTTCTTTTTACTTTCCTCCAGTCTTTCCCTCTTTTTCTCTCTAACTGTGAATATATATTATTTTCTTATGCAGATCGAATCATTCCTCCTTCTTTCACAAGAAAACTAAAGGAAACTCCTTGTGTCCTGGGTTCCTCAGCACTTCTGGAATGCAAAGTGTCGGGTTCACCCCCTATTTCTGTTGCCTGGTTCCAAAATGGACATAAGTTAGTCAGTGGAGATAAACATCAAATCTCCTTTTCAGATAACCTATGTATTTTAGAAGTGAATTCACTTAGCTCCTCAGATACTGGAACTTACACATGCAAAGCTACCAATATAGCTGGTTCAGATGAATGCAGTGCTGTATTGACTGTACAAGGTCAGTATATGACATTCAGCAAGCTCTGTGAGCTATTCTTTTCCCTTTTCCTCTTGAAATTGCCTATAGTCTTTTGTAAGTATATTGCGGGGAAATTATGCAGTGGAAAGTAAAAATATAATTCTTTTTCTTCAAGTGGTGTGTAGAAGCACTAAGGTTATTCTGTAGCAACCTGTCTTCACCTCTCTTTTTCTCTTGTGTGTTTAGAACCACCTTCTTTTGAGAAGACACCTGAACCTTTGGATGTCTTGCCAGGCACAAGCATCACTTTTACAGGTGTTATCAGAGGAACCCCTCCTTTTAAGGTGAACTGGTTTAGAGGGGCCAATGAACTTTTGCCAGGGGATAAATGCAATATCTACTTGGAGGACTCTGTTGTGGAGTTGGAGTTATTTGATGTGTCTCCCCTCCAAAGTGGAGAGTACACTTGCCAAGTGACTAATGATGCTGGCAGGGCAAGCTGTACAACGCACCTTATAGTGAAAGGTTTGTAGAGATTGTAGCTCTCTGTTTACTCTGTTGTTCCCTTCCCTCCATTTGTAATGTTGTGCTCAACACTTGTGGCTTCTTACCATTCATTAGAGCCAGCTGTCTTTGTGAAGAAACTGAGTGATCAATATGTGGAGCCTGGCAAGCCCATCATCCTGGAGGGCACTTACACAGGCAGCCTGCCCATCTCTGTGACTTGGAAGAAGAATGGCCATACCATCACTCAGTCTAATAAGTGTAGCATAACCACCACAGAGAAGTCCTGCATCCTGGAGATTCTTGAGAGCAGCAAAGAGGATGCAGGGGAATACACTTGCCACGTTGAAAATGAGGCAGGAAGAGATGTCTGTGAGGCTGTAGTGTCCACCCTAGGTGTGTGCTTCCTTTGCTTTGTTTTTCTTACTTATTCTTTCCAATGTGTGCTTCCCAAGGTCTAATTAATGAGCCTATGTAATTGCTTTTCTTTTTTAGAACCTCCCTATTTTGTTACACATTTGGAACCTCTTGAGGTGTCGGTTGGGGACTACACAACGCTGCAATGTCACATTGCTGGAACACCAGAAATTACTGTATCTTGGTACAAAGGCGATACAAAACTCAGGTCTACTCCTGAGTACAAAGTGTTCTTTAAAGACAACGTTGCCACGCTTATTTTCAACAAAGTAGGTAGCAACGACAGCGGAGAATATATCTGCAAAGCAGAAAACAGTGTAGGAACTGCATCTACAAAGGCTCTCTTAACAGTTCAAGGTGATGATTTTATATTAGTTTGCGCCAAACATTTCTTTAGTGCTTTTTCTCTTGCAAAGTTTCCAAAGAAAAAGCATTCGTTCCTGGGAGATATTTATGTTTTACTTGGTTTATTCCAGAACGTAAACGACCACCTTCCTTCGCAAGAAAATTAAAGGACATGGAGCACCCTGTTGGCTTGCCCCTTAAATTTATGTGTCGGCTTAATGGCTCAGAGCCCATCACTGTGACTTGGCATAAAGATGGCGTGCTGCTGAGCGATGACCACAATGTGCAAACATCCTTTGTAGATAATGTTGCAGTCTTGCAACTGGCGCGGACTGAGATGAATCATACTGGACAGTACTCCTGCACAGCCACCAATGCAGTGGGTACTGCCACCTCTACTGCTAGGCTAACAGTGGCAGGTGTGTTGGCTGGCAAAGCTTTTGCCTGGATCGCAGGATCCGTTTCCCTTTTCATGCATGCAGTGGCATTTGTGTGTTGGATGAACTTTTGCATGAGGTATGAGTATTACACTATTTTCTTGTGTTTCTAGAACCGAAGCAAGCTCCTGTCTTTGATATCAAACCAGAATCTATTGATGTGCTGTTTGGAGAAAGTGCTGACTTTGAATGCCATGTCACTGGAGCCCAGCCAATACACATCACCTGGTCAAAGGATGGTCGGGAGATCCGAACTGGAGGAAACTTCAATATTACATTTGTAGCCAATACAGCTCACCTTCGAGTGCTCAGAGTGGGCAAAGGAGACTCTGGCCAGTATACTTGCCAAGCTAGTAATGAAATTGGGAAAGACTTTTGCTCAGCCAAACTTAGCGTCAAAGGTATTGAGATTAAGTCATCTTCATTCTTATGTTTTATTTGTCATGAGTAAATTTAAGAGACTTCTGAGTCTCATCTTCCACCATTTCCAGTTTGGAAATGCATAGAAAGTAACTTTTCAGAAAGTAGACACTACACAATAAGGTGACTCTTCCTGCCACACTGTGTGGCAATGGAAGCCTGATGTGTTTGTAAAATCTCTAAGGGACCACATCTCTGAGTTTTCTTTGCAGAGCTCTTTGTTTGGTGACTTGCATATGGTACTCTCCCTGCTTTTTATTTTATCGTTTGTACATAAACTAAAATTACAGTGGGATGTGGGAAACTATATGTCACTAATGGAAAGCATATATCATTATACAGTAAAATACCTTGCCTCTGTAAGCCAGCATTGGTATCTCTTTCAGGTTTACTAAATATTTAACTTTGACGTCTGAATTGCTGATTTAATGTAGAGTATGAATCAGTTCTTCACACAGAAATATGCTTTAAAGATGTGCAAACAAGTGAAACTGTTCTTACCTTGTTTCTGCTGCACCTTGTGAAGGACCTTGGGGGCGAAGGGAGCTATCAAAACTTTCATGATGGCTTGGGGACATTTGCAATGATAACAGCAAAATTTCTCTTGTCTGAAGCAGTCATCCTTCACATGTCTTTACAGCTTGGAGCAGCAGGCTCCAGTGTTGGTAGTATCTGAATCTAGCTGTTGTCTTTGCCAGTTTTCTTCTTGTGTTTTATCTTGAGGGGAAATGAAACTTAGGGGATTAGATCCATATGCTGTAGCATACTCACTTTTTTATACCCCAAGATTCTTTTGCGCCCTATGACTCTTGCGTAGCTCTGCAGTTTTCTCTTGACAAACAGGCCGACTGTTACTCTGCACACTCATTTTGTTCTGCAGAACCTCCCAAGTTCATCAAGAAGCCTGAAGCTTTGCGGTTCGTGAAGCAAGGGGACACGATTCAACTTGAATGTAAAATCAGTGGCACACCAGAAATCAGGACTGTGTGGTACAAGAACGATCAGGGACTCCAGGAGAGCAACAGGCTCCACATGTCCTTTGTAGACTCCATGGCAGTGCTAACCGTCTTGAGTGCCAGCATTGAGGATGCCGGCGATTATATATGTGAAGCCCATAATTCTGCCGGCACCGCCAGCTGCAGCACTTCAGTCACAGTGAAAGGTTAGCAGTGGCACTCCGCACACACCAGGATCCCTGGCCCTCTCCCCCTCGCACGGTCCCCTAGAGAGTCAGATGCTGCTGTGCAAGTCAGTGGCTGCTGGGACATGTCCTCAGCTGCTCTCATGTTCAAATGTTGCTGTGGGTAAGCACTGGAGGAAGGAAATGGCAGTGGGTGCTCAGCACTGTGCAGCCACTCTGTTGGCTCCCTGTTTTAGTCAAATTTAAGTTGATTAAGGCAAGTCACAAGAGAAGAATAGAACAGCTTCAGCACCAGGGAGCTGGGCACGGTTTGAAGCTATCCCTCTGCCTCCTTTTTATACAGTTATCCGTCAGTAATGAAACCTGAGGAGGAGGAGGGGGCTGTGGTGCTAAGCCTCATTAATGGTAGCTGACTAAAAAGAGGTGGGGAAGGTTGGAATATGGCCCTGGAGAGGAGGGAGTAAGTAGCCCTTGGGTAGGGGTGAGTGCAGCAGTGGATCCGGAGGATGTGAAGTGTGTTAGGCTGGGCAACCACATGCTGACTCCAAACAGGTGCAGCAGTGTCATGTTTCATGACCTGCTGAGAGCTGTCGGGGGCTCAGAGGTTTTTGTGGAGGTGAGGCTACATATTTGGAGGCTAAATATGGTTTTACAAGAATAAGTGTAGGCCCCCTTCCTGAATGTGTTGCCTCCTGCTGCTATCCAGAAACCCGCTGGGGAAGCGAGCTCATGCATTCTGATGTGATTCTTTTTTTATAGAACCACCTGTTTTTAGCAAGGTGCCAAGCCCTGTGGACACTCTTAAAGGCTCAGATGTTATCCTGCAGTGTGAGATAGCAGGGACTCCACCCTTTGAGGTAGCTTGGTTCAAGGACCGAAGACAGGTCAGGAGCAGCAAGAAATTCAAGGTGACAGCAAAGCACTCCGTTGCCAGCCTTCACATTCTCAATCTGGAAGCTCAAGATACTGGGGAATATCAATGCAAAGCCATGAATGAGGTGGGAAGCGACACTTGCACCTGCCCTGTGAAATTCAAAGGTTTGTACGCTAGAGGATTAACAGCACTAGCACATTCTTTTCCTCTTGTCTGCCCCTTCTTCAGAGAAGCATGCATGATTAACTCTTCTCTGCCTCCTTGTTTTCACCATCAGAGCCTCCACGCTTCACCAAGAAGCTGAGTGACACTGCAATCTTCGTCGGGGAACCGACAGCGCTGCAGGCAGTGGTGGAAGGATCCCCACCAATTTCTGTTGTCTGGCTCAAGGACAAGGGGGAAGTTATTAGGGAGAGTGAAAATGTTCAAATGTGGTTTATGGACAATATCGCAACTCTTGAGATTTCCAGTGCAGCAGGAGCAGATGTTGGGAAGTACATCTGCCAGATCAAAAATGATGCTGGCATGCGGGAATGCTCTGCCTTTTTGCAAGTGCTAGGTGGGTATAGCCTGCCCTACAGGTGTTATTTCTTGCATTTTGCGCGGTTGCCTCTCCCAACATTTCTTTGCTGCTTTTATCTTGCGATCACTATTTTGTGGGTGGATTTCCTGATGACACACTGTCCCCTCCCTTACTATTTCAGAACCAGCGGTCATCTTAGAGAAGACCGAGCCGATCACAGTGATGGCTGGAAACCCTTTCACCTTGGAGTGCAAAGTAGGAGGAACACCTGAACTTATTACCAAGTGGTACAAAGATGGCAGGGAACTAAGGAGCGACCGTAAATACCAAATTACCTTTTTCAACAATGTATCTACACTGAAAGTCTTTTCTGCAGAGGGGGGAGACAGTGGCTTATATACATTTGAAGTGCACAACGAGGTGGGAGACAGCAGCTGCACTTCTTCAGTTGATGTTTCAGGTCAGCTGTATTTCTTTGTTGTTCACACTTGTCTTTAAACATGTTTTTTTTTTTTTTCCTCCTTGCTTTCCACTGAAAAAAATGCAGCACTTTTCTTATAAGTTTTCTGCGTTGTCTTACTTAGATCGCCTTGTCCCTCCTTCATTTTCAAGAAAGTTAAAGGAAACAAATGGGGTGCTGGGATCGTCAGTCCTGCTGGAGTGCAAAGTGTCTGGCACATCTCCCATATCTGTGACCTGGTATCAGGATGGGAATGAGATTGTTAGTGGGGAAAAATATGAACTATCATTCTTGGATAACATTTGCGCTTTGAAGATTAATGCTCTGGATGCCACAGATACAGGGCCATATACCTGCATGGCAGCCAATGTGGCCGGCTCTGATGAATGCAGTGCCTTCTTGACTGTACAAGGTCAGCTCCTTCTTCAAAATGCTTCTCTTTTCTCTTTCTACCCTCTGGTTTTCCATGTTTTCTTTTGCTTTTTTATTTATTTCCCCTCCCCGCCCGTTTTCTCCCTCTCTCCCTCTTTTTACTCCAAACCTGCATGAGTTCCCAACACCTCCAGGAACTCCCCTAACAATATCTTTCTCTCTCTTCACTTCTTTGTGTGACACCCTAGAACCACCTTCTTTTGTGAGGACACCTGATCCTCTGGAAGTTTTGCCCGGCGCAAGCGTGACATTCACGAGCTACATCAAGGGCAGCACCCCACTCAAAGTGACCTGGTTCCGAGGCATCAGGGAACTGGTGCCCGACAGTACCTGCTCCATCTCTCTGGATGAGTCTGTAGCACAGCTGCAGCTGTACAACGTGGAGCCAGGCCACAGCGGGGACTATGCGTGCGTGGTCACTAATGATGCTGGCAGTGCCTCGTGCACTACTCACCTCTTTGTAAAAGGTGTGTGTGTGTGTGTCTCTGTGTGCCTGTGCACATGCACAGGTGTCTCTCTCCATGCACACTATGCCTGCAGCCCTGCCACAACAGCCCCTCTTACTATTGACCTGTGCCTCCCCACAGAGCCTGCAGTCTTTGTGAAGAAATTAAGTGATTTCAGTGTGGAGCAGGGAAAGTCCATTGTGCTGGAAAGCAGCTACATGGGCACCCCTCCCATCTCTGTAACCTGGAAAAGAAACGGCACACCTATTGCTCAGTCTCCGCGCTGCAGCGTTACCACTACCGACAAGTCTGGCATCCTTGAGATCTTTAACAGCACCAAGAGTGATGAAGGCGAATACACCTGTGAGGTTGCAAATGAGGCTGGTGGGGATGTTTGCCACAGCCTTGTATCCATCCTAGGTGCGCGTCACCCCTGATCCCTCCAAGGCAGCCACGCGATGCTCTGCTTCTGCTCACTGTGCTCTTTTCTTCCCTAGAACCACCCTATTTTCTCACACACCTGGACCGTGTTGAGGTGAAGATTGGTGAGCCCTTGGTCTTAAAATGCCAGATTGGTGGCGCACCAGAAATCAAAGTGTCTTGGTACAAAGATGACACCAAGCTCAGATCAACACAGGCTTACAAAATGCACTTCAAGAATAACGTGGCAACGCTGGCATTCTCCACAGTGCAGGATAGTGACATTGGAGAATACGTCTGCAAAGCAGAAAATAGCGTCGGCTTCGCTACCTCCACAGCTTTGCTTGTTGTTAAAGGTGATGGATTAAGGCCACTCTTCTGTGGCATGGTTGTAGAAACTCTTTGCTATTTATTGAAAGGGGTTCTCATTAATGTTAATGCTAATTAATTCTAGATTGACAAGGTGACTTCCTACTTACAGTGATGATTATTATTATTTTTCAGAACGCAAACTTCCCCCTACATTTGCCAGGAAACTTAAAGATATTCAGGAGACAGTTGGCTCTCCAGTGACATTTGATTGCCGCATAAATGGCTCAGAACCTATCCATGTCTCTTGGTACAAGGATGGGTCTCTCTTAAGCGACAGTGATAACGTGCAATCAGCCTTCTTAAATAATGTTGCAACTCTTCAGATCTTGCAAACTAGCATGTCTCATTGCGGCCAGTACACTTGCTCGGCCCAAAATGATTTGGGAACTGCATCTTCCAGTGCCAAGCTCATTCTTACAGGTTTGTAGTTCACTTTTCAAGAAGCGTATTTTGTATCTCTTTGCTCTTTTATTCTTTCGCCCCTTCCCTTGCCCTCCCCACTGCATGACTGTAAGGGATCTGCGCATGACGTGGTGAGGTGTATGGTGAGCAGGCATCAGCAGTGAGCTCTGCCATGCTCTCTTCTTTGCAGAACATCTACAACCTCCCTTCTTTGACATCAAGCCGGTATCTGTCGATGTGCCACTTGGGGAGAGCGCAACCTTTAAGTGCCATGTGACAGGCTCTGCTCCCATGAGGATTACCTGGACCAGAGACAACAGAGAGGTCCGACCAGGTGGCAACTACAAGATGACATTGGTGGAAAACACAGCCAGTTTGACAGTCCTGAAAGTGGGTAAAGGGGATGCTGGACATTACATGTGTACTGCCAGTAACAGTGTTGGAAAGGACGCGTGCGCTGCTCAGCTAGCTGTACAAGGTATTGCTTTGCTCTTCGCCACACTTTTCTTCTTTGTCAGACTGACCTCCAGAAAACAAAGCCCCCGACAGTACAGATGTGCTTGGGATTATCGTTTAAGAGGCCACACAGTGAACTCTTCTTTCAGTTAAATAGTAATTTAATTTATAAATACCCTTTTGGTGTGATTGAATCATTTGTCTTATCAAAAGAATCTTTTCATCTAAATGTTCATTCTGGCTTTATACACCACTGTACCTCTATGAACAACTCTGTTTTACAGCAAAATTTCTGTCATTTAACTCTTATCCAAAAATGCAGGGGAGGAAATTCTGAGAGAAATGAATTCACTTATGAGGTTTTAATTTACTCTTACTGGGTATTTAGCTCCTGCAAATATTTTTACTCTTTCAGAGCCTAAAAACATAGAAAATGGCTGTGAATAGTGAAAACAGTGAAAATCAGAGGGTCTAAGAGCAGTCTTGGTAGCAAATATCTGTTCCGCCAACACATTGCTGCTTTGCGTCCTGTGTGGATCTTACAATTTTCACAGATCTAAATTTATTACTGATATAAATGACACTTGTTAATTAGTGTAATTTCCTTAATGTAGGTGGGAACCATGGATTTATTTATAGCTGTTCCGGATATCTCATTCGTGTTTATTTTATAGAAGGATGAATATAAAATACGCCTCTTAAATCATGAATGAAGTTGAATGCCCCCATTGTTTCAGGCCATGCGTTTTCTTTTTTTTGTGTGAATTTAAGGTGGGGGGGAAAAAAGCATTTTAAGTGTAAATACTCTGGCTTTTATTCTCTGCAACAACTAACAATGAGAAGGTGCATCATTCCTAGCAAAATTTTGTAAAAAGTACTGGTCAAATGTATTATATATATCTGGAATATATCTGGACTCCAAATATCCATATATATTTGTATAGATTTTTCCTGATGGTTTTGGGAGGAGTGTGGCAGAAAGTATAGCAGACTACCTGTGAATTCAGTGGTATGTAGGAATGCCCTTTTTATCTAGTTTGATTTATAGCAATCATGTTTAAAGACTGTAGCGAGAAATCTATTCCCTTTTAAGGATTTCCGTCTTGCTTCCACCAGAACTGCAACTCTTTTTTTCGTTTTTTTTTCTTAATGATAACATTACTAATAGGTTTATTTGACTCAAGTTATTGTTCATAAAATGATACTGACTGGCATCATTGTTTTCTTAGGCTTTAATTCTTAATAGTTAAAGTCTGAAATACATTCTTGTATTTTTTTTCAGAATTATTATTATGTTTTTTGATGCTGAACTTACATTGGCATTCATTCAAATCCTTTAGATTTTGTACAACTTCCCCAGAGCTGTAAAATTAGCGTTCATTGCTTCTCAACTGATTCCTGTAGAGCTTAGAAGTGCAAATTCTCTGTTGATTTGCATGTGTCTAATCTGAGCAGATTATATTACATACAGAGCAGATATAGTCTATTGTTTGTAGTCTATTGTTTGCCTTTTGTTAAATTGCCCTTGAACATCTCGTATTTTTGCTATCTTTTCTCCTATTAAAATTTATGTTTTAAATCTGTTTTAACAATTGCTTTTAGATTCTATACACTGCTTTGCTTAACATTCTAAGCACGTACCATACTAAAGTGCATTCTCATTTTTGAAAAAACAACACAAAACAAAA